>CM075960.1:216227234-216532234 GCA_038048745.1 Coluber constrictor foxii
CCAACAAGGTAACATCATCAATGGTAGAATGGAGGAGGAGGAGGAGGAGGAGGAGGAGGAGGAGGGCTGGGGTTTGCTCTCCATTTATATACTGGTGGTTTACCCTGTCAGTATTGAAGGGAATGTTCTTGATGTGACAGAGCAAACCACTTATATATATATAAAAAAACAGAGACAAACCCCACTCCCTTCAAGCACTGATGATGTTACCTTGTTGGGTCTTGAAACGTCTGCAAAAAAAAAAAAACCCACCAAGATCAGAGACCACCCAGGCCCCCAACAGTTCAACCTTGAGCCCCAAATATTCTCCTGCATCAGAACTACCAGATCAGCTGGGAGTCTACCAAGTCCTAATTTTCAACATCACATCCCAGCATGAGGAACTTCGAATGCAACGAATCATAGAATGAATTGTAATGAATCAATTAACTGATCAATTATCTGCAGAGGCAAGCAGTTGACACAGCCGATGCATTGGATCCCAAAGAGCCTGTTTTGAACTTCAGGTAGTCCCTGATTTACAACCATTCATTTAGTGATCATGCAAATTTACAACATCGTATTTCACACCACCGGTATAGCATCCCCATGGTCAACTCATCAAAATTGAAGCTCTTAGCAACCGACTCATATTTATGACGGTTGAAGTGTCCCGGGGGGGGGGGGGGTCATGTCATCCCTTTTTGCGACCTTCTGACAAGCGAAGTCCACCGGGGGGGAGGGGGAGCCAGATTCACTTAACAGCCACGTTACTAACTGAAACGGACTGCCGCAATTTGCTTCACCACTCTGGCAAGAAGGTTGTAAAATGGGGCAAAATTCACTTAGCAACTGTCTCACTTAGTGGTGGAAATTGGGGGTTCACTTTTCGATCATAAGAAATCAGGAATTAAGCCTGGACAATGGCTGGAACATCTGAATGGCCTCTTTGGAGCTTGAGTGTCCATGATGGAATGTTTTAGAATAGAATAGAGCTGGAAGGGACCTTGGAGGTCTTCTAGTCCAACCCCCTGCTCAAGCAGGAGAACGTATACTACTTCAGACAAGTGGCTTTCCAGTCTCTCCTTAAAAGCCTCCAGTGATGGAGCACTCACAACTTCTGGTGGCAAGCTGTTCCGCTGGTTAATTGTCCTCACTATTAGGAAGGCTCTCCTTAATTCCAGGTTGCTTCTTCCTTTTGATTAGTTTCCAACCGTTGTTTCTTGTCTTGCCCTCTGGTGTTTGGGAGAATAATTTGATCCCCTCTTGGGAATCCTCCAGTTTGAAGCCAGATTTTGAAAGGCGAACTGAAAAAGAGAGTGAATGCCTTCAAATGTGCCACGGAAAATAGTCTCCTTATTATATCTGCAGCGGTGACTTGACATGTTTACATATTTTATAATGGATGCTTTGGTGTTTTAATTGGCATTCCTTTTCTTAGGCTCTTTGCAAAGCGAACTCTTGTGCAGATTAAATAAAAATAAGCGGGGCTACTGCTAATAATGTTTGAATACAAATTTCAGGAGCCGAACCTCCTCAAAATACATATTTAAATACGACGTGTAAGGAAAGCGCGAGCTTTAGCGGAATCAAAAAGGGGCTTTAAGGAACGTTCTTAGAATTGCAAATCGATGCCAAAATTACGGGTGAAAAAGTATTACTTTTATTTGAATGTGAAACGAACTCGTGGGGGAGTCCTTAGATTTGCAAATGAAGGCAGAAATTACGGTTAAAAATGTTCGCTGAATATGAATAATATGAAGGTCTTGGACGGCAAGTGTGCAGATTTGCTTATCCTGCAGTCAGAAAAGAACAAATTGGTTTCTGCTAAAAACGAAGCTGCAATTTACTAGGAGCTTATAAGTGGAAAATAGAGGCTTTCCCCCCACTTTCTCTGGAGAGTCCAGTGGCAATCAGGATCTAATCAGGATTTGCTATGTCTCCCACCCCTGTGGTTGTCACTACAACACGTTGATCTACGCAGACCTAAAAAAATTGTCTCCAGCTGTTTAATTTGCACAGAATAAATGGGGAAGGTGGAATGCAGAACAAAGAGGCTATAAAAAGACAGCCAGTTTGGTTTAGGTGCTGGACTAGGAACCAGGAGACTGGGAGTTCTAGTCTTGCCTTAGACAGGAAAGCTATCTGGGTGACTTCGGACCAATGACAAGGAGATGGTGAGTTCTAGTTCACCGTGGGCATGAAAACCATCTAGGTGGCTTTGGGCCAATCGCCAGGAGACTGTGACTTCTAGTCCCTCATTAGACAGGAAAGCTGGCTAATGACATGACTAGGAGATGGTGAGTTCTAGTTCATGCCCAGTAAGAAAGCTATCTAGATGACTTTGGGCCAATCACCAGGAGACTGTGAGTTCTAGTCCCACATTAGGCATGAAAGCTGGCTGGGTAACTTTGGGCCAATCACCAGGAGATGGTGAGTTCTAGTTTACCTTGGGCATGAAAACCATCTAGGTGGCTTTGGGCCAATCACCAGGAGACTGTGACTTCTAGTCCCTCATTAGACAGGAAAGCTGGCTAATGACATGACTAGGAGATGGTGAGTTCTAGTTCATGCCCAGTACGAAAACTATCTAGGTGACTTTGGGCCAATCACCAGGAGACTGTGAGTTCTAGTCCCACATTAGACATGAAAGCTGGCTGGGTAACTTTGGGCCAATCACCAGGAGATGGTGAGTTCTAGTTTACCTTGGGCATGAAAACCATCTAGGTGGCTTTGGGCCAATAACCAGGAGACTGTGACTTCTAGTCCCTCATTAGACAGGAAAGCTGGCTAATGACATGACTAGGAGATGGTGAGTTCTAGTTCATGCCCAGTATGAAAGCTATCTAGGTGACTTTGGGCCAATCACCAAGAGACTGTGAGTTCTAGTCCCGCATTAGGCATGAAAGCTGAGTGGTGACTTTGAGCCAGTCCTTCTCTCTCAGCTCAACCCACCTCACAAGATTGTTGTTGCGAGTTAAATAGGAAGCAAAAAGAAGTCTTAGATGTGTTCACTACCTTGAGATACTGATAAAGAACAAGAAAGGCGGGGATGAATATCCAAGAAATAAAGAATTAATCAATATATCATCAAGAGTGACCTGATATAGAGCTGAGAAGGCTTCCTTGTGCTGAGCTGTTCCCTTTCATTACAGTCCACGGCACTTGGGATGAATGGTCACCATGGAGTCTCTGCTCGTCGACGTGCGGACGGGGATACCGAGATCGCACCCGGATATGCAAACCTCCCCAGTTCGGAGGAAGCCCCTGCGAAGGTCCCGAGAAGCAAACCAAATTCTGCAATATCGCCCTTTGCCCAGGTAATTTGCTAAAGAGACTTTCCCCCCACCGGTGAGCTGTGGGGAAATGTGATATTTCGCTGTTAAGAGGATGGCCTTGAATCAGACAATGAAAAGGCAAGGGCCTGGTGGCTCAGCAGACTAAAGCATTGTAATTAACATCAGCTGTCTGCAATTACTGTAAGTTCGAATCTCACGAGTCTCAAGGTGGACTCAGCCTTCCATCCTTTCTAAGGTAGGTCAATTGAGGACCCACTTTGTGGGGCAATAAGCTGACTTTGTATAAATATACAAAAAGTATGAAGGCTATTGCTTAACGCATTGTAAGCAGCCCTGAGTCTCCGGAGAAGGGCGGCATATAAATCAAATTAAAAAAAAAAAAAAGATCCACAATTTTCTTCATCTCCAGAGATCCCTCCGGATTTGATGTCGTGTTTTCGAAAAGAGGCTGGGCATTTCTTTCTTTCTTTAATTGGTGGGTTTATTTCATTTCTGGAGATTGGAGAAAGAATAATGGGAAGTGAAGGGGAATTATACTGCCAAAAAAATGTAGTCGTATAGGATAGCACATATAGTGGTGGCCAAAATTGTGGAAACCTTTTTGGGAAAAGTGTGTTTTCTAAAACTAGCTAATAACATCACTTTTTGGGGGGGGGCGGGAGTAATACCATAAAATTATATATCGATGGAAAGATAATTTAATCAAGAATGTAATGCAATAATTTTTAGTAAGGATTTGCTGTCAGAATAGCAGTGACAGTATAAAGAAGAAAAGTGAATCACGTAGAAAAAAACAAGATGTACAAAAATGATCACCATAGAAAAAAAATGTGATATACAAAAATTATCATGTCATTTAATAGTTAGTTGGGTAACTTTTAGCATGAATGATGGCCTTACAATGTCTTCCCATGGAGGGAACCAAGTCTTTTAGTTCTGCAGCTGTTATCATGTGAAACTAAGATTGAATGATGGCTTCTATGAACTGGGTTTTATTGCTGGGTCGCTTCTGACTAACTAGTTTCTTTAGTTGGTTGGCTCCATAGATTTTCCATTGGGTTAAGAAGGTCTGGGCTATTCCCAGGCCATTCCAGCAGTGGAATAGGATTATCTTGAAACTCAAAAAAAAAGAAAAAAGTGGTATTATTAGCCATCAAACCTCCAAAATACACTTTTCCCAAAAGCTTCCCACAATTTTGGCCACTACTGTACACGGAGACTTCGACTTGCAAGCATTCATTTAGTGACTATTCAAAGTTACGACGGCACTGGAAAAAGTGACTTATGACCATTGCAGCATCACAGCACCGTTGATCAACCTTCAGACAATTGTGATCTGTCCCCCCCCTTCAGAGACCCACAAAAACACAACCAGCCGAGGGTTAAGAATCACTTGGCACACTCCGCAGTTCTTATCTCAACCTTGGCAGCGATATGCACACCGTCTGCCAAGGACTTTATTAGTTTACACAAACAAGAAAATCACCTACGTAGCTTTGCCGTTCATCTAGCTTCCAAGACTACGAGGTTGCTCCGTTTGTTTAGCTTTGTTCGTCACAAACTTCTTGACCCACCATACTGTCTTATATAGATAGGCTTTGGGTGTGGTCCAGTGAGTCATTGATCCTGTAACTCCAATCCAATGACTCAGGATTTCCTCATACGCCGCAGCTGCAGTAACCTTTTCTCTCGCCTTCTTTGGCGTGCGTCCAGGAATGACGTCTCTCCCTCACTCTCATCTGAGACACCTGTTTCCCCACTACTTGGCTCTCTTTCAGCTGGCACCTGAGACGGTGCCAGAGGGGGGTGGGCTGGGAGATCTGGCTGGCTCCTCTTCCTCATGCTCAGAGCTTCCTTCCTCTAATGGGATAGGCTCAGAGGACGGGGCCACAACAAATTGTCTATGGAGATGCTCAATCCTCCAGGTCAAGGTTGTCCAGAGATGCTTTTTCAAGAGGTAACAGGACTTTCTGTTTTTTTTTCTTTTCTTTCTTTGAATATATTTTGCTTCTCATCCCAGAAGCTTCTTCAGTTTGAGTGGAAGAAGCTTCTGGGATGAGAAGCGAAATGTCTTTCAAGAAAAACCAGAAAGCCCAGTTGCCTCTTGGAAAAAAGCACCTTTGGGACTTCGGACAATTGACAACTTGGCTCGTATTTATGATGGTTGGAATGTCCTGGTGTGTGTGTGTGTGTGTGTGTGTGTGTCCTGTGACCACAATTTGTGACCTTCCCAGCTGGCTTGTGACCAGCAAAGCCAATGGGGAAATTCAGATTTGCTTAACAACCATAAGATTCATTTAATAGCTATGTATAGGTATATTGTAACCTTGGGCATCTCTTTTAGGAGTCTCTGGAGGCTGTGGACAGCAAAAAAAGTCACTTCCTGTCCAACCGGAAGTTGGGAAATGGGCTGTTTCTGGCCTCCGGAGGGTCTCCAAGAGGGTAGTGAAGGCTGTTTTTGCCCTCCCTAGACTCATAGAGAGACTCTGGAGCCAGTGAGAAAAACGGGCCTTCCTCACACCCCCCAGGCCCTCCGGAGGCAGGAAACAGCCTGTTTCTCTGCTTCTGGTAGGCCCAGAAGGCCTGAAAATCAGCTAGCTGGCGCACGCACGTGTACCGGAGCTGAGCTCACTTGCCCACTAATGTGGCTATGCGTGTCATCTGTGGCTCGTGTGCCATAGGTTTGCCATCACGGGTATAGGTGGTACCTGACTTGATAGTAGTAACTGTGAGAGGGATCTAATGGACAATCCCTTAAATATGCTGCAGCTGGCAAAAACACCAACACAATCCTAGGCTGCATGACTCGAGGGATAGAATCAAGATCACGTGGTGTTAATACCACTTTAATACACCATCTCTTTCATGCTATAGTGACCAAAACTGGATGCAATATTCCAAGTGTGGTTTTACCAAGGCATGATCAATTTTGCACAGGTATAGTATAAGTCCGTGTTGGCAAATCTTTTCGGCACCGAGTGCCGAAATGAGAGCATGTGTGGGAGCACTGGAAACCAAGAGGCCAGGTGACTGATGCACATGCGCAGGAGCGTCGGAAACTGTAAGAGAAGTTCCCAGGCGTGCATGCATGCGCCTGGAAGCTGAGTTTCTGGTTTCCAGTGTGTGACATGTGCACCGATTACCTAGTCTTCCGCTTTCTGGCAGGCATGCGCACGCAAAGACCAGCTGGCTGCCACGCCAGTGGTGGGTTGTCCCCGGTTCGCACCGGTTCTATAGAACCAGTAGTAAAACCGGTGGGAGGCTCCGCCCACTGACCCCAATGTCATCAGAATGCTTCTGCGCATGTGCAGAAGCTTCCGTGTGAGCAAAGCAAGCGTGCAAACTGGTAATAAAGGTAAGTAGAACCCACCCCTGCGCCACGCATGTGCGCACCGGAACCTGAAAGAGCAACGGATGACGACTGGCGTGTCTGGAGAGATGGCTCTGCATGCTACTTCTGGCACGGGTGCCATAGGTTCGTCATCAGAGGTAGAGGTGGTAACTGGCTCAAGAACAGTAACTCTGAGAGGGACCTTGGAATCCTAGTGGACAATCCCTTACCATATTTTTCGGAGTATAAGACGCACCTTTTTACCTCAAAAAAGACGGGTGCGTCTTATAGTCTGAATGTAGCCCCGTCCACCCGTCGGCCCCCACCCTTCGGACATTTTCAGGCAGTTCCAGGCATCAGGGATCTGGGTCGGGGCACATCCTGAGGAACAAACCTCTTCAGGACGGTCTGGGGGGGCAGGGAAATTTGCCCGGCAGCTTCAGCAAACAAGGCGCCCCCCCCCCCGGTTCGCGGCTGGTCCCCCCTCTCAGCTCATCTGAGGGCAGACAATGGCCACAATGACTTCAGTCGCCAGCAATGTGAGGAGCCACTGCCGCCACCACCACCTAAGTCCTCTCCGCGCCCGGGATCTAATGGACAATCACTTAAATCTGAGCCAGCTGTGTGCTGCAGCTGGCAAAAATAGCCAACACAGTTCTAGGCTGCATTAACAGAGGGATAGAATCAAGATCACATGAAGTGTTAATACTGCTTTATAAGGCTTTGGTAAGGCCACACCTGGAATACCACATCCAGTTTTGGTCACCCTATTATAAAAAAAACATATATTTTTTTTGAATTTTTTCTTTTTTAAACATAAAACATAAAACAGCATCTTTTTAGAGCAAGGGTTTGATCCGGTATAAAATAAGTATAAATTCCAAATTTCATCAGTTAACATCTTAAAGAAAAAAAGAAAAGAAAAGAAAAAAGGACAAATCTAATCCCAATTTTTATCATTCAATCTAACATCTTATTCTAACATTTAATATTTTATTATGCAATCACCCTAAATCTTAAACTTCAAATCTAAACAGCTCTTTATAATATTCATTTATCATTTTAACAATCAGTATTTCATATATTTTCCTTACTTCAAAGACCCAAGTCAAGTCAATGTTTCTTTTAACTCACATCTAATAATCACCATAAAGTATTTTATTCCTCTTTTAAGAACATTTCAAAGTCAGTAACTGTTCTTCAAAAATATCTCCTTCACTCCTCTTAGATGCTGAGACAGGGGTGAAATGTAAATTGTGTTACTACCGGTTCTATGGGCATGCCTTGGAGGGGGGATAATGTGACTGGGTGGGCATGGCCAACTTTTTTAAAAAAACTTTTCAAAGCATTTTTTCTAATGCTTTGAAAAGCCTCTGGTGATCAGGCAACTCAACTGGGATCGTCAGAGACGCTTTTTAAAAAATGCCTCTCTGCAGATCGTGCGACTCAGCTGGGATCGTCAGAGACTTTTCAAAGCATTTTTTTTACCACCTCTTCGGCCAAGAGGTTGCAGGAAAAAAAATGCTTTGAAAAGCCTCTGACGATCCCAGCTGAGTCACACGACCTTCAGAGGGTTTTTTTTTTTAACTTTTAAAAACATTTTTTCATCGGAAGAAAAAATGCTTTTAAAAGTAAAAAAAAAAAAAGCCTCTGATGATCGTGTGGCTCAGCTGGGAATGGGGGTGGGAGCGCGCAGGGATTTTTGCTACAAGTTCTCTGAACCCCCGCCACCATCGCTACCGGATCGGGCAATCTGGTCCAACCAGGAGCATTTCACCCCTGGTTGAGACTCTGGAAAGAGTCCAGAGAAAAGCAACCAAGATGATTAGGGGGCTGGAGGCTAAAACATGTATAGAACAGTTGCTGGAATTGGTGATGTCTCATTTAATTACCCCCAAACAATGCCAATTCTCTGATGCAGGAACAATGCGGCGTTTATTTGCAGCTGGACAAGAGAGAGACGGAGTGGATTTTGGGGAAAAGAAAAGGAAGGGAAGCTTGCAAAATATTGCTTAATTGCAGCAGGAACTCTGCTTAAATTCTGGCTGGCTGGCGGCGATTTGATTTGGTGCAGTGAGTCGCCGATAATTAAACTGCTGGATCTTCAGAGTGAAAATCTTGGCAAATAACTGGGCCCTGCTTTTAGAGTTTTATCACACACACTCACACAAACACACACACACACACATGGATGTTAATTAAAGAGAGAAATGCCAGCCATTTAACGGAGATGGTTTGTGCTTCGAGAAAGGTCAGAACGCAGCAAGAATTGGAAAAAAAATATATCTCACCTCCACCCACCCACCCACTCACCCACCTTATGGACAGTGGGGTTTTTACTGGAGTAAGCTGAGTTGTTGGGGGGTGCAACGTCCAGAGTATTCCCTAAAAATACTCTTTAACACCACCACCACCCCCAGTTTTTATTTGTTTATAATATAGCATACAAAGGAAATGCAAAAGGAAATGGTAGGGAAAATAGGGAAGGGAAAAGTGAAGGAAAAGAAAAGGGGAAAAGAAAGAAAAGGCATTGATTTTTTTAAAAGTTTAATTTATATGCCACCCTTCTCTAGAGACTCAGGGCTGCGTACAATGCGTTAAGCAATAGCCTTCATACTTTTGTATATACCTGCTTAGTAGGGCTTTTGCCCCCCCCCCCACAAGCGGTGTTCTTTTTTATACAAAGTCAGCTTATTGCCCCCACAATCTGGGTCCTCATTTTATCTACCTTGGAAGGGTGGAAGGCTGAGTCAACCTTGAGCCTGGTGAGATTTGAACTTGCAGTAATTGCAGGCAGCTGGTGTCACTTTAACACCACTTTAAGCTGCTGCGCAACCAAGGCTCTTCCAACTCCCTTTGGGGCAGTAGAATAAGATAACATTAAACCAGTGGTGAACTGTAAAATTTGTTACTACTGGTTCTGTGGGCATGGCTTGGTGGGGGATAATGTGACTGGATTGGTGTGGATCGGCTGAAGAGGTTGTAAAAAAATGCTTTTAAAAGCCTCTTAACGATCCCAGCTGATCCGTGCGATCATCAGAGGCTTTTTAAAAAACTTTTAAAAGCATTTTTTTTTGAGTGGAAGAGGTTGTAGAAAAAATGCTTTTAAAAGCCTCTGACAATCCCAGCTGAGCTGCGGGATCATCAGAGGCTTTTTTTTTTTTTTTACTTTTAAAAGCATTTTTTCGGCTGAAGAGGTTGTAGAAAAAATGCTTTTAAAAATAATTTTTAAAAGCCTCTGATGATTGCGCTGCTCAGCTAAGCATGGGGGCGGGGCGCAGGGATTTTTGTTACCGGTTCTCCGAACCACCCGCCGCCATCGCTACCAGATCGGGCGATCTGGTCTGAACCGGGAGCATTTCACCCCTGCATTAAACCTCAACTTTTTACTTTTACATAATAGTATAAAGTAGCCATTTCTATAAAAAACAAATCAGTCTAATCAGTAACATCCAAAATCAAAGTTTCATTTTTTTCCACCTCAACTATCAAGTCCAGAAGTGGTTTCCAAGCAGAAATAAAAGTATTTATATTTTTCCATCCCAAGCACAAAGTCCAGAAATGGTTTCCAAGCAGAAATAAAAGTATTTGTATTTTTCCATCCCAAGCACAAAGTCCAGAAGTGGTTTCCAAGCAGAAATAAAAGTATTTATAACTTTTTTTTCTTTGGTCAAAACAGTCAATTTGGACACTTCAAATTCCAATGCATTTGGTCCTCGACTTACCAGTTTGTTTAGTGACCATTCAAAGTTACAACGGCCCTGGAAAAAAGTAACCTATGGCCATTTTTTCACATCTACAGCCATTGCAAAGATCCCCACGGTCAGGTGATTAAAATTCAGATGCTTGGCAAACTGACCCAGCTAGTAGCTGATTCCAACAGCGAGAAGGCTGGTGTGGTGCTGCGCTAGCAGTCTGTGCAGCTGGCACTCGAGTCGGACAACGAGGAGGCTGAAGAAGATGTGGTGCCAGAGGTGGGGATTCAGCCAGGGCCTTCAGAACCTCCAGAAGCTCCCTTAAGTGAAGAAGACGAAGAGGAGGAGCCTCTTCTCGATGCACGGGCGCGCAGAGCTGCCAAAAGGCAGGAGTGGCTCCTCAGGGGGAGGTCTCCTCAAGAGTAAGGCTTGGGGCTAATTGGCCACTCCCTTAGCCTATTTAAGGAGGAATGCCAACTGAAGCAATTTGCAGGGAACAACTCCGTTCACATACCTTCGTGTCTTGTCTTGCTTATCTTATCAGCTTCCTGCAAATTGCTTCTGGGCATTCTGCTAACCACAATAAGCTTTCAGTTATTATTCTTTGAATTCTTGGTGGCTGTTAATGCAGTTAATTAACAGCCATTGTTGTAAAAGACTGGTTTATTCAGTAAACTAAGGTTTGAACGGACTTCATGTGTGCTGCATTCTTTGGGGTCCGTAGCTGGGGCAGAACAGCTTTCTCCCATTGAGTCTGCATCTCAGAACGGTGGGGAAGGTTAAATCTGGAGGGTTTTGCCCCATTTTACAACCTCTCTTGCTGCCATTATGCCGTTAAGTGAATCACTGCAGTCACTAATAACCCGGTTGTTAAGGGAATTGGCCTTCCTCATTGACTTGGCTTGGCAGAAGGTCCCAAAAGGGGATAACGTAAGCCCGGGACCCTGCAACTGTCATAAGTCCATGCCAGTTGCCAAGTATCTGAATTTTGATCACGTGACTACGGAGAGGCCACAATGTCGTAACTGTGAAAACTGGTCATGAGTCACTTTTCTCGGGGCCATTGTAACTTTGAACAGTCACTAAACAAATGGCTGTAAGTCAAGGATTATGCATATTACGTAATGGAAGTATGACCAAAAACAAATATGAGGAATTGGCCACTGTCCCCACTATCCAAAGACCAACCTTTCTTCTGAAAATGGCAGCGGGTGGCAAAAAGTGAATTATATTAGCAGAAGTCTCAAAGGATCTTCCCATGATTCAGTTGAAGGGAGGATGTTTGTGTGTAGTGTCAGCATTCTTCTGTTTATAAGCATTTGGTGTGGTCAGTAGGTCTTGTGATGAGAAGGTCACATCAGTTGAGGGAAACATCAAGTGAGGGTCTAGTGATGGATCAAGTGTGAGTTGCATCAAGTGAGGTTCTTGTGATGGGTCAGGTGTGGGTAACATCAAGTGAGAGTCTTGTGATGGATCAGATGAGGGACACATCAGGTGAGGTTCTTGTGATGGGTCTAGTGATGGGTCAGGTGTGAGTTGTATCAAGTGAGGTTCTTGTGATGGATCAGGTGTGGGTAACATCAGGTGAGGGTCTTGTGATGGGTCTTGTGATGAGTCAGATATGAGTTACATCAAGGGAGGTTCTTGTGATGGATCAGGTGTGAGTTGCATCAAGTGAGATTCTTGGGTCAGGTGTGGGACACATCAGGCGAGGGTCTTGTGATGGGGAAGTCACATGAGGTGAGGGTCATGTCAAGTGCGGTTCTTGTGCTGAGTCTTCTTGTGCTGAGTCTTGTGATGGTCAGGTGAGTTGCATCAATTGAGGGTCTTGGGATGGGTCTTATGGGTCAGGTGTGGGTGTGTCAAGTGAGGTTCTTGTGATGGGTCTTATGATGGGTCAGGTATGGGTCGCATCAAGTGAGGGTCTTGTATGGGTCTTGCATTAGGTTAGGTGTGGATAACATCTGTTGAGGTTCTTATGATGGGGAAATCATGTCAGGTGAGAGTCTTGTGATGGATCTTGTGATGGGTCAAGTGTGTATAAGTCAAGTGAGGGTCTTGTGATGGGTCAGATGATGGGCTGCATCAAGTGAGGTTCTTCTGATAGATCTTCTGATGGGTCTTGCGATGGGAACAAACATTGCTTACTTAGAGTTGGGTGATCCAATGTTGTCTAGATTGGCCCAAGTTGGTTGGTGAACCTTGAGGACATCTAAAGTTCTACAGTGAATTCTCCAATTCACAGATCCTTCCAACTTCATCTATTTGTCGGGGGGTGGGTATTAATCTTTGGCCTCCCTGTTTTAGCAATACAAGTGCTGAGATAATTAGATCGAGTCCGTCATGTCAAGCCACATTGCATGATATACGGCTCCAATAAAAATTACTCATATTTCATTCCTAAAATTGCCCATTGCAGAAGGAGGTGTCACCAGTTAGATGATAAATTATGGTTTGTGTTTCAGGCTGTGTGTGTCTTTGTGTATGTGGTATGTTTTGAGCTAATGACATTGTGCAAAGAGGGAGGGGGATTCAGAATCTTGGAGAAATTTGGAAGCTTACAAGAGCGCAAATGAGGATGTGGGCTTAAAAATCCTTATTTTATTTTATTTTATTTATTTTTTTTGAAATAATTTGTATTTGCTTTACCATCCCAAATTCCTGTTTGCAGTTAGGATATTCAGCCTGGCAAACCAAATCATCAATAAGTTATTTACAGATTATAGAAGGGAGCCGGGCTAGACTGTCAAAAGAGAAAAATGTCTTATCAAAACCGAGACAGCTGATATTAAAAAGCAATAACAGCCCTCAAGGATTCCATAAATACGTTTCCTTCTCTTGCTTCGGCAGGAAAACCGCTCAAGGAATTCACTCAAAGGTTATCGGCTGTCTCCTTGAATTAGAAAACCAGAATTGGAATAGAGCTGGGAGGGGCCTTGGAGATCTTCTAGTCCAACCCCCTGCTCAAGCATGGAATGGCAAACCTTTTGCCATCGTGTGGCAAAAGCAAGGGAGCGTGGGGGAATCACGGGCACATGTGCCCACACCCATAATTCTATGCACTTCCCCCCCCCCTCCCCACGCATGCACGCACGATTTCCCCCTGCTTTTGGCATGTGATGGCATGATGGGACTGGAAGTCAGGAAATGGGCCGTTTCTGCCCTCTCTGCGGGGTGGGGGGGAGGCCATTTTCGACCTCCCTAGGAAGGAAGGAAGGAAGGAAGGAAGGAAGGAAGGAAGGAAGGAAGGAAGGAAGGAAGGAAGGAAGAAGGAGGAGGGAAGGAAGGAAGGAGGGAAGGAAGGAAGGAAGGAAGGAAGGAAGGAAGGAAGGAAGGAAGGAAGGAAGGAAGGAAGGAGGAGGGAGGGAGGGAAGGAAGGAAGGAAGGAAGAAGGAAGGAAGGAAGGAAGGAAGGAAGGAAAGAGGAAGGAAGGAAGGAAGGAAGGAAGGAAGGAAGGAAGGAAGGAAGGAAGGAAGGAAGGAAGGAAGGAAGGAAGTTTCTGACCTTAAGGTTTTCTTGCAGACATCTCATCATCCAAGTAGGAAACATCAACAGTGCTAGAAGGAGATAGGATTGGTGGAGAGGAGGAGGAGGAGGAAGAGGAGGGGAGGAGGTGGAAGGGAGGAGAAAGAGAGGAAGAGGGAAGAGGAAGAGGGGAACTGTGAGTCCTTGGTGCTCTCTGAGCTTGGTGGTTTTCTTGAAGATGTTGCATTACCCAACAAGGTAATACCTTCAGTGCTGAAGGGAGTGGTGTTTGTGCCTTCTAGCACTGGTGATGTTCCCGAGTTAGGTAATGAAATTGTCTTCAAAAAACCCACCAAGTTCAGGGGGGAACCAAGGACCTCACAGTTGTCCTCCTCCTCCTCCTCCTCCTCCTCCTCCTCCTCCTCCTCCTCCTCCTCCTCCTCCTCTCCACTAACCTTTTATTTTATTTGTTTTATTAGTCATATTTCTATGCCGCTCACTGTCCGAGGACTCTGGGCAGTTTACAACAATCGACAGTATACTAAATAGCCTCTTGCCCCCAACAATCTGGGTCCTCATTTGACCCACCTCGGAAGGATGGAAGGCTGAGTCAACCTTGAGCCGGTGAGATTTGATCCGCTGATCTGCTGAACTAGCAGTCAGCTGAAATAGTTGTGGTGCTGCATTCTAACCACTGCGCCCTTTTAGCACTAATGATGTTCCCTAGTTGGGTAAGGAAATGTCTTCAAGAAAAGCACCAAGCTCAGAGAGCACCAAGGACTCTAACCCTTAACTAAGAATCTTCTCTTCCATCGGTACAATCCCCGCTGAAACGGGATGCCAGTATGTGGACACCACCCCATGCAAAAGCGGTTTTCACATTCTGTCTCCTGTCTTTTCTTCCTTTGGGCCACTCAGTGGACGGCAACTGGAATGCCTGGTCCAGCTGGAGCTCCTGTTCCACCTCCTGCTCCAATGGCACCCAGCAGCGGACACGGGAGTGCAACGGACCTTCGTACGGAGGAGCGGAATGCCAGGGGCCCTGGGTTGAGTCCCGAGACTGTTTCCTTCGGCAGTGTCCAGGTGGGTTGCATGGGGAACCCCTCCCATATCGAGATCTCTGAAGACCAGGGGTGGAATGGAAGGGTTATGCGGTGTGATGGGGGGGAGGGGCAAAACATTTGAGAGAGAGAGAGAGAGAGAGAGAGAGAGAGAGAGATGATGATGATGATGATGATGATGATGGATAGATAGATGAGAGAGAGGAAGATACAGAGAGATTAGATGATAGATAGATAGATTAGATAGATAGATTAGATAGATAGATAGATGATAGATAGATAGATAGATAGATAGATAGATAGATAGATAGATAGATAGATAGATGATAGATAGATAGATAGATAGATAGATAGATAGATAGATAGATGATAGAGAGAGAGAGAGAGACAGACAGACAGACAAAGAGAGAGACATGATGATTATGATGGATAGATAGATGAGAGAGAGAGAGATACAGAGAGATTAGATGAGAGAGAGAGAGAGAGAGAGAGAGAGAGAGAGAGAGAGAGAGAGAGAGAGATGATGATGATGATGATTATGATTATGATGGATAGATAGATGAGAGAGAGATACAGAGAGATTAGATGATAGATAGATAGATAGATAGATAGATAGATAGATAGATAGATAGATAGATAGATAGATAGATAGATAGATAGATAGATAGATAGATAGATAGATAGATAGACAGAGAGAGAGATGATGATGATGATGGATAGATGAGAGAGAGAGAGATACAAAGAGAGAGAGATACAGTTAGAGAGAGATACAGAGAGATTAGATAGACGATAGATAGATGATAGATAGATAGATAGATAGATAGATAGATAGATAGATAGACAGAGAGAGAGACAGACAGAGAGAGAGACAGAGAGAGAGAGAGATGATGATTATGATGAATAGATAGATGAGACAGATTAGATGATAGATAGATGATAGATAGATAGATAGATAGATAGATAGATAGATAGATAGATAGATAGATAGATAGATAGATAGATAGACAGAGAGAGAAAGAGAGAGAGAGATGATGATTATGATGGATAGATAGATGAGAGAGAGATACAGAGAGATTAGATGATAGATAGATGATAGATAGATATAGATAGATAGATAGATAGATAGATGATAGATAGATAGATAGATAGATAGATAGATAGATAGATAGATATGATAGAAAGATAGATAATAGATAGATAGATAGATAGATAGATAGATAGATAGATAGATAGATAGATAGATAGATAGATAGATAGATATAGATAGATAGAAATAGAAAGAGATAGCTAGAGATATAGACATTATGTGTGTGTGTATACAGAGATAAACAGACAGACAGACAGACACAGACAGACAGACAGACAGACAAATAGACAGACAGACAAAGATGGAGATGGAGATACAGAGATAGAATATAGAAAGAGAGAGAGAGAAAGCAAAATAGAGAGATACATAGAGAGATAGTGAGATGATAGAAAGACAGGAAGAGAGATTAGATAGACAGACAGAAGATGAGAGAGAGAAAGAGAGAGATGGAAAGAGAGATAGCAAGACGAGAGAGAAAGAGAGAGAGAAAGATACTAAGATACAGTAAATACAGAAAGAAAGAGAGAAGGAGAGAAAGAGAGACATATAGAGAGATAGTGAGATGAGAGGGAGACAGATTCACAGACACCACATACTGTCTCAATGGAGATTACACAAAATGTGTCACTATTCCTATCGCATAGGTAGTCCTTGACTTATGACTTTCATGACCATTTGAAGTTTGAAGTTTACTTATGACCCATTTCAAAGTTACAACAGTCTCTCTTTCTCTCTTTCACACACACACACACACACACACACACACACTGCTTTCACATGATTGCATGTGGGGCATTTCACAACCTGTTCACCTTTACGTCCGTTTGTAGCATCCCGTGGTCACGGGACCTCAATTTTTGTCATTTTTTACCTGTTTCTGGCATTTACCAAAAATTCCATCGGGTGAAATGGATTTGCTTAATCATCATGGCATCACTGCCAGAAAAATGTCAAATAATAATAATAATAATAAAATAAATCAGCTTCAGTTCCCGAGCAAGAACTTATGGCCATAACTCTGGGTTCAATGATGGTCATAAATTGAAACTACCCATATTAGACTTAGGTACACTTTCTCATTGAGGCCAGTTATACCTTCTGTTCTTGTTAATCATAGAAAGATGGCTATAATGATGTGGAAAAATTGGAGGACTCAATAATTAGGAAACCAACATTTATGTTGGTTTGTTGTGTCTTTCAAACCTTAATTGAGCTATATTCTTGGAAAAGTCTTCATCCCACTCAGATACCACTAAGTCTAGCGCCACCTGGTGTCTAAACCATATTAATGACACCGTGTTTTGGCGTTTGGGAAAACTATAGAAAAGCACATTGCTTTGAAAGTCTCCCTTTCCCATAATATATTGTCTCTAAAAGCAGAAATCCCACACTTCTTAGGAGAAAAAAATTCTATGATTTCTAAACTTTGGCCCAAACTTTTTCTCCAGATTGATTGATTGATTGATTGGTTCGATTTATATGCCGCCCTTCTCTGGAGGCTCAGGGCGGCTTACAATGCATTAAGCAATAGCCTTCATACTTTTGTATATTTATACAAAGTCAGCTTATTGCCCCCACAAACTGGGTCCTCAATTTACCTACCTTGGAAGGGTGGAAGACTGAGTCAACCTTGAGCCTGGGGAGATTCGAACTTGCATTAATTGCAGGCAGCTGGTGTTACTTAACAGCACTTTAGTCTGCTGCGCCACCAAGGCTCTTGGTTCAAGGAATTGCCTCGAACTACGAGATGGGATGACAGATTTATTTATGCATTTATTTATTTATTTATTTATTTATTTATTTATTTATTTATTTATTTATTATTCAAATTTATATACCGCCCTACTCCTGAAGGACTCAGGGCGGTGAACAGCCAAAATAAAATACCAACAATACAAACATTAAAAACCCATTAAAATAATTAAATGTTTTGGCCCAAAGACAAATTAGAAACACCCAATTTATAAGACAAATTAAAAGCAATTTAAAAAGTTTAAAAGGGAGAATTAGCCCAGGCCAGCCTGCTGGAACAAATTTTTTTTGAGATTTAATAAACAGACATCCCAAACATCTTTTTTTTTCAAGTGGCAACTAGACTTCAAGTGGCAACTAGACCCAAGTTTTTTTCTTTGAAGATGTTTTGCTTCTCTTCCAAGAAGCTTCTTCAACTCTGATTAAATGGTGGGGGAATAGAAGGATTGATAACTCCTTGCAGACAAAGCTGGTCATTTGCATTCTTTTTGGAGAGTTGTTGAGGCCACTTGGAGGTTTATCTGTGTCCTCGGGGATCACCTGAATAGCGCAAAATTGCCTTGGTCAAAATTGAACAGCCTTCTCTTAATAGAGGAGGAAACCTCACCTATCTCCAGTCTACAACACAATCCTTTCAACAGTTCCACCAGTTCCACTACTCAGGGGATCCTGAGGACTTCCTTGATTTTTCTCCTTTGAAAACGTTTCGCTTCTCATTCAAGAAGCTTCTTCAGTTCTTTTCTTTTTTAATTTTTTTTTTAAAAAGCACATTTCAGGTTCACTTGAAGCCCACTATAACCCGGGGTGAAATGCTACCGGTTTGGATCAGTAGTGAAATCCAATTTTTTTTACTACTGGTTCTGTGGGAGTGGCTTGGTGGACGTGGCAGGGGAAAGATACTGCAAAATCTCCATTCCCACCCCACTCCAGGGGAAGGATACTGCAGAATCCCCATTCCCTCCCCACTCTGGGGCCAGCCAGAGGTGGTATTTGCCGGTTCTCCAAACTACTAAAAATTTCCGCTACTGTTTCTCCAGAACCTGCTGGATTTCACCCCTGGTTCAGACCGGTTCAGGAGAACCGGTAGTAAAAAATTCTACCAGTTCGGACGAACTGGTATTTCCGAAGATTAGCTGGGCGACGATCAGCTGTGACGCGCAATTTATATTAGCTAGAATCATCAGATTTCCTGCTTTCTAGCTAATCTAAATCGCGTGGCAGAGCGGATTCCCCCCCCCCTTTCACTGTTCTATTTACCTTTGCGGACTCGGAAGGCTTCAAAATGTTCCTCTTTTACCCCCCACTGCGTGTACCCACCTCAGATGCACATGCGTGCGAAGTGCACGCTCGGTAGCATACTCACAGAACCGGTAGCAGACTCCAGAGAATTTCACCCCTGGCTATCACTTGCATGTATGGCGTTGCAGGCCAGGTGTTCTTTCCGAAGCCTTCCTCTTCCGCAGGAGTCTTCCAACACGCTTCTTGTCATTTTTGTCCTTCTGCTGCAGTGGATGGAAAATGGCAAGTCTGGGGTCCCTGGGGTAGCTGCACTGCCACCTGTGGAGGGGGGACCCAGAAACGGGACCGTGTGTGCTATGGTCCTTTCTTTGGAGGAGAACCGTGTCAAGGTCCCAAGGAGGAGTTCAAGCAATGCAATGAACGGAGATGTCCAGGTAAGTGGATGATGTTGATGTTGATGATAATGATTTAATTTAACAGATTAATAGAGTTGGAAGGGATCTTATAGATCATCTAGTCCAGTGATGGCTAACCTTTTTGCCTTCGCGTGCCAAAAGCGGGGGGAGCATGGGAGAATCATACGCGCATGTGCCCACACCCATAATTCTATGTGCCCCACCCCTTGTGCATGCGTGTGTGACACCCCCGTGCCCCCTCCATTTTTGCCATGTGATGGCCAGGTGGGCCCGGTAGGCCTCCCCAGGCTCCAGAGGCTTTCTAGGAGCCTGGGGAGGGCATAAACGGCTTTCCCCATCCCGCTCCAGAGGCCAGAAATGGCCCATTTGCTGACTTCCAGTGGGACCAGAAGGTCCCAAAATCAGTTGGCCGGTGCACGCATATGCGCCGGAGCTGAGCTCTCGTGCCCACTGATATGGCTCCGCATTCCACCTCTGGCACACATGTCATAAGTTTGCCATCATGGATTTAGTCCAACCCCGCACTCAAGCAGGAAACCCTATATCAGTGATGGCTAACCTTTTCTGGACCGAGTGTCCAAAGCGCGTACACATACAAATGCGTGCACACACATCCAAACCCTCCAAAATGCAATATATGCACGACCCCCTGCATGTGTGCACAGCTCCTGTATGCACCCCACTCCCCCATGCATTCATGCACCCCCACACACGTGTGCCCCACCCCCTCCACGTGCCCTGTCCCCTGCACATGCACAGCGGAGACCCAAAGCCTAGTTGGCCAGTGGGAGGTACACATGCATGTGCAGCAGAGATGAACTAGGGTGATGGCTCACATGCTATCTGAGAGGGCTCTGTGTGTCATCTCTGGGTTTGCCATCATGGGCCTATGCCATTTCTGACAAATGGCAGTCCAATCTCTTCTTGAAATCCCCAGTGATGAAGCTCCCACAACTTCCGAAGGCAACTTCTGTTCCATGGGTTGATTGTTCTCACTGTCAGAAAGTTCCTCCTCATTTCTAGGTTGAATCTATGATGATGATGATGATGATGATGATGATGATGATGATGATGTGATCCTTTCAGTAGTGTCCAACCCTTGGCGATCCATGGGCCAGGTCTCTCCACATCTTCTGATCTTGCACTACTTCTTTGAGCTGTTCGATGCTCTGGCTGGTGTCATAGCTTTGATGGTGTCCAGCCACCATGTTCTTAGGAGATCTGGCTTCCTTTTATGGCTAACTCTTCCAAGCATACTTGCTTTTCTGGATCACATCTGGATCAGTCATTGGGACCAGAGGTTTAGTCTTCCAAGCCTTCCAAGTCGTGCTGGAGCCCTTCCTTGGGGTACTTCTCTCTGACCAGAACGTGAAATTGCTTTCTTCCGTAGGATATGGCCAAAATAAGAAATGGCTTATACAAGATGATAATTGTATCTCCAATAGAGGAATCATGTCAAGATTTAAATGTATGGATTTCAACTCCCAAGACCAGGCTTGGATGGAAATTCTGGGCATTGAAGCCCATATATGTTTAAGTCTCCAAGGATCAATCTTGGAGACTTAAACATATGTGGATTTCAATGCCCAGAAGACCATGCTTGGATAGAATTTCTGGGCTTTGAAGTCCACAGATGTTTGTTTCAAGGTTGTTGAAGTCCACAGATGTTTCAAAGTTGAAATCCTCAAATCTCCAAGGTTGACAAATATTGCTGTAGACCAAGGGCTCTCCAAATTTGGCAGGAAGACTTGTGGACTTCAATGCCCAGAATTCCTTAACCGCCCATGTTGGCTGAGGAATTCTGGGAGCTGAAATCCACCAGTCTTTAAAAAGTTGCCAAGTTCAGAGCTCCCTGCTCTAGACCAAGAAGAGAAGATGTATTTCAAATTCAGCAGTAGTTCCTTGAAAATTTCCTCCTTTGATTATACTAATTATTAACATTTTGCACGCGTGCCACCTCAGCTCCTTCTCAAAAATTAATTTAATTAATTTCTAAGTGCGGAATATGAATTACAGAAGAGAGAGAGAGTTGTGCTGTGCAAAATCACTCCAGCTGTTGTGGGAAAAGAATTTACACTCAAGAACCAGCTAGTGGAAAATAACAGTGGGATTCCTGCACCTGGACGGACTGGAAAAGTTGCTGGTGATTTCTGAGACTTTGGGGGTGGGGTGGGGATGACTCCCAATTATTTAACCACTCTGGATCAGTTCTGGAGTTCAGGATGTGGAAATTAGAATAAGGTAGAACCCACATAAGTTTAGGTAAAATATTACTTGCAATACAGACAGTTCAATGCTGAAATCTATGAGTTAGAGGAGGGTCTCCAACCCCTGATCCATGGAGTAGTACTGTCCCATTGGCACATGCAGCAAAAGAAACTTCTGGGCAGTGGTGAAATCCAATTTTTTTTTTTTACTACCGGTTCTGTGGGCATAGCTTGTGGGTATGGTGTGGATTGGTGGGCATGGCTTGGTAGGCGTGGCAGGGGAAGGATACTGCAAAATTTCCATTCCCACCCGACTCCAGGGCAAGGATACTGCAAAATCCCCATTCCCTCCCCAGTCCTGGGAAAGGATATTGCAAAATCCCCATTCCCACCCCACTCTGGGGCCAGCCAGAGGTGGCATTTGCCGGTTCTCCAAACTGCTCAAAATTTCCACTACTAGTTCTCCAGAACCTGTCAGAACCTGTTGGATTCCTCCCCTGCGTCTGGGGTATCATTTTTCCAAGAATATAGCTTTATTGATAAAGGTGCCACATAAGATACAGAAGAAGCAAAGCCAGTTCTGAAGTTTTCACGCGAAAAGCAGCTTAGGTAGCAGTCCCTTTTTTCTCTCCTGGGCCACCCACTGTCCATTATCCACCTATCATATGGAGTCAGTTTGTTTTGGGAATAGTCTGTGTCTTTTAGAGATTTCCCACCATTTGACCTTGAGGTGTAGAAATTTTCTCAGGCCTCCTCAATCCCTCAATTCCCTCCCAGCTCCCCCAAAAATTCCAATTACTCCCCTCCCACCTCCCCACTTTCTGTTCTGGTCCTCCAGCAGCCTGTGGAGCTGGCAGTGGAGTCGGACAGTGATGAGGCTGAGGAAGAACTGGGGCCAGTCCTGGAGGCTGGGGAAGGCCCAGATGAGGGCTCTGCATCAGAGGCAGAGATAGGGCCAGGGCCATCGGGGAATGATGTGCGGATTTCGGAGCCTCCAGAGGCTGACAGTAGAGAGGCAGAGGAACAGGAGGAGCCTGTTCCTAGTGCACGTATGAGAAGAGCTGCCAGAAGGCAGGAGCAGATAAAGCAGAGAAGGTGACTTGGTAGTAGGGCCAAGAGATGATTGGCTTTTCCCATAAGGCTTAAAAGACCAGCAACAGCTCTTGGGCTCTTTGTCGGAAAACAACGTTGAGAGATTTGCTTCTTGTTTCACTGTATTCATTTCTTGTCGACGTCTTCTGCTTCTGAACTTTTGCCAAGAAAAGCCTTTGGCAGCTTGCCTAATTATCCCAAGGTCAGTGATAAACTGAGGAATGGTGTTTTGAAGAATTTGCTTTAATTTTGTTTGGACTACCCTGAGAATGAGTTAATTCTCAGCTGTTCTAATAAAGTCTGTTTGTTTTGGAAGTGTTTGTATTTAATACTAACTACTTGAGCCCTGGGTCACAACAGACGGTTAGAGAGAAGAGAGAAGCAATGGGTGGAAACTAATCAAGGAGAGAAGCAACCTGGAACTAAAGAGAAATTTCCTAATAGTGAGAGCAATACAACCAGTGGAAGAGCTAGCCTTCAGAAGTTGTGGGCGCTTCATCCCTGGAGGTGTTTAAGAAGAGATTGGACAACCATAGAATGGGATAGGTATAGGTTGGACTAAAAGATCTCCAAGATCCCTTCCAGCCCATTTATTCTATGTCCTGTTTGATGGGGGTGAGGATGCTTCAATTGAGATTCCTTTACTGAGCAGGGAATAGATTTTGAGGCCCAGGTAGACACTTCCACCTTCAGGAGCCAAAAGGAAGATGCTCCTCTTAAATGGCATTGTTGAAATAGACACAAAGTGGACCGATGGAGGTTGCACAGTGAAATATTGCTAGTTCTGATAAGTGTCTGTTGGGGACTCTGAATTTATAATAACAATTAAATTCTAAATATTGACTTTTTGGCACCAGACTCCAAAGGATATATTTTAGAGTCTTCTGGGAAGGAAGAAAAATAAATTTGTCTTCCTGGAAGCTACTCAGGTCTGTCTTAGTTTCACCACACTTAGAATATATATATTCATTCTCTCTGTCTCTCTCTCTTTCATTCTCTCTGCCTCTTTTTTTCATTTTCTTTCTCTCTCTCTTTCATTGTCTCTCTTTTCTCTTTCCCCTTCTCTCTGTCTCTCATTTTCTCTCCCTTTCTTTCCCTCTCCCTCTGTCTTCCTCTCTCCTCTCTTTTCTTATTCTCTTCTTTTCTCTCTTCCATTCTTTCACTTTCTTGTCTTTCTCTTTTCTCCCTCTTTCTCTTTCATTTTTTCTCTCTTTTTCTTTCTCTCGCATTCTCTCTCTCTCTCTTCTTTTTGCCCTTCACTTTTCTCTCTTCTGTCTCAATTTCTCTTCCTTCCTTTCTTTCTCTTTCCCTATCTCTTTCTTTTCCTCTCTCTCTCTTTTCTATCTTTCTCATCCTTTTTCTCTCTGTTCCATTCTCTCTATTGCTTTCTTCTCTTTCTCTTTTCCCTCTGCTTCTCTTCCATTTTCCCTTCCTTCCTCCTTTTCTCTTTCTCTCATTCTGTCTCTTTCTCTCTTTTTGTTTCTCTCTTCTTCTCTCTCTCCTCTTCTCAAACTACCTATAACTTTTTGAGATCCCTGCTATGGTTTCCATCCAGAAAGAACTTTGATTACACTTGCTTTCCAAACAGAATCCATGTAGTGCTTTGAAAAATGAGGCACATCTTTTGTTATTTGAAAATGAATGCCATTATGGGCTAATGGAGGTAGTGACAGATTTTATTTTCCTGGGCTCCAAAATCACCGCAGGTGGGGACTACAGCCAAGAAGTTAAAAGATGCTTGTTCCTGGGGAGGAAAGCTATGGCAAATCTAGACAGCATATTAAAAAGCAGAGACATCACCCTGCCAACAAAAATGCATATAGTCAAGGCTATGGTGTTCCCAATTGCAATGTCTGGCTGTGAAAGTTGGACCATAAGGAAGGCTGAGCACTAAAGAATCGAGGTCTTTGAACTAGAGAAGACTCCTGTGAGTCCCTTGGACTGCAAGGCAATCAAACTGGTCACTCCTAGAGGAGATCAACCCTGACTGCTCCTTAGAAGGCCAGATCCTGAAGATGAAACTCAAATATTTCGGCTACCTAATGAGAAGGAAAGGACTCCCTGGAGAAGAGCCTAATGCTGGGAACGATTGAGGGCAAAAGAAGAATAGGATGGCAGAGAATGAGGTGGCCAGATGGAATCACTGAAGCAGTCGGTGTGAGCTTAAATGGACTCCAGAGGATGGTAGAGGACAGGAAGGCCTGGAGGAATGTTGTCCATGGGGTTGCGATGTATCGGACATGACTTTGCAATTAACAACAACAATGGCTAATGAAAAATAAGTGAACCTGGTCAAAACTATAACCCCAACCAACCCCAAACAAATCATTAATGAGCAGAATTTGCCTAACTTCCTGGCCCAAATGTTTTGGGAAGCTGGTGGGTCTTCACCACTTTGCAAAAAGCATAACAAAGTTAGGGTCAAACCTGATCTCAAGGGGAATGCGGTCCCCCAGAGCAGAAAATGTGTGATGGAAAGTAGTAAGGAGATAGATTCCCAGGAAGGTGAATTCCAGAGGCGTAAGAAGCAACTCAGCTCAGATATCATGTGCGAGAGAAGGAGGGTGAAGACATCCACTCCTTAATAGTTCCAAGAATATATTGTAAATGCAGATAGCAAAGTGTACCACTTGGCAAGATTCTGTTGTGACCTAGGCTCACTTAGTCATTACAGGACACAATTAGTCTCAAACAAAACTATTCAATTATAACATCTGGGAATTACTTCATTCCCAGTTTAGTCCAAATTCATCCCAAAACATGTCCTTCAGAAAAAAGTCCTTTGGGCTTATCAAAAACCTTTATCTTCTTTGGCACCCTGCCAAAGGCCTTTCTCGGCAAAGCCCCACAAAGTTCAGAAACAAGAGACACTGCCTGGAAAACAGATTTAGCAACGTTGCTTTCCTACAAAGAGCCCAAGAGCCTTTGCTGCTCTTTTAAGCCTTATGGGAGGGGCCAATCATCTCCTGGCCTTACTCCCGAGTCATCCTTTTTGCTTCAGCTGCTCTTGCCTTCTGGCAGCTCTTCACCTGCATGCATTAGGAACAGGCTCCTCCTGTTCCTCTGCCTCTCTGCTGTCAGCCTCTGGGGGCTCCGGAGTCCATGCATCACTCCCAGATGGCCCTGGCCCATCTCTGCCTCTGATGCAGAGCCCTCATCCGGGCCTTCCGCAGACTCCAGGACTGGCCCATGTTCCTCCCCAGCCTTCTTACTGTCCAATTCCGCTGCTAGCTGTCAAGTTTCGAAGTCGTCTTAAATAAATTGCATTTCAAACAAAGTCTTTGAAAAAAAACCTTCTAATTTATTAAGCACGAGCATTCTAGCTCTGACTCATTGCATCTGACTCTGGTTTCCTCAGGCAAAACCCTCCTTTTCCTCTCCCCCTCTTCTGCACTCATTGGCCATCTTCCCCGTCACTCTGCCCTTAATCTACTGTTCCCACTCAAAGGAATTTCCCCCCTCCCATCACATCTCCTAGGTGATATTCTCTCCAGGGAAAATAAGTAGGTGAAGTGTCAAATGTCTCTTTCCAGATGCCTCCGCTTCTTCTTCTTATGTCAGCATTGGGGTAAGTGCAGCGTGAAATGCTGACACTAGCTCTGCGGGCTGCTGGCGGACCACAACAGATTCTGTGTTTAGGTTTGAAACAAGAAAAAACTCAGCTTGGAAGACTCAACCATTTAATCATTCTTAGTTTTGGGCCCGACATACAGAAAGTATGTATACACAGAAGTATGTATATACAGAAACTCCTGGCTCCAATGAGATGACATTGTTTGATGGAAAGGAGTTGGAGTATGTCCTCCTTGCTTGATCTGGTGGGACAAGCAGGGATAACAGAGACAAGTAAGGCTTGAATAACCAACATCTTGGATTACAATAAGATGCTCACGGAGAGCCATTGCAGATCTCTGAGCGCCGGTGTTATATGGCTGTAATAAAAAGAAATGCTTAAAAAATATCTGCAGTGCTGCGTTCTGGTCCAGCTAGAGCTTCCAAACGATTTTGAAGATTAACAGCATGCAGAGCGCTTTATGGTAATCCAAACAGAAGATGACTAAAGCATGAGTCACCAAGAAGAAGGTCTCCTGGACTAAGAACAGGCATGGTTGGTACCCACGGCAGATCTCCGCAAAGCCACAGTTGCCCCGTGCTGTCCACAGATCCTTGTCTTGATGGTTGAATGACTAGTGTAGGGGTCAACAACCTGCAGCTCGGGAGCCGCATGTGGCTCTTTCACCCCTCTGCTGTGGCTCCCATCACTCAAAATATGTGTCACAACCACCAATGTGCGACACCCACCAGCATGTGATTTATTGAGTTTTTCAACCCTCGATAGGCCAACCATGGATAAATCCAAGGGAAAAAAATTTCAGAAGAAAACCGAGCGTTTAATTCAACTATCTATCCTATTTTTGTGGCCTCTCAAGAAATAGTCAGGCATGGGAAGGGTTTTGTGGCTCCTGGAGTTTTATTTTCTGTGGGAAATGGGTCCAAGTGGCTCTTTGAGTGTTTAAGGTTGCAGACCCTCTGGACTAGTGGGTGAGTTTGGGTCAATCACCAGGAGAAAATGGCTTCTAGTTGACTGGATCACTGGAGGTTTTTAAGAAGAGACTGGACAGTCACTTATCTGAAATAGTATAGGAGAAAGACCGGGGAGACAGGATAGCAGTCTTTCAATATTTGAGGGGCTGCTACAGAGAGGAAGGGGGTCAAGCTATTTTCCAAAGCACCCAAAGGCCAGACAAGGAATAATGGATGGAAACTGATCAAGGAGAGATTCAACCTGAAAATAAGGAGATATTTTCTGACAGTGAGAACAATCAACCACGGAACAGAAGTTGCCTTCGGAAGTTGTGGGAGCTTCATCACTGGAGGCTTTCAAGAAGAGATTGGACTGCCATTTGTCCAAAATGGTGTTGTCCTACTTGGGCAAGGGCTTGGAGTAGATGACATATAAGTTCCCTTCCAACTCTGTTAATCTCTCTATCTTTCTATCTGTCTCTGTCTCTCTGTCTCTCTGTCTCTCTGTCTTTCTCTCTCTTTCTCTCTTTCTCTCTCTCTCTCTCTGTCTCACTCCCTCCCTCCCACTTGAGCAGGGGGCTGGACTAGAAGATCTCCAAAGTCCCTTCCAGCTCTATTCTGATTCTGATTATTCTCCAAAGCACCTGAGGGTAGGACAAGAAGCAATGAATGGAAGCTACTCAAAGAGAGAACCAACCTAGAACTGAGGAGAAATTTCCTGACAGTTAGAACAATTAATCAGTGGAACAACTTGCCTCCAGGAGTTGTGAATGCTCCAACACTGGAAGTTTTGAAGAAGAGACTGGACAGTCACTTGTCTGAAATGGTGTAGGATTTCCTGCTTGAGCAGGGGAATGGACTAGAAGACCTCAAAGGTCCCTTCCAACTCTGTTATTCTGTTATTCTCCACCACTAGAGATTTTCGGCAACCATTTGCCTGGCATGCCATGAGGATCCTCCTTGAGTAGGAGATTGGACTAGAAGACTTCTGCTGTCCCTTTCAGTCTTATGATTCTATGTACTCTTCTAGCAACCATCTTTAATCCAGAGCATCAAGCTTCATTACCAGAGATATCATTCAGTGCAGCTTGCAAAATCAGAGAAGGAAATTGTACCTTGAGTGGTTCCTCCAATCTCTTGTGGAAAGTGTACCCCAAGGGGACCGTGCCAATGACCTCATAGTACCAAAAGCCTCAGACAACAGTGCCAAGAGAAAACCACAAAGCAGCTCTGCTAACAGAGCTGACAATAGAAATACTTAAGTAGAGCCATTAAGATAAGGGGGGATCAGGCTAAAAATAACTCACCTGGAACTCCCCTTTCCTGGAAGAATTAACCCCCAGGATAGGAAAGACAAAGCCCCAGGAAAGGATTAAACCATTAAGGCGGGAAGATAAAATTCAGAGCAATCACCGTAACTAAAGGCACATACAAAATCTCATTAAATCACAGCAACTTCAAAGGGAAGATGGGTATAGAAATCCATACACTTATCAGGCCATTTTGCTTTGCAACCCAGGAACTCTCCAGCTGTGCTACTATTCTTCTTGCCTTCCTGAATTAAAGGATCCCTTTTCTGGCAGCTGCTTCCATGTCTATTTCTTCTCAGCATCGGTGACTGCTTCCCAGCTGGGAACGAACCTGGGAAATTTCTTCCAAAACTCTGATAACTGAGGAAGGGCAGATGGTGGAGCAGATGGCCTGCCAGGAATGACCCTCCTCCTCCTCCTCCTCCTCATGTTGTGTTCATCACATAACAGCTTTCTAATTGCCTGGACTACAAATTGCCTGGGCCAAGAGAAAAGGATCATTAGCCTTTTCCAACTATGTTGGAGGTGGTGCCCATGAACTCCAGCTGATCTAGATTGGATGAAGGGATCTACCATCCAGACCAACCCGGAGAAGGCTGGAGCCATAAAATAAAAGGGGGAAGAGGAATCTCACATGCTTCATGTATCAGGAGATCTAGTTCAACGCCCTGCTCAATCCAGAGATCCTATATCAATCGATTAATCAAAACTTTATTGTCAACGCACAACATGTGTACAATGTATACTGTATCAAATGGCTGTCCAATCTCTTGACAACCTCCAATGATGGAACACTCACTTCTGTAGGCAAGCTGGTCCAATGATTAAGTAAAGAGTAACAGAATAACGGAAGAGACCTTGGAGGTCTTGTAATCCAACCCTTTGCTCAAGCAAGAAACCCTATACCATTTTCGATAAATGGTTGTCCCATCTCCTCTTGACAAACCTTCAGTGATGCACCCACAACTTCTGAAAGCAAGCCATTCCTCTGACTGATTGTTCTCCCTTCACATTGCAAGGTTGAGAAACACTGAGGTAAGGCAAGGCTGTTTTGAGATCTAGGCATGCCTATGGTTCTAGGTATGTCTATGGTCAGTCTTACTTTGCTAATACTTTTTTAGTCTTTCTGGGCCACGTATGTGTCCACTCTGTTTACAAGTCGCTTTACACACTCAGGAAGGAAAGAAATATAATTGGAACTTGAAAAATCTCTACTCCCTCCTATCTTCCCTGCTCCGGAGTTGAGAAATAGCTTTAATATTCCATTGACAGTTTCCCCCTGGTTTATGTCTCGTAAATAACTTCAACGCATAAAGTCTGGCATTATTGAGGCAGAAGTGGGATTCATTCTTCAATCTTGCAGGCTGCAAACTCTACCTCTCCTTTTCCAGAAATGTAGAATATTTATGGGAATTTTCATGAAATGCCTTTATGGCTATAACGTATTCTATTGTTCCTGCATATAAATATCGGCAAGTTTTATACTTGGTTTGTCTGCTACCCTCCTGGACTGCCGCGAGAGAGGGAATACCATAGTCGGTTGGACCTGGTTTTGAATACAAAGTCTGACCATTAAGAAATAGAATAGAATAACAGAGTTGGAAGGGACCTTAGAGGTCTTCAAGTCCAACCCCCTGCTTAGGCAGGAAACCCTCACCACTTCAAACAAATGGCTATCCAACCTCTTCTTAAAAACATCCAGTTTTGGAGCATTCACAACTTCTGGAGGCAAGTCATTCCACTGATTAATTGTTCTAACTGTCAGAAAATTTCTCCTTAGTTCTAGATTGCATCTCTCCACCCATTGCTTCTTGTCCTGCCCTCAGGTGCTTTGGAGAATAGCTTCACTCCCTCTTTTTTTTTTTTTTTTGGCAGTCCCTCAAATACTGGAATAGAGCTATCATGTCACCCCTAGTCCTTCTTTTCTTTAGAGTAGCCACACCCAAATCCTGCAGCCGTTCTTCATATGTTTTGGTCTCCAGGCCTTTGATCATCTTAGTTGCTCTTCTCTGCACTTTTTCCAAAGTCTCAACATCTTTTTTGTAGCCTGGTGACCAAAACTGGATGCAGGATTCCAGGTGTCTTAGGAATCCTTACTAAGCCTTTATAAAGCGGTACTAATAATACTAATACTCAGTGGCAGCCAGTGAGATATTGGAACACTCCAAGCCACATTCACTCTAGTGCTGACATAAGAAGGAGAAGAAGGGCATCTGGAAAGAGATGTTTTGACTTTTCACCTACTTGTTTTCCCTGGAGATAATATCGCCTAGGAGATGAGATGGGAGGGGGAAAATTCCTTTGAGCTGGAGCGGTAGATTAGGGAAAGAGTGACTTGGAAGATGGCCAATGAGACCAGAGGAGTGGAGACAGGAAGGGAGGGGTTCGCGCCGGGAAGTCAGTGTCGGCTGCGAGAAGAGTTGGAGGTAGAATGTTGTGCTCAATAAATGAAAGATTTTCATCAAAGATTCTGTTTGAAATGCAATTTATTTGAGACGACCTCAAAACCTGACAGCTACCATGTTACCCCTAGTCCTTCTTTTCATTAAAATAGCCATGCCCAGTTCCTGCAACCATTCTTTATATGTTTTAGCCTCCAGGCCCCTAATCCTCTTTGTTGCTCTTCTCTGCACTCTTTCTAGAGTCTCAGCCAACTAATGTTCTTCTTGGAATGATGCCCACCCCCACAAAAAATTATTATAGTATTGGAGCTAAGGTTCAAACAGTTGGTGTTCTTTTCTACAGTGGCCAAGGAGATATATCAGGGAATCACGCTTCACTCATGAAGCCACAGGTGGAATAGTGTCTATGGAGATGCTCAATCCTCCAGGTCATGTCTGTCCGAAAGGTGCTTTTTCAAGAGGCAACTGGACTTTCTGGTTTGTTTGTTTTTTTGAAGACATTTCGCTTCTCATCCAAGAAGCTTCTTCGGCTCTGACGGGATGGTGGGGAATGGAAGGATTGATATTCCTTGCAGACAGAGCTGGTCATTTGCATCCTTTTAGCGAGTCGTTGAGGCCACGTGGAGGGTTTGTCTGTGTCATCTAAGTGGTGCTCCTGGTACCTGAATAGTGCAGATGGGTGTGCATAAACCCATTTGCACTACTACTACAGATAATCCTCCAAGTGGCCTCAAGGACACTCTAAAAGGAATACAAATGACCAGCTTTGTCTGCAAGGAACAGTCTGGTAAAGAAATATTTCCAAAGAATCGAAGCATAGAAGATGGATTCAAGCCTCTATGAGTTGGCAAGAATTTAGTCAACTAAATGTCTATGGAGATTCTCAATCACCCAGGTCATGGCTATCCCAGAGGTGCTTTTTCAAGGGACAGCTGGACTTCCTTTGTTTTTCCTTGAAGACATTTCACTTCTCAACCAAGAGGTTTCTTCACTTCTGAGGTGAAGAACTGAAGAAGCTTCTTGGATGAGAAGCAAAATGTTTTCAAACAAAAACCAGAAAGTCCAGTTGCCTCTTGAAAAAGCACCTTTTGGACTTGAATAGTGTATCCAATTCTGGTCATCCAATGATTAAAAAAAAAATTGGATGCTAAGGCCCTGGAAAGAGTGCAGAGAAGAGCAACTAGGACAGTGATGGCTAACCTTTTTGCCTTCGCATGCCAAAAAATGTGGGGAGGATGGGGGGGGTTGCACGCGTGTGTGTCCACAGCCATAATTCAATCCCCCCCCCTGTGACCCCCACTTTTGGCATGCGACGGCAAGAGGATTACCGGTGGGCCTGGTAGGCCCGTTTTTCACTCTCCTCAGGCTCCAGAGGTTTTCTTGGAGCCCGGGGAGGGCGAATACAGCCTCCCCACCCATGGAGGCTCTCTGGAGGCTGGAAATGGCCCATTTCCCAACTTCTGGTGGGCCCAGAAGCCCCAAAAATTAGCTGGCCGGCATGTGCATGCATGGTGGAACTGAGCTAGGGCAACTCTCACATGCCCACAGATATGGCTCCGCGTGCCACCTGTGGCACACGTACCATCATGGAACTGGGATGATTAGGGGTCTGCAGAATAAATCATAGGAGGAACAGTTAAGAGAACTGCTTATGACTCTAGGCTTAGGGGTGACATGATTGCTCTCTTCTGGCCTTGAGGGGCTGTCACAGAGCAGAGAGGGTCAACCTATTCTCCAAAGCCCCTGACAAGAAATAATGGTTGGAAGATCCAACCTGGAAATAAGGTGGAATTATTTGGACAATGAGAATAATTATTCAGTATAACAGCTTGCCTCTTGGCATTTAGGTTCTCTACCACCGGAGGGTTTAAAGAAAAGATTGTACAACTATTTGTTCAGGATGATATAAGGCAGTGATGGTGAACCTTTTCTTCCTCGGGTGCCAAATGTGCACATATGCGTGTGCCCACACCCATAATTCAATATCCCCCATGTGCCCCACCCTCCGTACATGTGTTCATTACCCCCCGCACCCCGTTTTGGGCATAGAAGGCGTCCCTAAAGCCTCCAGAGGCTGGAAAAAGCCCATTTCCCGACTTCCAGTAGGCCCATTTTTCGCCCTCCCCAGGCTCCAGAGGCTTTCCTGGAGCCTGGGGAGGGTGAAAACGGAGGGTCCCTCCAGAGGCCCTCTGGAGGCTGAAAACGCCCTCCAAGAGCTTCCGTGCGAGCCCTGTACTTACCTGGCATCCAAAATGGGCCATGTAAAGACTCCTGGGAGGAGAGGGATGGCATGGGCGAGGCCAAACAAAAATCAACTGGCCGACATATGCATGTGTGCTGGAGCTGAGTTAGGGCAAAGGCTCACATGCCCGCAGATATGGCTCCATGTGCCACCTGTGGCACGCGTGCCATAGGTTTGCCATCACGGATGCAAGGTCCACTACCTTGAGCATGGGATTGGATTAGAAGGCCTCCAAGCAGTCAGTGGGATTCAGCTGATTTGGACCTGTTCAGGCACACTGGTAGTTACGGCCAGATTCTGGGCCTGCCCACCTACCCCAGCACTATCCTGTCTTATACAATTGCTATGTTTTTAATGCAGCATGCATGCGCGCAAGATGTGCGCGAGAGCAAAGGTATCTCATCCTATACAATCGCAGCACGTATGTGTGCAAGGCATGCATTGCTCGCTCACATGTTCAATTCTGGGCGAACCGGTTGTTAATTTATGTTGTAGCGGGAAAACCCACTTTCCCAAAGGCAGGAGACAAGAGCACTGAAGTTGGAGAGCACAGGTTGATTTGCTAGCAAAGGTTCGGAGCATTTACATGTCAGATTCCGAACCCTGGGCTACACCCAAGGTGTACCTTTTATACATTTTGCAATTCTAGCCACGCCAGAGGCGTTACGCTTCTGACTCTATTTCCATATATGGGTATACCGTCTGTTACTTTCCAGTGTACACTTCTGGTAATATGTTTCTTAATATAAGTTAGTTACAGGGATGATATAGAACATAGGTCATTAAGCTCATCAGTACATTTAACAAGTTCCTGATTTCTGTTCCTTGTACTTTCCTGAGGTTTGCAACAAAACTTCTACTCCCACTTCTGAGAGCAACATAATACTGTGAATAATACAATACATAGATTAATATGATTTATAGTATAAGACCCTTTTGTCGCAACATGAAGGCCACTTCTGCCTCCAAGGTCCCTTCCAGTGCTATGATTCCATGATTCTTTAACATTGCCCTCATATTTGCCTAAAAGTACCTCATAGTGAACATTTAGTATGCCAAAGGCTCAGCCAGAAGCTCCCATGAATTCTACAGAAATTCAATGTAGAGAAAAGCAAAGTCTTACACTTAGGCAAGAAAAACCCGAAGTACACATATAGATTGGGAGAAACCAGGCTTAATAGCAGGAACTGTGAGAGGGATCTTGGAGTCTTAGTGGACAACCAGCTAAATATCAGCCAGCAGTGTGCAGTGGCAGCCAAAAAAGCCAATGCAATCCTAAATTGCATTAAAGAGGGATACAATCAAGATCAAGGGAGGTACTAATACCACTCTATAAAGTCCTAGTAAGACCACACTTAGAGTACCACATCTAGTTTTGCTCACCGCACTATAAAAAAGATGTGGAGACTCTAGAAAAAGTACAGAGAACAGCAACAAAGATGATTAGGGGACTGGAGGCTAAAATATATGAAGAACGGTTGCAGGAACTAGGCATGGCTAGTCTAGTGAAGAGAAGGACCAGGGGAGACAGAATAGTAGTCTTCCAATATTTGAGGGCTGCCAACAGAGAAGAGGGGGTCAAGCTATTTTCCAAAGTACCTGTAGGCCAGACAAGGAATCATGGATGGAAACTGACCAAGGAGAGATTCAACCTAGAAATAAGGAGAAATTTTCTGACAGTGAGAACAATCAACCCACGGAACAGAAGTTGCCTTTAGAAGTTGTGGGAGCTTCATCCCTGGAAGCTTTCAAGAAGAGACTGGACTCCCATCTGTCAGAAATGGTGTAGAGTCTCCTGCTTGGGCGGGAGGCTTGGACTAGATGACCTACAAGGTCCCTTCCAACTCTGTTAATCTGTAATATCTATAAATGAAATGTTAGCCAAATCTCTGTCTGTCAAACAAATTCTCCAAGTTCTCAAGTACTTTCTTGATAGAACCTCAAGAAATCTGTGATGAAGACACCTTGGCCTCCGTGGTTTGGAAAGAGACTCCGGCCGGAGACGCAGCAGCTGTCCGATGTCCCCGTAATGCCACAGGTAAGATGTAGGAATCAGGCAGTTTCCAGCTTCTAGTTTCTAGGCTAGTGGACTGTGATTTCACTGACCTTGGGCTGCATAAAATCTTGGTTTACATAGGAAGAACCTGGCTAAAGAGAAATACACACAAAGCCTATGAAAAGGAAAGAAAACAAATACTGTACCTTTACAGGGAGGATACATGAGATGAGAGTATGGCTAACTGATGAGGCCTTATACAGTTGAAATAGATCTATCTTAGTCTCCCAATGGGCAGCAGAGGGTCTGCTGGCTGCCAGAAGAAAAAAAGCCTAGAAACTAGTCGATTGTGATTTCACTGACCTAGGGCTGCATAAAATCTTGGTTTACGTAGGAAGAACCTGGCTAAAGAGAAATACACATAAAGCCTATGAAAAGGAAAAGAAAACAAATACTGTACCTTTACAGGGAGGATACATGAGATGAGGGTGTGGCTAACTGATGAGGCCTTGAAATAGATCTATCTTAGTCTCCCAATGGGCAGCAAAGGGTCTACTGGCTGCCAGAAGAAAAAAAGCCTAGAAACTAGTGGATTGTGATTTCACTGACCTAGGGCTGCATAAAATCTTGGTTTATGTAGGAAGAACCTGGCTAAAGAGAAATACACATAAAGCCTACGAAAAGGAAAAGAAAACAAATACTGTACCTTTACAGGGAGGATACATGAGATGAGGGTGTGGCTAACTGATGAGGCCTTATAAGGCCGAAATAGATGTATCTTAGTCTCCCAACGGGCAGGAAAGGGTCTGCTGGCTGCCGGAATAAAAAAAGCCTAGAAGCTAAACCCTGGAAAGAAAGAAAAACTTTAGAAAGAAACCTAAACAGACAACCCTCTTGGTTTTAACAGAAAGGAAAAATACTGCCTGATTTTTCAAGGTACTGATATTACAGCCTCCATCAGTGTTCTTAAACAGAGGAGTGATTATGCACACTTGGTTAATTTGGGCATATCCAGGGGGTAGTGGAGTTATTTGTAATTGTTTGTGGAGGTCCTTGATGCTGGAGGAGGAGGAGGAGGAGGAGGAGCTCTTCTTTTCATGTTATGGTTTTCTTGATATCTTCTCTCATCAGGGTTGATCCTACGGCGGTGTCTTCTAGATGAAGATGGTATCGCCTATTGGACGCTTCCAACCTACGTCAAGTGTGTCTCCATAGACTACCGGAATATCCAGATGATGGTGAGTGGGGCTGACCCTCAGAATGAGATGAGAAACAGCTGCTTTGAACCACTGAAGGTGGTATCTCAAGATCATCCCAAAGGTGCTTTTTCAAGAGGCAACTGGACGTTCGTTTTACCTTGAAGATGTTTTGCTTCTCATCCAAGAAGCTTCTTCAGTTCAGAACTGAAGAAACCTCTTGGTTGAGAAGCAAAACAACTTCAAGGAAAAACAAAGGAAGTCCAGTTGTCCCATGAAAAAGCACCTCTGGGACAGCCATGACCTGGGTGATTGTGTCTCTCCATAGATATTTAGTTGACTAAACTCTTGTCAAGTAATAGAGGCTTGAATCAATCTTCTATGCTTCTATTCTTTGGAAATATTTCTTTACCAAATCAGGTAACATCATCAGTGTACTGATGATGTTACCTAGTCTGGTAATGAAACTTCTGTGAGCAAGCAACTAAGCTCAGAGAGTGCCAAGGACCCCATCTCTGAGCTACAAATATTCTCTTCTATCATTTTTAGTTAATGGCTACAGCAGTTGTGATCTTGGTCATTGGCAGCATCATCTCATGCATGCATCTTTCTTCAAGCTTCCTGTAAGAAATTTCAAACGGAAAAACAAATACACATCACACAAAGGAATAAGCTTATCACTTAAACATGAGCCAGCCGGGTGCAGCAGTCGCCAAAAAAGCGAATACAATCCTTGGTTGTATTAACAGAGGCATAGCATCAAAATCATGTAACGTATTGGTACCGCTTTACAAACCCTTAGTAAGGCCACACCTGCAATCCTGCATTCTGTTTTGGTCACCACGATATAAAGAAGATGTTGAGACTTTGGAAAAAAGTGCAGAGAAGAGCAACTAGGACGGTTAATTAGTGATGGAGACTAATCCATATGAAGAACGATTGCAGGAACTGCATTTGGCTAGTCTAGAGAAAAGAAGGACCAGGGGTTATATGATAGTAGTATTCAAGTATTTGAGGGGCTGTCACAAAGAAGAGGAGGGGGTCAGCTTATTTTCTGAAGCATCAGATGGCAAAACAAGAAATAATGAATAGAGAAGCAACCTACAACTAAGCAGAAGTTGTTATGTTTGTTCTTAGCTGATTAATTGTTCAATGGTCATGAAATTCCTCCTTAGTTCTAGGCTGGTTTTCTCCTTGCTTAGTTTCAATCCTTTGCTTCTTCTCCTACTTTTTGGTGCTTTGGAGAATAGCTTGACTCCCTCTTCTTTGGGGCAGCCCCTGAGATACTGGAAGACTGCTATCATGTCTACCCTAGTCCTTCTTTTCAATAAACTAGACATACCCAATTCTAGTAACCGTTCTGTTTTGTTCAGTTGTGCTAAAAAACATAGTATTCTTTTTTAAAAAAGGAAATATCATGAAATAACATTTCTTCTTCTTCTTTTTGACTTGCCAGACCAGAGAGCATCTCTCAAAAGCTCAGAGGGGTCTAGCTGGAGAAGGGGTCTCGGAAGTCTTGCAAAACCTGGTGGAGATCTCTCAGGATGGAACCAGCTACAGTGGGGATCTGCTGTCAACTTTTGACGTACTCAGGAACATGACAGAGATTTTCCGCAGGGCGTATTACAATCCGACTACGAGTGACGTACAGGTGAGTTTACCCACAGGAATCCACACAGGAGTCAGTTAGCATGGGCTAACGTGAAGGTTTATATTTAAATTTAAAAATGCCTCCATTTTTAAAAGAATTCTGAGTGTTCTCAATTTAGTTGTCAGGGTTCCAAGTAACACCCCCAATGAAAGAAGACTCCAAGGCTTGAAGTTCCTCAAAGTTCCATTTGATTAGAGATGTCATATTGGCACATCTGGGAAAACCCAAATCTGAAAGCTTCCAGGTTTTCCCCACCCAAAGGAAAGTTCAAGTCCATGCCCAGCATCCACATGTCCATCACATGGTCCAATCCAATCACCGTCCCAACTGGAGATGCCTCCCTGTTCCAACCATCCAATGCAGGGCAAGATGTCCTTGACTCTCTGAGAAAGGAATGTTATTATGACTACATATAACCCTGGCTCCATACAATCCCCCCTTCCCAATTTCCCACAGCTGTAAATGTGGCAGGCCTTGGCAACTTGAAAATGTATGGACTTCAACTCCCAGGATTCTGGGAATTGGAGTTCATGTATTTTAAAATTGCCAAGATTGAGAATACCCTGATCCAGAGTAAGTCCAATAGAGCTCTTTCATAGCCTGGTAGCTCAGCAGACTAAAAGCATTGTGATTAACACCAGCTGTCTGCAATTACCGTAAGTTCGAATCTCACCAGGCTCAAGGTTGACTCAGCCTTCCATCCTTTCTAAGGTAGGTCAATTGAGGACCCAGTTTGTGGGGGCAATAAGCTGACTTTGTATAAAAATATACAAAAGTATGAAGGCTATTGCTTAACGCATTGTAAGCCGCCCTGAGTCTCCGGAGAAGGGCAGCATATAAATCAAATTAAAAAAAGGAAGGAAGGAAGGAAGGAAGGAAGGAAGGAAGGAAGGAAGGAAGGAAGGAAGGAAGGAAGGAAGGAAGGAAGGAAGGAAGGAAGGAAGGAAAGAAAGAAGTTCGAATCTCTCCAGGTTCGAGGTTGACTCAGCCTTCCATCCTTTCTAAGGTGGGTAAATTGAGGAGCCAGTTTGTGGGGGCAATAAGCTGACTTTGTATAAATATACAAAAGTATGAAGGCTTTTGCTTAACGCATTGTAAGCCGCCCTGAGTCTCCGGAGAAGGGCGGCATATAAATCAAATTTAAAAAAAAAATAGTTTCTCGTGTGCTGTGAAGTCGCACATACCATCGATGTGTGTGTGTGTGTGTGTGTGTGTGTTAGAGATGGCACAACAGCGTAACACATTCATCATTTTGATGAAAGCTTTCGATTCCTCCGACAGCCAAAATGTGTAAGGAAGAGATGGCAACGCTCGATGAGATGCCAGATGATCAGCCCTGTAACATCAGCTATCAGCCAGTCCCAGGTTTAACTGGGATGTGTAACAGGAGATTAGAGAATCAGTAAACAAGTAACAAAGAAGGGTATTGATTAGGGAATGTGTTCACACAGACAGTCGATTCCCATTAATGCCTTGATCAGTTTACATGCTTTGCCAGGACAAAACCCCCTGATGGAATCTCATCTTTGGAAAGTGATCGCTGACAAATTGACAAGCGTGGTAGGGACGGAATTTAGATGAGCTTAAGACTTCTTGCGCTATTGGCTATTTAAAAAATTAGAATGCTTTTTGGAATGGAATGGGGTAGAGTGGGGTGGGAAGGGATGGGATAGTATAGGATAGGACAGGACAGGACAGAATAGAAAATATAGAAAATGGAACAGAACAGAATAGAATACAGAGAAAGGAATGGAACAGAACAGAATAGACTAGAACAGAAAAAAACAGAATACAGAGAACAGAACAGAATAGAATAGAAAATACAGAATATAGAGAAAATAGAACAGAACAGAACAGAATAGAATGGAATAGAACAGACTAGAACAGAATATAGAGAAAATAGAACAGAACAGAACAGAACAGAATAGAACAGAATAGAATAGAACAGAATACAGAGAAAAGAATGGAACAGAACAGAATAGAAAATATAGAAAATGGAACAGAACAAAACAGAATAGAAGACAGAGAAAGGAATGGAGCAGAACAGAATAGAATAGAATAGAAAAAAAACAGAATACAGAGAACAGAACAGAACAAAATAGAATAGAAAATGCAGAATATAGAGAAAACAGAACAGAACAGAATAGAATGAAATAGAACAGACTAGAACAGAATATAGAGAAAATAGAACAGAACAGAACAGAATAGAACAGAATACAGAGAAAAGAATGGAACACAATAGAAAATAAAAGAAAATACAGAATACAGAAAAAATGGAACAAAACAGAACAGAATAGAATAGAATGCTTTATTGGCTAAGTGTAATTGGACACACAAGGAATTTGTCTCCAGTGCAGAAGCTCTCACTGTACATACAAACAACAAAGAAATGTAATCATAAGATACTAATAACAGAATGCAATAGCAAAGATGGGGAGGATAATAGTAACACAACCCTACTACATAGTTATTAAATATTCTTAGATTCAAGGCAGCGCTATGAGAATTAAAGAGAAGCAAAGTGATGGCATGAGGGAAAAAATCGTCTCTATGTCCAGTTATTTGGGTATGCAAAGTTATTATATCATTATTAATTATCAATTAATAAATGAATCATTCAATTCATCATAAGAATGGAGGGATTTTTTCCCCTCCATTCTTAGCAGGTCGCTCCATTGCCATATTTTTCCCCCCTGAATTGAATTGAATATTTTATTTGGTCAATCATGGTTAGACCCCCAAGGAATCTGTCTCAGGTACAGAAGTGTACGTGCAAAGCGTCATCATCATCGTCATCCCAATAAAAGGAAGAGTAAAGAAGATAATGAGAATAAATAATAATATTACAGCCACACTATTTGGGTGAATATAGATAGACTTTAGACAGGATGGAGAGAATTAGACATTCAGCAGAGCGAGGGCAGGAGGGAAAAAATTGTCCCTGTGTCTAGTTGTTTGGGCATCCAATGCCCTACAGCGCCATCTTGAGGGGAGAAGTTGAAACAGTCTATGTCCAAGATGTGAGAGGTCTACAGATATCTTCTCAGCCCTCATTCAGATATACAGGTCTTGCCATATACAGGTCTTCTAGGAAAGGCAGGTGAATTCTAATTGTTCTTTCTGCAGTCTTGACTATCTGTTGGAGTCTATACCTGTCCTGTTTGGTTGATGGACAGCTTATAGGAGGTGATGGTGGTGAAGACCATCTGGAGATGACTCTTTATGAGGTTTCAGCTCAACTTTAATGCTTGCGATGCTGAAATCACTTGGGTTCCCAAAATAATCTAAAAATATTACAAATCTGGGATTTGTATACTGAGCATTCAGTAGGATAATCCATCCATCGGCAGGTGAATTCCCAAGATCAAATACTGCTTGGCTATTTAAGCACTGTAGAGCAATGTTTCTCCATCTTGGCTGGCCAGGGAATTCTGAGAGTTGAAGTTCACCCATCTTCAACCTGCCAAGATGGAGAAACACTGCTATGGTGCTTCCCATACTGAAGGTATGGTGGAAGGAGGGAAAAACACCAGAGAAATTAATTCTTCATAACTTCTTAGGAGCTCTAGCTTCACCTTTTCTTGAGCTGTCTCCATAATTACTAGCATAGATGGAATAGAAGATCAGGCTCACCAATGGATGGATCACTCACCTCTGCTTGAATCCGTTGGTAGATCTGAGAAATACCCTTAAAATGTCCTCTTCCCACAGCATCTGTCGCTCAGTCATAGATAGCCATGACCGCATGCCTTGAAAATCTAAAGTTTGAAGCACACATTCTTCCAGAGAGAAGTTATGTGAGGATGGGCTACAGCATGGGTCCAAAAGCTTGGAAGACAAAACCCCTGATCCCAGTGATTGACCCAGATTGGATCTAAAGGTGTCCCCATGAGATCCTTTTCTTCCTGGCTTCCTCGTCATTATTTAACAAATGGCCCTGAAGGGAAAGGTCTTATTCATCTTAAAATGGGGAGGATTAGGAAGGGTTGATCAAGGGATGTGTCAATAAGGGTGTGTCAATTTCAGGGATGAATCCACTGGCTTTCTGGGTTTTTTTTCTTCTCAGAACTTCGTCCAGGTAATTAGCAACATCTTGACCGAAGACAACCGAGACAAATGGGAAGAGGCTCAACTGGTATGTGAATCTTCAGCTTCCCAATATAAATTCTTCTGGAAATTGTTTGGAGGGAAAACGGCAATTCTCTCAGAGTTTATAATACAGGTGGTCCTTTATTTACGACCAGTTGCTAGATGGTCATATATCAAGGACTATCTGCATAATAAACTGTATAGTAACATTTGCTTAGTGACTGTTGGAAGTTTTGATGGATCGCCCTGAGGAGTATTTACAATCCAGATTTGAAGTTTTGTTGGTTGAGCGCTCCACCACGATCATGTGACTACATCAAGGATTAGGGTACTAAGGGACTAGAACTCACAGTCACCTGGTGATTGGCCCAAAGACACCCAGCCAGTTTTCATGTGTAAAATCAGGACCAGAACTCACAGTCTCCTGGTGATTGGTCCAAAGACATGCAGCCAGTTTTCAGGTCTAAATCAGGACTAGAACTCATAGTCTCCTGGTGATTGGCCCAAAGACACCCAGCCAGTTTTCATGTCTAAATCAGGACTAGAACTCACAGTCTCCTGGTGATTGACCCAGTCACCCACCCAGCTTTCATGTCTAAAGCAGAACTAAAACTTACAATCTCTTTATGCTTGACCCAAGGTAACTCAGCCTGTTTTCATATCTAAAGTGGCACTAGAACTCGCAGTCACCTGGTGATTGGCACAAAGTCACCCAGCCAGTTCTCATGTCTAAATCAGAACCAGAATTCACAAATTCTCCTGGTGATTGGCCCAAAATCCCTCAGTTGGCTTTTATGAGTAAGATGGGACTAGAACTCACAGTCTCCTAGAGATTAACCCAAAGTCCCATAGCTGCCTTTCATGTTTAAGATGGGACTAGAACTCACCGTCTCCTGGTTTTCTATGCCAGCACCTTCCTCGTTACATCAAACTGGCTTTGTGCGGCAAAGAGGCCCGAGACGCTGAGAGAAATAAAATAAATAAAAGCTAAGCTTTTTGTACAAAAATGTTGGCTAGGCTTCCTTTCCGATGTAAGAGGAGAAAAAAAAAAAAGCCACAACCACCAAAAATAAATAAATAAATAAATTGTGCCGCCTTTTGAAAAGCCAAGCGTGTAGACAAGAAGACAAAGTGACACTCGGAAGCTTTGTTCAGTGTTATCAAAGGTAGCTTGATGGCACAGCGACAAATCTTTTTTAACAGATTTTCAAACAAATCTCAGCAGCGCTGAGACACGGGAACCTAGGAAGAAACTGTCTAAATCCATTTTTTTTTAAAAAAAGAAAACGTCTTTGTCTGAGCTACGGTGGTATTTTTCTGTGTGTATCATCCCAGGGGTGCTCTAGGGCAAAGACGTGGGAATCGGCCAAGATAAAATCTTCAACTAAGTTATTAACACAACATGTTTAATCAGGTCAGCAGGAGCTCCGGGGAGCCTACAGTTCAGTGTGGTGGAGCAGAGGAGAAAACAGGTTAATTCCGTATCTGTAATTAACAAAGGGGATTTAAAAAGGACCAAGGCATAAATTGGCTGGAGGTGAGATCTTCTAATCTACTAGCCAATTCTCATCGGGATCCTATAAGCCAGTATTGGAAGGCAACTTGTCATGGCCAACTTGCTGCAACCAACTCTCCACAACTCAACAGTTCAAGTTAATTGTTTAAAATAATTAAAAATACACTGCTCAAAAAAATAAAGGGAACACAAGCAGAAGACATCCGAGATCTGAATGAATGAAATAGGCTTATTAAATACTTTGTTCGTTACAGTAGTTTTGTGTTCCCTTTAGTTGTTTGAGCAGTGTATAAACTACTATATGTAAAGAACGAAGTATTTAGTAAGGCTATTTCATTCATTCAGATCTCGGATGTCTTCTGCTTGTGTTCCCTTTATTATTTTGAGCAGTATATATATTTTCATTTTTGTCATTCACATTTGGTTTTCTCCTTCCTTTTGCAACCTTTATTTAATGACTCTATTGCACCACTTCTTCAATATTAACTGTTGTGGCCTTTCCTGGGCCATCCGTCAGCCCTTGGATGGAGAGTCAACAGCCCCCAGGTCTGGAGGTGGCTGATGAGGAAGAGGCGGAACAGCTGAGTCCAGTGCCTGGTGCATGGATGCGCAGAAGGCAAAGGAGAGGAAAGCAGTGGAAATCTATAGGCCGGTCCTTGGGAAGGAAGAGCCACTGCTGCTAGTGAGGCCCCACCACCCTAGCTCTGTGGATAAAAGGCAAGGGCGGAGATGAATAGGTGTGGTAGACAACTATTCATCTTCCGGCTGGATTAACTTGTTAGCCTGTGAAAGAAACTTTTTGCCGATGCTGCCGGTGCTCCTAATAAAGGAATCTTTTGAGTTCATGTCAGATGGTTTGTCGTTAGAACAGTAACTCTTATCCTGCAGTGAGTTGGCCGTGATGAATTGGCCATGGTGAGTTGTCCTAGACCTCTTTAGGAAGGTCAAGAGGTCGAGGCAGTCATCAAAACTTTGGAACTGGGTTGTAAGTACCTCTGGGGAGGTCCATGATGACTGTAAAGCAAATGGCCATAGGTTAAGGATTACCTGTGCAGTATTCAGACCTTCAACCCATTGAGTGAAGGAAACCATCTTTTTCCAATGCTGCAATCTTAGCCTTTTTTAGCCAATGTAACGGCAGGCAAAACCCATCTTCCCATTTTGCCATGTGTGGTAACAGTGGAAATTGTACACTGCTTTTATTTCCCTGTGTTTTCCCAGTCTGTGTGTGGATATCCACTTTGTCCTTGTTAGAAACTCTGATTGTATACTGTATAGATACTGTATCACCATAGAGCAAACAAAAAGTACAGTCACCATGTGATTTACTGCTTAATGGTTTTATATGTACGTATGTATCAGTTGCCTGAATTTTAATCACGTGACACAGGAATGCTGCAAAGGTCATTAAGTGTGCAAAAATGCTACTAAGTCACTTTTTGCAGTGCCCTTTGATCAGTCACTAAATGAATGGTTGTAAGTCAAGGACACCTGTATGTAATTGGTTCCCACCTGCCCTGTTTCACTGATGTCCTGCTCCCATGTTGCAGATGGGGTCCAACGTCAAAGAACTTTTCCGGCTTCTGGAGGACTTCATTGACGTCGTTGGCTTTCGCATGAAAGATTTTCAGGAGTCTTATCAAGTGACCGACAACTTGGGTGAGTACGTTGGACCGATCCGAGTCCGTCCGCCCCCCTGTTGATTTCTAAGTGGTAGGATCCAAATACTGGGATAATGGATCCATTCCCTCCTTCCAGAGATAGCTTTCCGATGAAGGATTGCTGAGCTTCTCAGAAAGAGGGCGAGTTGAGGTCAAACCACAATGAGTGTTTTGACCCATTTTGTGTTTATGGGAAAAGAGATGCCCAGCGGGTTTGATTTATGCCTCTCCTGGCAGTTTACACTAAAAATAAAAATAAAATAAACGTAATAAAATATAACAATGCAAATGGGCATGCAGAACGCAATTTTAAAACCCACATCGTAATATAAGAACGGCTTGGAAGGGTTGAACTGCAGCCTGCACCAATGTGCGATTCCCACTGGGAGAGACGAATAAAGTCATATCGGATGCATACAAAAATGCAGAACAGGGAAACGGTTATTAAAAAGCATCTGAATATTCTTCAACATTTGAGGTGTAGATGGATGGTTTGGGGTGGATCCGTCCCTACTTAATAATTATTAACAGTTGAAGGATTGTTGAAAGTGGAATTGTTGTAGTTTTTTTGTGTATTAATGATCAGTATGAAACGGGTTGCTTTGACTGTTCATTATGTGCTATGATAATTGGGTTTGAATTTTCTTTCTTTCTCTTTCTTTCTTTCTTTCTTTCTTTCTTTCTTTCTTTCTTTCTTTCTTTCTTTCTTTCTTTCCTTCCTTCCTTCCTTCCTTCCTTCCTTCCTTCCTTCCTTCCTTCCTTCCTTCCTTCCTTCCTTCCTTTCTTTCTTTCTTTCTTTCTTTCTTTCTTTTCCTCTTTCTCTCTTTTCATCTCTCTCCTCCTTTCCTTTCCTTTCCTTTCCTTTCCTTTCCTTTCCTTTCCTTTCCTTTCCTTTCCTTTCCCATCTTCTTTCATTTCATTTCATTTCATTCTTCCCTTTCCCCTTCTTTACTTCCTTCCTTCCTTCCTTCTTTTCATTTCTACTTTCTTTCCCATCCCTTCCCTTCCCTTCCCTTCCCTTCCTTCTTTTTTTCTTTCTTTCCTTCCTTCCTTCCTTCCTTCCTTCTTTTTTTCTTTCTTTCTTTCTTTCTTTCTTTCCTTCCTTCCTTCCTTCCTTCCTTCCTTCCTTCCTTCCTTCCTTCCTTCCTTCCTTCCTTCCTTCCTTCTTTCTTTCTTTCTTTTCCTCTTTCTCTCTTTTCATCTCTCTCCTCCTTTCCTTTCCTTTCCTTTCCTTTCCTTCCCTTTCCTTTCCTTTCCCATTTTCTTTCATTTCATTCTTCCCTTTCCCCTTCTTTACTTCCTTCCTTCCTTCTTTCTTTTCATTTCTACTTTCTTTCCCTTCCCTTCCCTTCTTTCTTTTTTCCTCTCTTTCTCTCTTCCTTTCCTTCCCCTCTCTCCCTTCCTCTTTCTTTCTTTCTCTTCCTTCCTTCCTTTCTTTCTCTTCCTTCCTTTCTTTTCCTTCCTTCCTTCCTTCCTTCCTTTCTTCCTTCCTTCCTTCCTTCCTTCCTTCCTTCCTTCCTTCCTTCCTTCCTTCCTTCCTTCCTTCCTTCCTTCCTTCCTTCCTTCCTTCCTCTCTTTACTCAAGTTGTCAGTATCCAGAAGCTGCCTGTTAAGGCAGCTAAAGCTCTCACTTTCCCTGTCAAAGGCTGGCGAGGAATGGTGGATTGGGCTCGCAATGCAGAAGACAAGGTCACCATATCGAAAAGCATCTTCTCCACGGGAGCATCAGGTGAGACTAAATGGTGCAGTTTCTCAGTGGAATGCAATCTGTTTATGCTTTGTAAACTTCCATCCTTTCTTGTTACTTCCATTTATTTTTGCTTTTCAAAAAAAAAAACAACAACAAATATTTATTTAAGGAGAACTCCATTCTTAAACCATCTGGCCTTGGAGTTACATAGTAGAACAGAATAATAGAGTTGGAAGAGACCTTGTAGATTTTCTAGTCCATCAATTGTCCCAAAGTTTTCATCAAAGGGCTTTTCCAAAAGGTGACTGGACTTTCTTGAGGGTTTTTTTTTTTCTTCCTTGGAAATATTTTACTTCTCATCCAAGAAGATGCTTCAGTTCTGAAGAAGCTTCTTGGATGAGAAATGAAACATTTTCAAGGAAAAAAAAACAAACAAGGAAGTCCAGTTGCCTTTCGGAAAAGCATTTTTGGGACAACCAAGCTCAGAAAGTATCAAAGACCCCACAGTCGCCACATCTTATAGTCTGAAAAATACGGTAGGTCTAATACTTTGTAAATCAGGAACACATTCTCTCAGAAAGAAGGTCCAGAGTTTCCTGTCCTACCTGGACAGAGTTAATATCTGAGTTCTCTTTGAATTACCTGTAATCTGAAATAGGAAACCCACCTTTTCAACATTCTTCTCTACTCCAAACAAGCGTGGAAGGTCAGGCCCTTGCTGAGGCTGCCGAGGCTCGAACATCCCTCTCTAGTGACCATCCCTTTCGCAGACCTAATTGAGAGTAACACAATTATGGGTGCCAGATGTATGCTAATGGCCACGCTGAGAAATTGCGGGAAGAAATAAAGCTGCTTTATTATAGAATGGCTAGGCAAAATATTACATGTAATTTAGATTTGGACCGTCGTGGCAAATTTCTAGGTCGGTGGGCAGGTGGGAGATGGGGAGACAAGTTAGATTAGATTAGACTAGACTAACAGAATTGGAAGGGACCTTGTAGGTCATCTAGACCAACCCCCTGCCCAAGCAGGAGACTCTACACCATTTCTGACAAAGTTGAACACGCGTGGAAGTGTGAGACGGACAGACAGACAGCAGCAAAGGTTAACACAACCCAATGGGGGGCAGGGAGGTGCGTGTTGGCTTCCAGTGGCTCACCGTGCATCCTACCAGGACTCCAAGAGTAATCTAAGGCTCCGTCCCTGAGCATATTGGATTGATAAAGGAAATAATGGATGGAAACTAATCAAGAAGAGAAGCAACTCTGGAATTGAGGAGAAACTTCCTAATGGTGAGGACAATTAACCAGTGGAACAGCTTGCGACCAGAAGTTATGAGTGTGTCATCACTGGAGGCTTTTAAGAAGAGACTGGACATCTATCTGAAAGGGTATAGGGTCTCCTGTTTGAGCAGGGGTCTGAGTTAGAAGACCTCCAAAGTCCCCTCCAACTCTATTCAGATTGAGATAATGGGTATAGCACTCCCTTCCCCTTTTAGAGGTTTCTTACAGAGTACTATCGATAGCCCATGACTTACAACATGACTTTATTTAGTGACCATCAAAAGTTACAACGGCACCGAAAAACTGACTGATGGCCATTTTTCAGACGTATAACCATTGCAGCATCTCCACAATCACGGGATCAAAATTGAGATGCTTGGCAAGTGTCACATGACGGTTGCAGTGTCCCAGAGTCATATGATGGCATAAGCCAAAAAAAAAGGGGTGTCCGGAGGCGGCGATAGGCGACGGCGATCCCCGCAGCCTGGATCAGCTAATCGGCGGTATTCCGGGAGGCTGATCCAACCGCCAATCAGCTGCTTGTGCTAAATCAGGTTGTGCTGAGGCTGTTTGCTGCAAGGAGGCAAATTGCTGGGAGGCAGAGGCAGATTTATTTTTTCTTGTTTTCCTCCCCAAAAGCTAGGTGCGTCTTATAGACCGGAGCATCTTATAGTCTGAAAAATACGGTAACTAAAATCTTCCAAAACATTTTACATAAACCAAAAGACTCAGCAAGCCCACGAGAAAATAACAGGAGTCATCTATAATAGACAGTATATCAGGGGTGAAATGTAAAATTTGTTACTACCGGTTCTGTGGGCGTGGCTTGGTGGTGGTGGGGGGTAATGTGACTGGGTGGGCGTGGCCAACTTTTTTTTTTTTTAAACTTTTCAAAGCATTTTTTCTAATGCTTTGAAAAGCCTCTCTGCCGATCAGGCAACTCAGCTGGGATCGTCAGAGACTTTTCAAAGCATTTTTTTTGCCACCTCTTCGGCCAAGAGGTTGCAGAAAAAAAGTGCTTTGAAAAGCCTCTGACGATCCCAGCTGAGCCGTGTGATCATCAGAGGCAAAAAAAAAACCTCTGATGATTGTGCGGCTTAGCTGAGCATGGTAGGGGGGGGGGGGATGCAAAGATTTTTGCTACTGGTTCTCCGAACCACCCATCGCCATCGCTACCGGATCGGGTGATCTGGTCCAAATCCGGGAGCATTTCACCCCTGCAGTATATGGATTGTAAGAGTCCCTATATAACCCGAACAGGCAGAGGATTAGCAGTGGGCATCAATGGACACCGACTAGCAATCACAAGACATGATAAAATCTGATTTAATTTCACAACACGTGGGTAGACTGAAGCATAGTTTCAGCTGGGAAACGGTCCACTCTAGACCGAACCAAGAGCAAAAAGTCTAGGGAATTCCTGGAAGCTGAGAGACAGAGAGGAGGAAGGCTCAACCTATTCTTCAAAGCAATTTAGGGCAACACGAAAAGTAATGAACGGAAGCTTAACGAAGAGAGATACAACCTAGAATTAAGGAGAAATCTTCTGTCAATGGGACCAGCTAATCAGTGGAACAACTTGCCTCCAGAAGTTGTGGCTGCTCCAACACTGGAGGTTTTTAAGAAGAGATTGGACAGCCAGTTGTCTCAAATGGTAGAGGGTTTCCTGTGTGAGCAGGGGTTGGACTAGAAGACCTCAAAGGTCCCTTCTAACTCTGCTATTCTGTTAAGGGTTTCGCTCAAAGCTCAGCTTTCATCTTTGGAAAAAAAAATAAGCATCCTGGCCTAGAAATGTCTTCTAGAACTGCTTCTGAGGATAAAAGGGGGAAAGGTGGGGCCTTTGTCCTCCCCTTACCCCTTATAGATTGTCAGGCCTGTTGAACAACTGCAAGCCCATGCTTACAGATCGGTAGAGATACAGATTAACAGAGTTGGAAGGGACCTTGGAGGTCATCTAGTCCAACCCCCCACCCAAGCAGACCCTACACCATTTCTGACCGATGGCAGTCCAGTCTCTTCTTGAAAGCCTCCAGTGATGGAGCTCCCACAACTTCCGAATGCAACTTCTGTTCCATGGGTTGTTGGTTCTCACTATCAGAAAGTTCCTCCTCATTTCTAGGTTGAATCTCTCCTTGGTCAGTTCCATCCATTATTCCTTCTGGCCTCCAGGTTCTTTGGAAAATAGCTTGACCCCCTTCCTCTCTGTGACAGCCCCTCAAATATTGGAAGACTACTATAAGGTCTCCCCTGGTCCTTCTCTTCACTAGGCTGGCCATCACCCAGTTGTCCTAAAGGTGCTTTTTCAAGAGGCAACTTGGCTTTCTTTCTTTTTCTTTAAAGACATTTCGCTTCTCATCCAAGAAGCTTCTTTAGTTCTGACTGAATGGCAGAGGATGGAAGGATTTATATTCCTTGAAGTCATCTGGTTGTTATTTATTTATTTATTTATTATTTGTTCGATTTATATATGCCGCCTTTCTCGGGAGACTCAGGGCGGCTTACAATGCATTAAGCGATAGCCTTCGTAGTTTTGTATATACCTGCTTAGTAGGGCTTTCGGCCTCTCCCTAAGCAGTGTTCTTTTTTTTAATACAAAGTCAGCTTATTGCCCCCACAATCCGGGTCCTCATTTTACCTACCTTGGAAGGATGGAAGGCTGAGTCAACCTTGAGCCTGGGGAGATTCGAACTCGCAGTAATTGCAGGCAGCTGGCAGCTAAGTGCTACTTTAACAGTGGTAGTTTAGTCCGCTGCTCCACCAAGGCTCTTTTTAGCACTTGGAATTTTATTTTTGCCCTCTGGATCACCTGAATAGTGCAAGTGGTTGTGAAACCTTTTTGGATCTGCTGAAGAGCAACCATTTCGCGAATGCATGGCACACCCCAGGCGAACAAACCCATCAGAAGAAGATTCAGCACTTCCCTCTGCATTTAAAAGGCAAAGGCCGCTCTTTTGAAGACAGCAAAGTCTACATTTTAGACCGCTGGTTTGAAAGAGGGGATCCAAGAGGCCGTCTAGGTCAAAATTGAACAGCCCTCTCATCTACAGAGGGGAGGGATACAACACCACCCATCTCAGTGTTGCAAATCTTTTCGGCACCAAGTGCTGAAACAGGAGCATGCTCGTGCGCATGCGTGCATGCCAAAAGCCAGAAAAGCAGCCGCCCGTTGTGCATGCATGCACCGGGAAGGTGATCTTCCTGTTTCTGATGCAGATGTTAACACCAGCCAGCTGATTTTTGCGCATGCATGCACACCAGAAATTGGAAGACCAGGTGGCTGATGCGCATGCGCACAACGAAAACTGGAAGGGCAGCCATCAGTTGTGCACCGGAGCACCGGGCAGCTGCTCTTACTGTTTCCGGCTCTCCCGTGTGCGTGAAGACTGGATAGGAGCCTGGATAGCTCAGCAGACTAAAGCATTGTAGTTAAACACCAGCAGTCTGCAATTACTACAAGTTCGAATCTCCCCAGGCTCAAGGTTGACTCAGCCTTCCATCCTTTCTAAGGTGGGTAAATTGAGGACCCAGTTTGTGGGGGCAATAAGCTGACTTTGTATAAATATACAAAAGTATGAAGGCTGTTGCTTAACGCATTGTAAGCCACCCTGAGTCTTTGGAGAAGGGCAGCATATAAATCTAATTTTAAAAAAAAATATTTTCTTCCTTCCTTCCCTCACTCTCTCTCACATATTTCCTTCCTTCCTTCCTTCCTTCCTTCCTTCCTTCCTTCCTTCCTTCCTTCCTTCCTTCCTTCCCTCCCTCCCTCCCTCCCTCCCTCCCTCCCCTCCCTCCCTCTTATTTCCTTTCTTCCTCCCTCCCTCTCACATATTTCCTTCCTTCCTTCCTTCCTTCCTTCCTTCCTTCCTTCCTTCCTTCCTTCCTTCCTTCCTTCCTTCCTTTCCTTCCTTTCCTCCCTCCCTCCCTCCCTCCCTCTCACTTATTTCCTTCCTTCCTTCTCTCCCTCCCTCTCACATATGAGCCTGGATAGCTCAGCAGAATTAACATTCAGCTGTCTGCAATTACTGTAAGTTCGAATCTCACCAGGCTCAAGGGTGACTCAGCCTTCCATCCTTTCTAAGGTAGATCAATTGAGGACCCAGTTTGTGGGGGCAATAAGCTGACTTTGTATAAATATACAAAAGTATGAAGGCTATTGCTTAACGCATTGTAAGCCGCCCTGAGTCTCCGGAGAAGGGCAGCATATAAATCATTTTTTTAAAAAAGGACCAGCTGTCCAGTGCACCAGAACCCGAGAGAGTAATGGGCGAGGACTCATATGCCCAGAGAGATAGCTCTGCATGCCACTTCTGGCACCGGTGCCGTAGGTTCGCCATCTCCTGTTTACAACAGAGTCCTTTCAGCAGTTCCAAGCAGGTTCCATACCCATTTGCAGTATCCTGGTGAACCCGAGGGCACAGATAAACTTCCAAGTGGTTTCAGTGACTCTCAGAAAGAATACTAATGACCAGATGACTGCAAGGAATATAAATCCTTCCATCCTCCACCGTTCAGTCAGAACTGAAGGAGCTTCTTGGATGAGACGCGAAAGCTCTTCAAGGAAAAACAAAGTCCAGTGGCCTCTTGAAAAAAACCACCACGTTGGGACAACCTATCCAATGGTCCCCCGTAGAAAACCGCTGATGAAACGCAGCCAACCGAACATGCTCGATGGGCCCTCGTTTCCCACAACAATCATTCCCAACTTCTATTTCTGAACAGTATTTGTCCCGTGGGCCGTTGTCCCTTCACGACACAAGTTTAGCAATTCCGCACCGTGCGATCTAATTGTGCTCCAGCCAATACGTTTTGAGGAAAACAGAAAATTGAAGAGGCACTTAATTGGAGCAGCAGTGCTACAGTGGGAATAGACGATCGGACTCCTGCGAGCTGGATGGTAGGGACTGCTAATTGAAAAGGGACTTAAGTACCCTCAATTGAAAGGTTACGTAGAGGCAGCTTTCTTGCTTGCCAAAACAACACAAAGAAGCGACTCCAGCTCAAATCGCATCAAAGCCAGCAACTTTATGCTTAATCACTTGGTCGTTTTGTAGACTGGGATTGGAATTTAGATTTGATTTGATTTGATTTATTAGATTTATCTACCGCCCTTCTCCCGAAGGACTCAGGGCGGTGTACAGCCATAATAAAAAAACAATAAATCGTACAAAAATTTAAAACTCGTTTAAAACAAAAGTAAGCAAATCTTGGCTTTCTTAATTTAAAACCCCATAATTTTAAAATACCCCATCTGAATTGTATTTAGTCAGCCAGGCCCGCCTGGCTGACTAAATAACAAGGTCTTGAGAGCCCGGCGGAAAGCACGGAGATCGGGAAATGTGCGTATCTCAGGGGGTAGCTCATTCCAGAGGGTGGGTGCTCCCACAGAGAAGGCTCTCCCCCTGGGGGTCGCCAGCCTACATTGCTTTGCCGATGGCACCCTGAGGAGCCCCTCTCTGTGGGAGCGTGTTGGTCAGTGGGAGGCTACTGGTAGCAGAAGGCAGTCCCATAAATATCCGGCCCCTAAGCCATGGAGCACTTTAAAGGTGGTAACCAGCACCTTGAATCGCACCAGGAAGACCACCGGGAGCCAGGGTAGCTCGCGCAGGAGAAGTGTCACATGGGTGCATCGGGTCACACCCATAATCAGCTGTGTGGCTACATTCTGGACCAGCTGGAGCTTCCGGGTGCTCTTCAAGGGGAGCCCCATGTAGAGAGCGTTGCAGTAGTCCAGTCGGGATGTGACGAAGGCGTGAGTGACCGTGCGCAGGGCGTCTCGGTCCAGAAAGATGACACCTATGTGCAAAAAAAACCAGTTTAGAGTTGACACTTGATCCTCAAACCGCCCACAAAATCAGGGGAGGACAACCAGTGTAAATTCAGCCCCCTTCTTCTACAAGCATCATGACTGGATGAGGTTAATGGTAGAGGATATGTGAAGCACGGACTTCGTCACCTTTGAAGCTTTTCATGAGTTGGGGCCATCTTAGAATCATAGGTTAGAATGGTAAGAATAGAACAGAGCTGGAAGGGAGGTTGAAGGTCATCTAGTCCAGCCCCCTCATCAAGCAAGAGAACCTATCCTATTTCAGGCAAGTGACTGTCTAGACTCTTCTTAAAAACCTCCAGTGATGGAGCACCCATGATTTCTGGAGGCAAACTGTTCCACTGGTTAATTGTCCTCACTGTTTTCTCACAGAGAAAGCTCGCAATTTAGGCATCCTCCTGGATGCATGACTGTCTTTAGAAGATCATATAACAGCCGTGGCCAGAGGAGCTTTCTATCAGGTTAGCCTGATTCGCCAATTGCGTCCCTTTCTAGACCGGGACTCATTACGCACAGTCACTCAAGCCCTCGTCCTTTCCCAACTTGACTACTGCAATGCTCTCTACATGGGGCTCCCCTTGAAGTGCACCCGGAAGCTCCAACTGGTCCAGAATGCGGCTGCGCGAGTAATTATGGGAGCAACATGGCGCTCGCATGTAACACCTCTTCTACGCAAGCTGCACTGGCTTCTGGTGGCCTTCTGAGTGCGCTTCAAGGTGTTGGTTCTTACCTTTAAAGTGCTCCATGGCTTAGGACCTGAGTACTTACGAGACCACCTGCTGCAACCGATAACCTCCCACCAACCAATACGCTCTCACAGAGAGCCTTCTCTGTGGGGGCACCTAGGCTTTGGAACAAAATACCACCTGGAATACGAATAATCCCAGACCTTCGCACTTTGTGATGTGCCCTGAAGACCTTTCTGTTTCAACAAGCAGGGCTAGCATAAACATCTAAATTCTATGCCAAGGTCTTAGCAGATACACCAAGTTGACTCAATTTATTATTTACTGTTTATAAAATATATTTATATGTATATGAAATCTTAATCTATTCACCGCCCTGAGTCCTTTGGGAGAAGGGCAGTATAGAAATTCAATAGATAGATAGATAGATAGATAGATAGATAGATAGATAGATAGATAGATAGATAGATAGATAGATAGATAGATAGATAGATAGATAGATAGGAAATTTCTCCTTAATTTCAGGTTGCTTCTCTCCTTCATGAGTTTCCATCCATTGTTGCTTGTCCTGCCTTCCGGTGCTTTGGAGAATAATTTGACCCCCTCTTCTTTGTGGCAGCCCCACAAATACTGAAATACTGCTATCATGTCACCCCTGATTCTTCTTTTCTTTAGACTAGCCGGACCCAAAATATGCAACCATTCTTCATAGAGTTAGAAGCAGTGGTGAAATCTAAATTTTTTTACTACCGGTTCTGTGGATGTGGCTTGGTGAGCATGGTGTGGCGTGGTGGTGTGGCTTGATGGGCGTGGCAGGGGAAGGATACTGCAAAATCTCCATTCTCACCCCACTCTGGGGCCAGCCAGAGGTGGTTTTTGCCGGTTCTCCAAACTACTTAAAATTTCCGCTACCGATTCTCCGAATTGCTCAAAATTTCCACTACCGGTTCTCCAGAACCTGCTGGATTTCACCCCTGGTTAGAAGGGACTTTGGAGGTCTTCTAATCCAACCCCCCTGCCCAAGGCAGGGGGCCTCACACATCCTGGACAAATGGCTGTCCAATCTTTTCTGGAACATCTCTAGCAATGGAGCATCCACAACTCCAGAAGGCAAGCTCTTCCATTGATTTAATCATTCTCACCATCAGCAAATTCCTCCTTATTTCCAGGTTGGCTACCATCCATGGTGTCTTGTCCTAGCCTCAGGTGCTTTGGAGAATAAGTTGACCACCTCTTTCCTAGGACAGTTCTTCAAGTACTGGAAGACTGCTATCATGTCTCCCAAGCTTTCTCTTCTTCTGGCTAAACTTATCCAGTTCCTTCAGCCGTTCATTTTTAGAGTTTAGCCTCCCTGGTCCATCTGTGGCTCTTCACCCTTTTTTAGAGTCTCAGCATCTTTTCTGTATCGTGGTGACCAGAATTGGACATGGTACACTATAAAAATGATGTTGAGACTCTAGAAAAAGTGCAGAGCAACCAAGGTGATTAGGGGATTGGAGACTAAAACATATGAAGAACGGTTGCAGGAACTGGGCCTGGCTAGTCTAGTGAAGAGAAGGACCAGGGGAGACAGGATAACAGTCTTCCAGTGTGTGAGGGGCTTCCACAGAGAGGAAGGGGGTCAAGCTATTTTCCAAAGAACCTGGAGGCCAGAAGGAATAATGGATGGAAACTGACCAAGGAGAGATTCAACCTAGAAATGAGGAGGAACTTTCTGACAGTGAGAAGAATCAACCCATGGAACAGAAGTTGCCTTTGGAAGTTGTGGGAGCTTCATCACTTGAGATTTTCAAGAAGAGACTGGACTGCCATCTGTCAGAAATAGTGTAGGGTGTCCTACTTGGGTGGGGGGTTGGACTAGATGACCTTACAAGGTCCGTTCCAATTCCGTTAATCTGTCAGTATTCCAAGGGTGGCAAGAAGGGCATGTTTAAGTCCCATCAACCAAGGATTGAAAGGTGACAAGAACCAGGAGGCATGTCTTATCTTCAGTAGCCTTCTGGAACGTTCTCCCTCTTGAGATTAAGATGATTTCAACCATGGTGGCCTCTCAGAAGGCCTTAAAGATCTGGTTACGTGTCCTGGCCTGGAGTCCTATGTTTGTAAAGGGCCTCGTTTCCTGGTTATATTGACATCAACAAATTCAGATCAAATCAAATATTTATTAGAGTCACGGACTAACATAGGAAGGGAAAAAACAAACAGTTCTTTTATTTATGTATTTATTTATTAATTCGATTTATATGCCTCCCTTCTCCGGAGACTTGGGGTGGCTTACAATGCGTTAAGCAATAGCCTTCATACTTTTGTATATGCAAAGTCAGCTTATTGCCCCCACAAACTGGGTCCTCAATTTACTTACCTTAGAAAGGATGGAAGGCTGAGTCAACCTTGAACCTAGTGAGATTCGAACATGGAGTAATTGCAGACAGCTGGATGTTCTTCTTTCTTCCTTCCTTCCTTCCTTCCTTCCTTCCTTCCTTCCTTCCTTCCTTCCTTCCTTCCTTCCTTCCTTCCTTCCTCTTTCTTTCCTTCCTTCCTTCCTTCCTTCCTTCCTTCCTTCCTTCCTTCCTTCCTTCCTTCCTTCCTTTTTTTAATTAGATTTTATATGCTGCCCTTCTCTGGAGACTCAGGGCAGCTTACAATGCATTAAGCAATAGCCTTCATACTTTTGTATATTTATACAAAGTCAGCTTATTGCCCCCACAAACTGGCTCCTCATTTCACCTAGCTTAGAAAGGATGGAAGGCTGAGTCAACCTTGAGCCTGGGGAGATTCGAACTTACAATAATTGCAGGCAGCTGAATGTTCTTCTTCCTTCCTTCCTTCCTTCCTTCCTTCCTTCCTTCCTTCCTTCCTTCCTTCCTTCCTTCCTTCCTTCCTTCCTTCCTTCCTTCCTTCCTTCCTCTTTCCTTTCCTTTCCTTTCCTTTCCTTTCCTTTCCTTTCCTTTTTTCCTTTCCTTTCCTTTCCTTTCCTTTCCTTTCCTTCCTTCCTTCCTTCCTTCCTTCTTTCCTTCCTTCCTTCCTTCCTTCCTTCCTTCCTTCCTCCCTCCCTCCCTTTCTTTTTTTAATTTGATTTATATGCCGCCCTTCTCCGGAGACTCAGGGCAGCTTACAATGCGTTAAGCAATAGCCTTCATACTTTTATATATACCTGCTTAGTAGGGCTTTCGGCCCCCATCCCAAGCGCTGTTCTTTTGTATGTATGATTAACCAAATTTATCTAATGTAATACAAATCAAAATGCAGGTAGTCCTCAACTTACAGCCACAACTGAGCCCAACATTTCTGTTGCTAAGCGAGACAGGTATTCAGTGAGTTTTTCCCCGTTTTATGATCTTTCTTGCCATGGTTGTTACGCGAACCACTCCAGGTGTTAAGTTAGTAAGACGGTTTGTGAAATGAATGTGGCTTCCCCGTTGACTTTGCTCGTCGAAAGGTCACCAAAGGCAATCACATGATCCCAGGGCACTGCAACGGTCATAACAACGAGTCGGTTGCCAAGTTTTTCATAAGTTACTTTTTTTCAGTTCCGTTGCAACTTAAAATGGTCCCTAAACGAACTGTTGAAAGTCAAGAACCTAGTCCAGGGATGGCTAACCTTTTTGCTGTCGCGTGCCAAAAGTGGGGGGAGTGTGTGAGGGGTCATGCGTGCGCATGCCCACACCCATAATTCAATGCTCCCTGCCCCTCTGTGCATGCCCACGTGACCCCACCGAGCTCTCCCTGGCACGGTGGGCACAGTAGGCCCATTTTTGGCCCTCTCCAGGCTCCAGAAGCTTTCTTAGAGCCTAGGGAGGGTGAAAATGGCCTTCCCTCCCCCGGAGGCCCTCCAGAGGCTGGAAACAGCCGGTTTCCCGACTTCCGGTGGGCCCGGAAGGCCCGATAATCAGCTGGCTGGCATGCGCATGCATGCCAGAGCTGAACTAGAGCAATGCTCGTGTGCCCAACTATATGGCCCCGGGTGCCACCTGTGGCACGCCTGCTATAGGTTCGCCATCACGGACCTAGTCTGACTAGTGGCTGAGACACTGAGCTTGTCGATCAGAAAGAGTGGCAGTTCAGCAGTTCGAATCCCTAGTACGGGTTTTTCCCGCGTGAGCAGGGGGTTGGACTAGATGACCTCCAAGGTCCCTCCCAACTCTGTTACTGATAACTCCCTGTACTCATTAAGGCTGGTTTGAGACACAGGTCACCATCTTTTTTTTTTTTAAATTTGATTTATATGCCGCCCTTCTCCAGAGACTCAGGGCGGCTTACAATGCGTTAAGCAATAGCCTTCATGCTTTTGTATATTTATACAAAGTCAGCTTATTGCCCCCACAAACTGGGTCCTCAATTTACCCACCTTAGAAAGGATGGAAGGCTGAGTCGACCTTGAGCCTGGCTAGGATTGAACTCATAGAAATTACAGGCAGCTGGTATTAATTGCTGCCTTTAGTAGGAGGCATTAGCCCCCTACGCTACACAGGCTCTTGATGGATTTTGTATGTTCCAATAGGATTTGTATCTGCAAGCAGCAGGGTAGTATAATTGTCCCGCAGGTCCAAAGAATTGCAATTATCTCTGGGTTGCTAATCGTATTTTATTTCCCTTTTAGTATTGCCTTAACTCAACTCTTTTAATTGTTTTTATGATGGTTTGCTGCCCATGGTCACTGGTTTAAGTTGGATGGCTGTACAAATGGAGGACCAGAGTTGACATGATAGCAGTATTCCAGGTTATGAGGTGCTGCCACAAAGAGGAGGGGGCCAATTTATTCTCCAAAGCGCCTGAAGGCAGGGCAAGAAGCAATAGATGGAAACTAAACAAGGAGAGAAGCAACCTGGAATTAAGGAGAAACTTCCTAACAGTGAGGACAAGTAACCAGTAGGACACCTTGCCTTCATAAGTTGTGGGTGCTCCATCACTGGAGGCTTTTAAGAAGAGACTGGAGAACTATCTGAAATGGCATAGGTTCTCCTGCTTCAGCAGACGGTTGAGCTAGAAGATCTTCGAGGTCCCTTCTAACTCTCTTATTCTGTTAATTAATCAATGGGACATCTTGCCTTCAGAAGTTGTGGATGTTTCCACACTAGAGGTTTTCAAGAAGAGATTGGACAGCCATTTGTCTGAAGGAGTCTTCTGCTTCAATAATAGTTGGACTAGAAGAACTTCAAGGTCCCTTCCAGTTCTGTTACAGGTAGTCCTCGACTTACAACCACAACTGAGCCCAAAATTTCTATACTTTAAGTGAAACATGCGTTAAGTGAGATCCCAGGATGCTGTGACTATCATAAATACGAGTCAGTGGCCAAGTGTCTGAATTTTAATCACGTGATCACGGGACATTGAATCTGGCTTCCACATTGACTTTGCTTGTCAGACGGTCGCCGAAGGGGATCATATGACCTTGGGACACAGCCACAGTCATAAGTATGACCCATTTGCCAAACATATGAATTTTGATCACGTGATCATGTGGATGCTGCAACTAACAGTTGTTAAGTATGAAAAACGGTCAGACGTCACATTTTTCAGCGCTGTTGTAATTTTGAATTGGTCACTAAACAAACTGTTGCAAGTTGAGGACTACTTGTATTCTGTTTAAATAAATCCAGCTCTTCCTTTTTTTTCTTGGTTCTTGCTGTTGTGATTCTTTTGCTCCACTTCTGTCCTCACTCTGCTTGTTTTGTTGCTTCTTCACAGAGACCGATGACTCCACCGTCTTTGTAGTGGGCACGGTGATTTATCGCAACCTGGCTGGAATCCTGGGCCTTCAGAGGTAAAGTGGACATATATAAAGTGGATATAAAGTGGATGTATATTTTCATATGCATCCATGAAGATGGAGAGAGGTGGTAAAAAAAGATGGTGTGATGACCTGGGGCAAGGCACAAAGGCAACACAGTCAGCTGATAGTTCAAATTGCCCTTTTATTGTTCCAACTTTTCCCCAAACACTCTCACGTTGATGGCAAGTCCCAGAGCAAAGTGATCACACACACACACACACGAACGCACACACACACACACACACACACATCTCCAGCAGCTTCTGGCTGCAAGTAGTCCAGCAAAAACGCTGTGAGCATAACAGCTGCAAAGTAAGAACTCCAGCGGGGCAAGGGAATAAGTCAATGAGTCCAGGAAGCAAAGGGACAAGGCAATTAATCCAGGAAGCAAGAAATAAAGCAAGAAGTCCAGGAAACTCCAAATGTCGGCAATGGCACACAAAACTCCATGAATTCAGTGTTCGTTCCCAACAAATGCCCCTCCCCACAGCATCTCCTTAAAGCTCAGTCCCCAGGTGTGCCTTGTGAAGAGGGGTGGGGTCCTCTCCTCCCGAGTGGTCGGGTCAGCCTGCGCTGTTCCTGCCTTGTCTCCAATCTCCGTGCTCGGGGATCAGGAGGGGGTGGACCTTGCTCATTGTCTGAGCTCTGTCGCTCCTTATGTTCACTGCTTGCCCTCTCTTGGTCATTCTGCCCCCGTTCCTCCCTGCCTACAAACCATCCCAATCCTGAAAAGCTCTGGCCTAATTTAGCCTGCTCCTCCCCATATTCCTCTGAAGGCAACAAAGCCACCCCTTCGATCTCTGTTAGCTCCAGCTCAGATTCAGGCTCAGAGGGCATGACAGATGGTCTGTTGCTGTGTTTGGAATCTCCTCAATGAGAACTGACCATAATGACTTCGATCTTCCACTTTTGACCTCCTGAATATAGTTTTGGCATATGGATTGTAGTTTAGGAGAGTAAACCTGGCTTTCTGGGCTAGCTAAGTCAAGAATCAGATGTTTGCAGGGATCAATTTGTCGAGGAATTTGCACAGCAGCTGTCCAGATGCAGTTGGAGACACCAACACAAACTTATATATAAATATAATTAACATTTAAATTTACAGCAGTCTTTGCCATCGTCCAGAAAAAGAAGAACATAAGATAGTCAGGAACACAGCAACATGAGGTAACTCTAAAACTGTATACAGAACACACAGAAGAAAAAGGCGGGAAAATTTATTGTATTCCTGGCATTGTTGCCTTTACTTTCTGTCAGGGAATTACGCAGCAGCAGCTATCCAAATGAAGTTGGAGATACTGAGACAAACTTGTAGCTTTTTATATAAATATAAATGTAGTTTATATGTAATTTACAGCAGTCTTTGTCATCATCCAGAAAGAAAGAAAAAAGGAAAGTCAGGAACACAGGAACATCGTGAGGTAAATTAAACAGTATACGGAGCACACAGAAGAAAAAGGCGGGAAAAAAGGGAAACACCCCCTTTATACTTACAGCAACCAATCGTAGCCTAGATTACCTCATGCATGAGTCAGCACTCCCTAACTAATCAACTACAACTGTGTGTTCTGTGTTTCACTTTCTTCTCCTTATTGAGGAGCTTTTCAAATGCCTTTTGTTGACCACAACAGAGTATTTAATATATTGGGTTTTGGACCTAATCAAAAAAAGCTCATATTATCTTCTAAACTACCAACCTAGGAGAACCTAGGTTTGAATAAGAGTTTGGTTACCTACTTCCTCACAGAAAAGTGTTTCTCAACCTTGACGACTCTAAAATGAGTGGACTTCAATTTCCAGAATTTCCCAGCCAGCCATTGCTGGCTGGGGAATTCTGGGAGTTGACGTCCACCAATGTTAAAGCCACTAAGGTTGAGAAAAGTTGTCAAAAATTTCTCCCCATCAATGCTTTTCTTCTATCTGGATGCATTTTAACCACATCATCAGGACATCAAGCCTGAGAGGACATCTATGTGGAAAATTAACACATCCTTTGCTATTTCTTCATTGGCACATCGTACTTCACTGCACTGCAGTAGCTGCTTCAGTAATGACTTGCTGACTCAGATGTACTGAACCTATAGATCCAAAAGGGCCTTCGGAGAGATCTAAAACCTCATTCCACAGCAGAGGATTGGAAACTCTTGCTTTTTCAGTCAGAGCAGGGAATCCACAGTGCATCCTAAAAGCCGATCCAGTGATCCCAAAGGCATCTGCAGATCCCAGTCCAATAAAGCTACAGCTGCTTCTATTTTTTGCAGACTTCAGCAGGGGGTTATTGTCTACAGGTATCATGAGAATGAAATGGGAATCATAGGTGAAATCTCTTGTTTGATTCTCACTACAAATCCTTTAACTACCTTGTGTTCTCCTCTCAGCTGGAACGCAGAGATTGATTTAAAAAAAAAAAAGGACCACTACCAAGCAATTGTAAATTCCAGGTCTCCAATCAATAGGTGGAGTTGTTTATAGACATGGGGATTTTAGTGTACAGTTCCTGGTTTTCCAGCCTGCATGAATTTACTGTATGGTTGATGGCCCCAAAGGGACATTAGAAGTTAACTTTCTTTTCTCAGCTGCAAGAAGAAATAAAGATGGTTGGCGTTAGAGACCAGCAAAGAAATAATGAATCTTAGGGAAGGAGACAGTGATGAAGTTGGACAATTTTCAGGAAGTCCTAGGCTGCATTAATGAGAGGGATAGAATCAAGACCACATGAAGTTGTTGATAGCACTTTAGAAGGCCTTGGTAAGGCCACACTTGAAATATTGCATCTGGTTTTGGTCGCCATGATGTAAAAAAAGATGTTGAGACTCTAGAAAGAATGCAGGGAAGAGCAACAAAGATAATTTGGGAACTGGAGGCTAAAACAGGAAGAACGGTTGTAGGAATTGGGTACGTCTTTGTTGTTGTCGTTAGTTGCGAAGTCATGTCTGACCCATCGCAACCCCATGGACAATGTTCCTCCAGGCCTTCTTGTCCTCTACCATCCTCTGGAGTTCATTTAAGCTCACGCCAACTGCTTCAGTGTCTCCATCCAGCCACCTCATTCTCTGCCGTCCACTTCTTCTTTTGCCCTCAATCTTTCCCAGCATTAGGCTCTTCTCCAGGGAGTCCTTCCTTCTCATTAGGTGGCCAAAGTATTTGAGTTTCATCTTCAGGATCTGGCCTTCTGAAGAGCAGTCAGGGTTGATCTCCTCTAGGACTGACCGGTTTGATCACCTTGCAGTCCAAGGGACTCACAGGAGTCTTCTCCATCACCAGAATTCAAAGGCCTCCATTCTTTGGCGCTCAGCCTTCCTTATGGTCCAACTTTCACAGCCATCCATTGCAACTGGGAACACCATAGCCTTGACTATATACACTTTTGTTGGCACGGTGGTGTCTCTGCTTTTTAGAATGCTGTCTAGATTTGCCATGGATTTCCTCCCCAAGAGCAAGTGTCCTTTAATTTCTTGGCTGCAGTCCCCATCTGCGGTGATCTTGGAACCCAGGAAAATAAAATCGGTCACCACCTCCATTTCTTCCCCATCTATTTGCCAGGAATTGAGAGGGCTGGATGCCATGATCTTAGCTTTCTTAATGTTGAGTTTCAAGCCAACTTTTGCACTCTCCTTCTCCACCCACATCAAGAGGCTCTTTAGTTTCTCTTCGCTTTCTGCCATTATGGGTATGTCTAGTCTAATAAGAAAAGAAGGACTAGGGGTGACATAATAGCAGTGTTGCAATGTCTTGGGGGCTGCCCCAAAGAAGAGGGAGTTCTCCAAAGCACTTGAAGGCAAGGCAAGAAGCAACAGATAGAAACTAACCTAGGGGAGATCCATTCTAGAACTAAGGAGAAATTTTCTGGAAGTGAGAACAATTAACCAGTGGAACAATTTGACTCCAAAAGTTGTGGCTGCTCCATCACTGAAGGTTTTTAAGAAGAGATTGGACAACAATTTGTCTTTTGCCTGCTTGACCAGGGGTTTGGACTAGAAATCCACCAAGGTCTCTTCCAACTCTGTTATTCTGTAAGGTTTCAATAACAGTCAACCAACTGCATTTTCAGTAGCAACTTCCAGCATGAAAGCTAGACGTTGGAATAGAATAAGAGAGAGTTAAAAAGTAACTAAAGTTAAATTGTAGGCTGGTAAATGGTTATTAAGAGTATGGTTAGTCCTTGACTTACAACCCAGTCATTTAGTGACCGTTCAAAGTTGCAACGGCACTGAAAAAAGTGACTTACGACCATTTTTCACACTTACGACCATTGCAGTATCTCCATGGTCAGATGATCCGAATTTGGACGCTTGGCAACTGACTCATGTTTATGACGGTTGCAGTGTCCCGGGGTTATGTGATCCCTTTTGCGACCTTCCGACAAACCAAGTCCATGGGGAAGCCAGATTCATTTAATGACCTTGTTACTCATTTTACAACTTCACCTTAACAACTGTGGCAGGAAAGGTCATAAAATTGAGCAAAGCTCACTTAACCAATGTCTCACTTAGTAACGTAAATTTTGGGCTCAGTTGTGGTTGTCTGTTGAGGACCACTTGTATCATGGACTTCAAGAAGAAGAAGTTATTCAGTTCGGAGCCAATCAAGGCTTGTCTGGTCCTTGGAGATGACAATCATCCAGCAGAAGTTCAGATACTTTGGGTACGTGATGTGGGCAGCTGATGGTCTGGAAAAAAAAGGGAGCGAAGCAAAAAGACTTCAAGGGTGGAAGGACGAAATGACATCTTGGTGTGTGTGTAGCAGGATGAGCTACACATGATGCTGGAGACAAGCTGAGATGGAGAACATTGGACCATAAACTCCACAAGAGCCAGATCTAGCTGAGTGCCACTGCACTGGCTGGTCTCTCTCTTTTTGGTCAAGATGAACACACAACGTGAAGGAACGTTCATTTTTGAGCCCATGAATCTGCAGATTTTGACAAAGCTGTTTCCGTGGAATGTTTAATATGGCATTTGCCTAGGATTTTAGGGTCTTTCTTTCTTTACCATATCTCTAAGTTGCTTTGAATGACAGAGATCCATCAAGGCAATTTGCAGGATTAAAAACAATAAGATGAGGATGTTAGCAAGATTAATAGTCCCCAATTAAAATCTCCCCGAATCTTCCTTTCCTTTCCTTTCCTTTCCTTTCCTTTCCTTCCTTTCCTTTCCTTTCCTTTCTTCTTCCTTTCCTTTCCTTTCCTTTCCTTTCCTTCCTTCTTTCCTTCTTCCTTCCCTCCCTTATCTCTCCTTGTTCCATCACCTAATCTTTCCTTCCTTCCTTCCTTCCTTCCTTCCTTCCTTCCTTCCTTCCTTCCTTCCTTCCTTCCTTCCTTCCTTCCTTCCTTCCTTCCTTCCTTTCTTTCTTTCTTTCTTTCTTTCTTTCTCTTCCTTCCTTCCTCTCTCCTCTCCTCTCCTCTCCTCCCCTCCCCTCCCCTCCCCTCCCCTCCCCTCCCCTCCTCTTTTCCCCTCCCCTCCCTCCTTCCCCTCATCTTTCTTTCTTTCTTTCTTTCTTTCTTTCTTTCTTTCTTTCTTTCTTTCTTTCTTTCTTTCTTTCTTTCTTTCTTTCTTTCTTTCTTTCTCTTTCTTTCTTTCTTTCTTTCTTTCTTTCTTTCTTTCTTTCTTTCTTTCTTTCTTTCTTTTCTTCCTTCCTTCCTCTTCCTCCCCCCTCCCCCTCCCCCTCCCCCTCCTCCTCCTCCTCTCTTTAACAATATCTTTACATAGCAAAATAGTGGAGGCTTTACTACTCAGCTCAGGCATTCAAAAAGATCACTAAAGCCCCTTTTCCTTATTTTTAAAAATGGTGTGTTTTGTTTTTTCTAATTAATTTTTCATCACTGGCAGGCTGAATGCTAACTGTACTTGTCCACTTATTGATCTTATTATACCTGTGCATCATTCTTTGTTTTCTTTTATTTCCTCTTTAATTTTTTTTAAAAAAAATCTCTAAAAACCGGGTGCACACAAATGTGATTTCAGGTTACTAATTGCGATCTTGAGGGTTTTTAAAAAGCTAGCCATGGGGGAATCTGAGAAATCCAATTTATAAGGCATTTCATAAGCATGAATCTTTCTTCTTAATGGTCTCCAAGGAGGCTCAGAGGGATGATCTTAAATTAATGATAGTGATGATATTAAATGAGAGTGATGGTATTAAAATAATAATAATATGCACGTTGCTCAGCGGTGCATATCTACTGTTGCTCAGCATGGGTAGAGATAGTTTAAAAATCAGCAGGTTGAAGCAGACAATTTTGGAAAGTGTAAACAGCACGCTATGATATTTTGATCCGATTTTCCGTAAGCGTAATACGTTTCAGGACTTTAACACACTCCAAAACATCCAGTTTTAGTTGCCATGATTTTTTTTTAAAAAGATGTTGAGACTTTGGAAAGAGTGCAGAGAAGAGCAACAAAGAGGATTAGGGGACTGGAGGCTAAAACATATAAAGAACGGTTGCAGGAATTGGGAATGTCTAGTTCAATGAAAAGAAGGACTAGGGGTGACATGATAGCAGTATTCCAAAATCTCAGGGGCTGCCCCAAAGAAGAAAGGATCCTGTTCTTCAAAGCACCTGAACTGAACAAGAAGCAATGGATGGAAACTAATCAAGGAGAGAAGCAACTAAGAACTAAGGGGAAATTTCCTGACAGTTAGAACAATTAATCAGTGGAATGGCTTTGCTTTTGGGAAGTTGTAGGTACTCCAACTCTGGAAGTTCTTAAGAAGAAATTGGACAACCATTTGTCTGAAATGATCCTACTTAATCATCTGTTTTAAAGCCTCCAATGTTGGAGCACCCAGAACTTCTGGAGGCAAGTCGATTAATTGCTCTCACTGTTAGGAAATTCCTCCTTAGTTCTAGGCTGATTTTCTCCTTGATTAGTTTCAGAGTAAGGTTCACAGAGTTGGAAGGGTTGTTGGAGGTCTTCTAGTCCAACCTCCTGCTCAAGCAGAAGACCCTGTACAATTCTGGACCAATGGTTTCCACCCATTGCTTCTTCTTCTGTCCTCAGATGCTTTGGAGAATGGGATGACCCTCTTTTCTCTGTGACACCTCTTACATATCGGAACACTGTCATCCCCTAGTCTTCTTTACAGTTAACATCTGTCCATTATGCGGAAAAAGGAGGTATAAATTCCTTTGAAGGAATCACTTCAAAAGACTGTTCTTCTGTTGACCTCTCTGAATTAGGAGACTGAGTGGCGTAGGAGGCTAATGCCTCCTACTAAGGCAGCATTTAACATCCAGCTGCCTGCAATTACTGCGAGTTCAATCCTAGCCAGGCTCAAGGTTGACTCAGCCTTCCATCCTTTCTAAGGTGGGTCAATTGAGAACCCAGTTTGTGGGGGCAATAAGCTGACTTTGTATAAATATACAAAAGTATGAAGGCTATTGCTTAACGCACTGTAAGCTGCCCTGAGTCTCCGGAGAAGGGCGGCATATAAATCAATTTTTTTTTAAAAAAAATACTCTTCCATCTTCCATCATTTTTCTCTTTCCTTCCTTCTCTCTAGGAATACCACAGTACTCAATTCGCGCATCATCTCCGTGACTGTCAAGCCAGAACCTCAATCCCTGGTCGCCATGATGGAAATCGAATTCTCCCATTTGTATAATGTAAGTCATCGTTCCTGCCTTGGGACCACTTAGAAGGGAAGGATTTTGCGTGGGAATAGAGCTTAGAACTGGAATGAATTTTTCTCTCTCGGTTGAAAATGTTGCTGAGGACAAAGAAAGAGGGCCCCGATCATGAAGTTACGATATCTTGTTATTCCGTGACTTCAATGGTGGGATGGATTCAGCCGGTTCGAGACGGTTTGGGCAAATAGGTAGTTAAATTGCTGGCTGGCTCCGCTCCTCCCCGCCCCTTGCAGGAGTCGCCATGCACCCCATTTTGGCTCCCAGGTAAGTGCAGGGAGGCCTTGTAAGTCCAAGATGGGGCTCAGGGGCCCAGGGGCCTGGCACCCCACACCTCCCTGTGGCCCATTTTTACTCCCAGGAGGCTTCAGGGTAAGAGTAACAGAGTTGGAAGGGACCTTAGAGGTCATCTGGTCCAACCCCCTGCTGATGCAGAAGACCAGGGTGGCCTCGTAGGCCCAAAATGGGGTGTGTGTGTGTGTGTGTGTGTGTGCAGGGCCCCCCTGTGGCCCATTTTCGCTCCCAGGAGGCTTCAGGGAGGACTCCTATGCCCAAAATGGGGCACGGGGGAGGGGCACGTCCCTTCTGTGGCCTGTTTTTGCTCCCAGGGGGTGCAGGAGGCCGAGTGCTGCCTGTCACACCTCATGGCCACGCCCACCATGGCCACGCCCACCCAGCCGGCCATTAGGGCAGAGAACCGGTTGTTAAATTATTAGTCACGGGTGACTTCCATGCTGAGTCAGGAAGAAAATGAACCGAGGTGGCGCAGTGGTTAGAGTGCTGTACTGCAGCTACTTCAGCTGACTGCTAGTTCAGCAGATCAGCGGATCAAATCTCACCGGCTCAAGGTTGAATCAGCCTTTTATCCTTCCAAGGTGGGTAAAATGAGGATCCAGATTGTTGGGGGCAATATGCTATTTAGTATACTGTCGATTGTTGTAAGCCGCCCAGAGTCCTCGGAGAGTGGGCGGCATAGAAATATGAATCATAAAATAAATAATAAATAAAAATAGGAGTGAATTTTGTGGATGATTTTAACACAATGACAGCATCACTAGTTGACTTTGGCTGATCTTGGAAGCAATGGAAGGACAAAAATGGCTTTTTCAGGCTCATGTCTCGGCATGCATATTTTCCAATGAGACAGACCGAGACAGGAAAATATTTCTTTTTTACAATTGATCAAAATATTCAGACAAAAGGGATTCCTCTCATTCAAAGCGGGAACCCCAATCCTTAGCTTATAGTTATCATCCTATGGAATAGATTTTATGAGTGATTAGAGATAAGAGGTAGAAATTAGACGAAGAAAGATTATTGCTACGTACGAATTAAAGATAAAGATGGTTTATAACTATAAATATGCCAATATATTTCACAGAATTATAAATAAGCTAATATAAAAAGAAATTTAGCCAAAACTATTCTGTTACATTATTACTATTGTTACCAGTATACGTTTTAATATATTTAATGTCTTTTCCCTGTTTTTCTTTTGTAAATGATATACCCTGATAATACACTGAATTCAAAATGTTTGTGAACTAAAAAAAATCACAAAAAAAAAACAACAAAATATGAAAGAGGAAAGTTGATTGGACAAGGTAAAAGTCACCCCCCTCTTCGTGTAGGAAATCAAACACGTTACACGTTTGCATCCCATAATATCACACAGGTTCATTAAAATGAGGTCTTGACATCAGAAGGGGCATAAATTGTAAGGGGGTTTAGAGTTCACGAGAGAGATTAAACCAAACCCCAATTTGTACTAACAAACCTTTTCTTTTCAGTGCCCCTAACTCACCCCAGGCTGTGCTAGAAAGAAACACGAGAAGAAAAGGAACAGTTTGGCTCAGACTTCCCAGCTCTGGGAAGAGGAGGAGGAGGAGGAGGAGGAGGAGGAGGAGGAGGAGGAGGAGGACTGTGAGGTCCTTGGTGCTCTCTGAGCTTGGTTATTTCCTTACAGATATTTCGTTATCTAACTACATACACTAAGTGTACTGAAGATGCTAACTAGTTGGGGGAATGAAATGTCTATAAGAAAACCGCCAAGTTCAGAGAGCAGCAAGGACCTCACATTTTCCTCCTCCTCCTCCTCCTTCCTGTAAAACCCACTCCCTTTCATCACTGATCATGTTACCTGGCTAGGTAATGAAACATCTGGAAGAAAACAACCAAGTTCAGAGAGCACCAAGGACCTCACAGTCCTCCTTCTCCTTTTGGGAAAAGAAAGGGAAGGTCCAAATCAGATTGCGTATATGGAATGTTGTGTCCAATCCTCAGGGACACATTTAAAGAAAGACAACAGTGAGCTGGGAGACTGACCAGGAAGCCTAAATGATGTGAAGACCAGCATTTGTGTATGAGTAACATCACTGCATTGATGATATTACCGAGTTTGGTGATGAAATGTAGGCAAAATCAGGAGGGAGCCACAGTCTTTATGGTGTCCTGGAATCCATAAATAACGTCTATTTTTTTCATTCGAGCAGAGCATCCAAGCTTGTGTACCGCTAAACTTGATTCCTAACTGTGTTTCCCCTGGCGTAGAAGCTGACACATCCCATCCTGTCATTTGCATTTTGTCAGGAGGAGATGTCAAGATGTAAGGCTTTTTTAGGCAAGTTGGAGGACACACATCCACAAAGACGGATGAAGGGACTGCGTGATGGATACGAGCATCGCTCTGTGAATTGCACTCCGATTTATTATTTTATCTCCTTTTTCTCTCCAATCAGGGGACCACAAATCAAACGTGCATTGTCTGGGATGAAGCTGATGTGTAAGTCAAGTGGGTTTGTTTGTTTGTGATTGAAAAAAAGCACAAATGTATTTGTTGGGGTGACCGGCAAGAGCTATGTTTGGAGGAAATGGAAGCTGGTCAGATGTGGTCTTTGCCATTCTGTTCCATCCGTGTTGATTTGGAGTGATGGTTCCTGGCTAATGTAACATCGCCATATGCCAGGGGTCCCCAACTCCCAGTCCGCGGCCTGATGTAAGGCTGTGGCCCATTGGAAACTGTGCTATGCAAGCTGCTGATGAGCATGCAATGCTGCATTTCCTAAAGGGGTACATGTATGTAAGACCATCCCTTCCCTCCCCACCCCCATGACAGAGCCAAAAAGTTTGGGAACCACTGCCACACGTTAAATAAATTGCCTGATGGTCTTTCCCCCTTTATTTTTGTCCGTAGCTATTTGGGGATAGATGCATTTGCAAAAAAAAACCCCAACCCACAAATCTTATTCAAGCATTCCTCAAGGTTGACTCAGGATTCCACCCTTCCGAGGTGGGTAAAATGAGAACCCAGATTTTAGGGGGCAATATATGCTGATTCTGTAAACTGCTTAGAGAGGGCTGTAAAAGCATTGTGAAGCGGTATAGAAGTGCTATTCCTCCAGATTTTGGAGCGCAAAATGAAGTTGAAAAAAAGATAAATAAACATAGACACATCCGTCAAGCTTCCATCCTTCATTAACGCAGTGTGATAGCCTGGGAAAGAAATAGCAAGAGGTGAATACAGACGTTGGGAAATAAATCTGGTATTTATTTATTTGGTTTTGTTTAGAAGAGTCTAGGAAATACATTAGGCCCAAAACATGGAGAGGCTCTTCCTTATGAACGTAGATCAGGGAAAAAAAAAATGTTCAACAGCTTTTGTGGCTATTTTCTTTTGGAGAGCGAGAGACAGACTACCTATTGAGTTCAGCTCCCAAATTTGCATCATTTTTTAAAAAGTTGATGAAGCTTTCAGCAAAGGTTCCGCCTAAAATTACGGACGCTGTTCACTGATTTTGTGAGTGGAATGCCACCTGTCTGAATTCTTTCTTTTCCTTTGTATGTGTGGTACGTGTGTGTTAATATATAGGTAGAAAGAATTAAAATTAATAGAATTCTTTATTGGCCAAGTGTGATTGGACAGACAAGGAATATGTCTTCGGTGCTGTTGTGGCCCCGTCCTCTGAGCCTATCCCATTGGAGGAAGGAAGCTCTGAGCATGAGGAAGAGGAGCCAGCCAGATCTCCCAGCCCCCCCCCTCTGGCACCGTCTCAGGTGCCAGCTGAAAGAGAGCAAAGTAGTGGGGAAACAGGTGTCTCAGATGAGAGTGAGGGAGAGACGTCATTCCTGGACGCACGTCAAAGAAGGCGAGATAAGCGCTTACAGCAGCTGAGGAGACGTACGAGGGAATAGACCTGAGTCACTGGACTTGAGTCACAGGACCAATGAGTCACTGGACCACACCCAGAGACTATATAAGACAGGGTGGTGGTTAATGATCTCTGTGACGAACAAAACTCAATCTAGTAGTCATTGGAGCTAAAAGAACGGATTTTGGCAAAGCTACGTATGTGATTTTCTTTCTGTGAACTATTAAAGCACTTGGCAGACGGTGTGCATATTGCTGCCAAGTTAGAAATAAGAACTGTGGTGTGTGCCAAGTGCTTCTTTAACCCTCGACTGGCTGTGTTTTTGTGGGTATCTGTAGAGGGGGACAGATCAGGTGCATAGGCTCTCAGTGTACATAAAAGAAAAGATACGTTCGTCAAGATAGTCACAGGGGACAAATAAGCAATCAAATAATATCAGGAAACAGTCAATATAAATCGTAAGGATACAGCAATACGTTACAGTCATACCAGGGGTGGGTTCTACTTATCTTTACTACCAGTTTGCATCGTGTCCACACATCCGCATGCATGGAAGCTTACATATGCACAGATCACCTATGATGACATTCGGGTTAGTGGGTTGAAACTCCCACCGGTTTTATTTCCGATTCTTGCGAACCGGTCTGAACCAGGGGCACCCCACCACTGAGTCATACAGTCATAAGTGGGAGGAGGTGGGTGATAGGAACGATGAGAATATTAATAGTAATAGTAAGGCAGACTTAGTGAATAGTTTGACAGTGTTGAGGGAATTATTTGTTTAGCAGAGTGGTGGCGTTCGGGAAAAAAAACTTCTTGTGTCTAGTTGTTCTGGTGTGCAGTAGCATCGTTCTGAGGGTAGGAGCTGAAACAATTTATGTCCAGGATGCGAGGGGTCTGTAAAGAACAGATTTCCATCATAAGCTCATCTGCATTTAGATAGATACTTAAGCTGTATAGTTACCAATGGCTTTTCTATTTTTTATTTCTTTTTCCATTGAACAAACCCGGTCTGCGCTAATGTTTAGTTTCTCCTCAATCAAACGTCCCAATGCTGACATTTGAGTTGGACGTGACAAAAAGGAACCACTGAGGGATGGGTGAACTGGTGCAATAAAAAAACAGGCTTCTTGGAAATGTTGGAAACACAAAAGAGATCATTGTCGATTTCAGAAAAATCGACAACGCAGGGGATTATGGGAGCGAGCGGGCGCTCCCATGTGACGCCTCTCCTGGACGAGCTGCATTGGCTTCCAGTGTCTTCCGGGTGCGCTTCAAGGTGTTGGTGACCACCTTTAAAGCGCTCCATGGCATAGGGCCTGGGTACTTGCGGGACCGCCTTCTGCCGCCGATAGCCTTCCACCGGCCAGTCCGCTCCCACAGAGAGGGACTCCTCAGGGTGCCGTCAGCCAGGCAATGTCGGCTGGCGACCCCCAGGGGGAGAGCCTTCTCTGTGCCAGCACTTGCCCTCTGGAATAATTTGCCCCCAGAGATACGCAGGATACCAGATCTCTGGGCCTTTCGCCGTGCCCTAAAAACTCTTTTATTTCATCAAGCTGGGCTGGCGTAACATCCCCCTCCCCCGCTAGATATTTAAATTGTTTAATGGGTTTTAGTCGGGATGTTTTAAATATTGGGGCCAAAATTGTTTAATTCTTTTTAAATTTTTAAAATTTTGTACTGAAATGTTTTTTATTCTTGGCTGTGCACCGCCCTGAGTCCACCAGGAGAAGGGCAGTATATAAATTTAATAAAATAAAAAAATAAAAAAATAAAAGGCAAGGCACAGCTACGCACACCTGTGTGGGTTTATGATTCACCTGTGGAGGTGGTTAGCTTAGCAGCCTCAAGTTTCTGGGTGCGCAGCTGACGAGTTGGCTGGCTTGGTCGCTCAACAGTGAGACCCTGGTGAAGCCGGCACAGCCGTGCCTGCCTTTTCGGCATCACGTGAGAAAAGTACATGTTCCTTGTCCTGTCCTCACCACTTCCTATAGAGCTGTGATGGCGAACCTATGACACGCATGCCAGAGGTGGCACACAGAGCCCTCTCTGATGGCACGTGAGCTGTTGCCCCACTTCAGCTCCGCTGGTCTTCGGGTCTCTGCCACGCATGCGGCATGGCGGGGGACTGCACATGCATGCATTTTGGGGGTTCGGGTGTGCATGGGCACCAGGGGTGAAACCTAGTTACCTTCCTTATCGGTTTGGAAGTACGCATGCCACTCACACGCGCTTGCCTCACTTGTTAAAACCAGGAAGTAATGACACCTGGGCGGGTGGGCGGAGCCTCGTGCTGCCATCGCTACTGGTTCTCCAAACCACCTGCTACAATTGCTACCAGATTGTCCGATCCGGTCTGAACGGGGAGCATTTCACCCCTGACACTCAGTCCGGAAAAGGTTACTCATCGCTGCTATAGAGGGATGATCGAGAGCATCCTGTTGTATTGCATTACAGTCTGGTTTGGAAGCATTACTCCTTCAGATGGGAAGGCAGTGGAGAGAGTGGTGAGGACAGCAGAAAAGATCTTTGGCAGTTCACTCCCCTCTATCCGGGATACGGCATGTAAGTGATGCTTGGGCAGGGTCCATAAGAGTGGGATGCTAAACATATAAAGAATGATTGCTGGAATTGGGTATGTCTAGTTCAATGAAAAGAAGGACCAGGGGTGACATGATAACAGTGTTCTGATATCTCAGGGGTCGCCACAAAGAAGAGGGAGTCAAGCTATTCTCCAAAGCTATTCTCTTCTTTGTAGCAGCCCCTCAAATTTTGGAAAACTGCTATCCTCTCACCTCAAGTCCTTCTCTTCATTAGATTGGACGTAACCAGATCCCTCAATCATTCATCATATACTGTATTTTCCTGCGTATAAGACTACTTTCTAACACACAAAAATCTTCTCAAAAGTCGGGGGTCGTCTTATACGCCGGGTCTCATTCTCCTGTAACCAGGCAGACCAGTCCGAAAGGCTCTGACGAGCATTAAATGGCTCTGAGGAGGGTTGTCTTATACGCCCAGTCGTCTTATACACCGGAAAATACGGTAGTTTAGTGTTGACCAAAGAAAACATTGGATAAACATCGACCAACCTCTGCCTCTTTCAAAGCCCAAGGTACTTTATAAGAAGCCCTTGACTTAGGACCGGTTGCTTAGACACTGTTCAAAATTGGAACCAAAACAAAAAACAAAAAACCCACCAAATGGATGAGAAAGAGAAAAGGGTGGGTTTCTGGTTGACAGTGAAGCCTGTCTATCCCCCTTCCCAGTTTCCCCTTTTTCATGCACTGAATTTCTCACCATGCCAGAGAAGAGCTGGCTGGCTTGGGCAATTCCATGTGCCAACATGGCCTATGGCTTAATGGAGCCACTTTGTCTGTGCCTGGGAGGAGGAGTGGGGAAGAAGGAGGAGATTGAGGAAGAGAGGAGGAGGAGGAGGAGGAGAAAGGGAGGCAGAAGGGGAGGAGGAGGAGGAAAGGAGGAGGAAAGGGAGGAGGAAGGGAGTAGGTGGAGGAAGAAAAGGAGGAAAGGAGGAGGGGGAAAGGGAGGAGGAAGATAGGGGGAGGAGGAGAAAGGGAGGCAGAAGGGGAGGAGGAAGGGGAGGAGGAGGAAAGGGAGGAGGAAGGGAGTAGTTGGAGGAAGGAAAGGAGTAAAGGAGGAGGAGAAAGGGAGGCAGAAGGAGAGGAGGAGGAGGAAAGGAGGAAGAAAGGGAGGAGGAAGGGAGGAGGTGGAGGAAGGAAAGGAGGAAAGGAGGAGGGGGAAAGGGAGGAGGAAGATAGGAGGAGGAGGAGAAAGGGAGGCAGAAGGAGAGGAGGAGAAGGAAAGGAGGAGGAAAGGGAGGAGGAAGGGAGTAGTTGGAGTAAGGAAAGGAGGAAAGGAGGAGGGGGAAAGGGAGGAGGAAGATAGGAGAAGGAGAAAGGGAGGCAGAAGAGGAGGGCGAAGGGGAGGATGAGGATGAGGAAAGGAGGAGGTGGAGGTGGAGGAAGGAAAGGAGGAAAGGGGGAAAGGGAGGAGGAAGATAGGAGGAGGAGGAGGAGGAGAAAGGGAAGCAGAAGGGGAGGAGGGAAGGAGAAGGAGAAGGGAGGGAGGGAGGGAGGGAGGGAGGGAGGGAGGGAGGAGGAGGAGGAGGAGAAAGGGAGGCAGAAGGCGAGTAGGAGAACGGGAGGCGGAGGGAGAGGAGGACATGGCTTTCAGCTCCTACATCTCTGCCTTGGCCCCCACCCCCACTAGCTTTCACCCACCCACCCCCACTCCTCCTTCCAAAAAGAGTCTGCCTCTGTGTGTGTGTGTGTGTGTGTGTGTGTGTGTTGAGTCCATTCAGAAAGCTCCCATTTCCCAATTGTGTTTCGCTCCAGTTGTGTCCCAGCCAAAGGGGCCTCTTTACAGGTTTCCATGCTTACCAGTCACACAAATCTCTTCGGTGCTCAGCCCTGAAAGTTTAATCAACTCTATGAGGAGGGGGGTGGAGAGTTGTGAAGAGGGAGAGCAAAGAAGTGGGGGGGGGAGGAAAACCGAGAGGGGAATTCCCAGAATTTAAAAAAACGGAGAAGGCCACCGATCCTGAATCCCCAATGAGATACTTCCAAGACAGCCAGGGGCAGAGGAGACCATCACCCAGGACACCCTGAACAGGAGTCAGTTCAGAAAGTTGGTAAAGTTGGTATAATGTTCCTCAGTTCCTCTGTCCTCCAGCCCTGGGATTGGGCAGGTGTAGGAAGAAACTGAAGCCGAGATTCGTGGTTGACAGGGCAGATGAAGCGTTCTTTAGGGTTTGTGCGTTGCACATTATGCTGTGCAACCCACAAAGGCATCCTGCCTTCCGCGCATGTTCCCGGCCTCAAAAACATCCCTAAATAGACGGCATAGAGCCGGGGCAGGGGGGGGGGGTCATCCGCGATTTCCATTACCGATTCGGGTGAACTGGTCCGAACCGGCTGGATACGACCTCTAGTTGTAGCAGAAGCTACAAGCCATGATTTTGGATTGACAGGACTGATGAAATATTCTTTAGGATCTGAAGGGGGAGGTGTAGGGGAAAGAGCCTCAGATAGCTCAACAGGCTAATTGCCTGTTATTAACATCCAGCTGTCTGCAATTATTGCAAGGTTCGAGGCTCGAGGTGGACTCAGCTTTCCATCCTTTCTAAGGTAGGTCAATTGAGGACCCAGTTTGTGGGGGCAATAAGCTGACTTTGTATAAAAAATATACAGAAGTATGAAGGTTATTGCTTAATGCATTGTAAGCCACCCTGAGTCTCCAGAGAAGGGCGGCATATAAATCAAATTAAAAAAAGAAAGGAAGGAAGGAAGGAAGGAAGGAAGAAAGGAAGGAAGGAAGGGAGGGAGGGAGGGAGGAAGGAAGGAAGGAAGGAAGGAGAGAGAAAGAAAGAAAGAAAGAAAGAAAGAAAGAAAGAAAGAAAGAAAGAAAGAAAGAAAGAAAGAAAGAAAGAAAGAAAGAAAGAAAGAAAGAAAGAAAACATTCAGCTGCCTGCAATTACTGTAAGTTCGAATCTCCCCAGGCTCAAGGTTGACTCAGCCTTCCATCCTTTCTAAGGTAGGTCAATTGAGGACCCAGTTTGTGGGGACAATAAGCTGACTTTGTATAAATATACAAAAGTATGAAGGCTATTGCTTAACGCATTGTAAGCCGCCCTGAGTCTCCGGAGAAGGGCGGCATATAAATCTAATTTAAAAAAAAAAAAATAACAGAGGTCATATTCCAGCCGAATCAATAATGGAAATCGTGGATGCTCCCCCACCCCCACCTGCCCCGGCTCTATGCTGTCCTATTTAGGGATGTTTTTGAGGCCGGGCGCACGGGTGGAAGGCCGGATAAAGCTTTCTTTAGGGTTTGAATGGGAGGCTGTGGGGAGAACCTACAAGCTGAGATTTGTGGTTGAAAGGAGAGATAAAGCGTTCTTTGGGGTTTGAATGGGAGGCTGTAGGGAGAAACCATAAGCCAAGATTTGGGGTTGACAAGGCAGATAAATCATTCTTTAGGGTCTGAAGCAGTGGTGAAATCCATTTTTTTTTACAACTGGTTATGTGGGCGTGGCTTGGAGGATGTGGCTTGATGGGTGTGGCTTGGTGGGCGTGGCAGGGGAAGGATACTGCAAAATCCCCATTCCCATCCCACTCTGGGGCCAGCCAGAGGTGGCATTGGATGGTTCTCCAAACTACTCAAAATTTCCACTACTGGTTCTCCAGAACCTGTCAGATTCTGATGGATTTGACCGCTGGTCTGAAGGGATATTTTTGGGGAATGGATCTCTGGGCAAACGGGAACAGCCTCCTAGAGTTGACTTGATCCACTCATTGTAGGAACTAAAGCCGGTGAGGATTATAAGAAGGACATTGTTTTGAGATCAGGACACAGGTGATTTTGAGCTCAACAAGCTGGGTTTTGGGGTTGGCCAGGCAGGGTTCTTCCTCCATGAAAAGAATCAGGTGATGGGAGTGGAAGAGAGCAGAATAATGTGCTGGATATTTTTACACAGAATCTATCTCTAAGGTTGATGTGATATCCACGTGCACTGAGGTCTGTTATCTGCTCTTGATTGTGGGGTGCTTGGTCCTCTCTGAGTTTGACATTTCATTACTCAACCAGGTAACATCATCAGTACTAGAAAGGAGTGGGGTTTGAAGGGAGGAGAAGGAGCAGGAGGAGCAGGAGGACTCTGGGGTCCTTGGTACTCTCTGAGCTTGGTTATTTTCTTACAGACGTTTCATGACCAGTCAAGGTAGCATCATCAGCGCTAGTGCGTGTTGAGCTCACTTTGTGTTTATATACAGTAGTGTGCCCTGCCAGTGTTGGTGGGGGTATGAAGCTTGTATGGCCAATCTGGCAATTAAAAAAAAATACACTTCATTGCTGATCTTCCCACGGCCTTGCCAGAATCAGAATGAAACAGATTTTTGAGGGTTGTAATTCTTTAGCACTCTCATTGCAAGTCAAAGCCCATCTGGCTTTATCCAGTTCTTTCTAGGAACTAAACTCAGCAGAGGCTTCTCCAACGTGATAAAATACAAGCCAGGAAGGGAGGGAGGGAGGGAGGGAGGGAGGGAGGGAGGGAGGGAGGAAAGAAGGAAGGAAGGAAGGAAGGAAGGAAGGAAGGAAGGAAGGAAGGAAGGAAGGAAGGAAGGAAGGAAGGAAGGATACCAGGTGAGGAGGAACAAGGAATAAGAGTCTTGGTGGCACAGCAGACTCAAGTGCTGTTAACTAGCACCAGCTGCCTGCAATTACTGCAAGTTCAAATCTCACCAGGCTCAAGGTTGACTCAGCCTTCCATCCTTTCGAGGTAGGTAAAATGAGGACCCGGATTGTAGGGGCAATAAGCTGACTTTGTATAAAAAAGAACACCGCTTAGGGGGAGGCTGAAAGCCCTACTAAGCAGGTATATACAAAAGTGTGAAGGCTATTGCTTAACGCATTGTAAGCCACCCTGAGTCTCCGGAGAAGGGCGGCATATAAATTGAACTAATAAATAATAAAATAAAGGAAAGGCAGGAAGGAGATATGTGTGAGGAAGGAAGGAAGGAAAGAAGGATACTGAGTGAGGAGGAACAAGGGGGGAAAGGGAAGGGAAGGGAAGGGAAGGGAAGGGAAGGGAAGGGAAGGGAAGGGAAGGGAGGAAGGAAGGAAGGAAGGAAGGAAGGAAGGAAGGAAGGAAGGAAGGAAGGAAGGAAGGAAGGAAGGAAGGAAGGAAGGAAGGAAGGAAGGAAGGAAGGAAGGAAGGATACTGAGTGAGGAGGAACAAGGGGGGAAAGGGAAGGGAAGGGAAGGGAAGGATGGAAGGAAGGAAGGAAGGAAGGAAGGAAGGAAGGAAGGAAGGAAGGAAGGATACTGAGTGAGGAGGAACAAGGGGGGAAAGGGAAGGGAAGGGAAGGGAAGGGAAGGGAAGGGAAGGAAGGAAGGAAGGAAGGGAGGGAGGGAGGAAGGAAGGATACTGAGTGAGGAGGAACAAGGGGGAAAGGGAAGGGAAGGGAAGGGAAGGGAAGGGAAGGGAAGGGAAGGGAAGGGAAGGGAAGGGAAGGGAAGGGAAGGAAGGAAGGAAGGAAGGAAGGAAGGAAGGAAGGAAGGAAGGAAGGAAGGAAGGAAGGAAGGATGGATAGTGGGTGAGGAAGAATAAGGGGGGGAGGGAGGGAGCCAGGTGGGGAATTCTGGGAGTTGAAGTCCACACATCTTAAAGTTGGTTTGGACCTTCCTGCTTTAAGGAACTGTGGAGGAAAATGTTTCCTGGATGTTTTCCCAAGACAGTGGAACAAATGCTCTTTTGCTCTCCATCTCCTTTTAATTAAAAATTTCCTCCTCCTAACTTGACCCCGGCCCGTATTTGTTGAGCCCCTGCCCTGCTCTGCTACCCAACCCAGCTTTGCAATGGAATGGAAGGAAGGCATCTTTGACGCTCGTCGATGTCGCTTTTTTTTTTTTTTTTGCAGGCAATAAACGGGGAGATAAGGATGGGGATTATCTCCTTTTGATCCTGATTGATGAAGCAGAGAAGGGAGGCTGTAAATGGCTAGATCTCATTTCCCACCAAGATGGATTTTCCCATGCTTTTTATTCCTCCTCTGCCAATTAACGGAAGGCAGAGCTATCAATGGCCTGCTGAATGCTTTGGGTCTCCGTGTTTATTATTATGTCTCTTTGTTTGTGGACCGTTTTTGCTAAGCCAGGGTCTGATTCTATAGCATCTCGGCTGAGAGCGTGGTGCGTTTGTCTAGAACGGGTCGGAAGAGAAATTGTCGGGAGGCAGGGGCCTTTGACACAAATGCATACAAATGGGCTTATTAATGTTTCTTAATTGCTTATTGGGGGAGAAGGCAGAGATTTGGGTTGCTTCGGGAGATGTGTATCATCTCTCAGGCTAGTTGGGTCGAGACAAGCTAAGAAAGATTTGAAAAGAAGGCCAGCCACGAAAGGGGAAATTTTAAATTTTAACGAGAGGGAGGGAGGGAGGGAGAATGCGAGAAAGACAAAAAAGAGACAGAGGAAAAAAGAATGAGAGAGAATGAGAGAGAGAATGAAAAAGTGTGGGAGAGAGAGAATGAGAGGGAGGGAGCGAGAATTAGAATTAGAGAAAGAGAGAAAGAATGAGAGAGAGAATGAGAATGAGAGAGAAAGAGGGAGAATGAGAGAAAGAATGAGAGACAAAAAGGAACAAAGAATGAGAGAGAATGAGAGAGAGAATGAAAGTGTGTGAGAGAGAATGAGAGAGTGAGAGAGAATTAGAATAAAAGAGAAAGAATGAGAGAGAATGAGGAAGAGAGAAAGGGAGAATGAGAGAAAGAATGAGAGACAAAAAGGAACAAAGAATGAGAGGGAATGAGAGAGAGAATTAAAGTGTGTGAGAGAGAATGAGACAGAATGAGCGAGAGAGAGAGAATGAGAATGAGAGAGAGGGAGAGAGATGGAGAGTGAGAGAAAGAATGAGAGACAGAGAGGAACAATGAATAACAGAATTAAAAAGTGAGTGTGAGAGAAAATGAGAGAGATAAAATAAGAGAGAGAGAATGAAAGGGAGAATGAGAGAAAGAGAATAAGAGAGAGAATGAGAATGAAAAAGAATGAGAGAAAGTGAAAGAATGAGGGAGAGAGAGAAAGAGAAAGGATGAAAGAGAGAAAGAATGAGATACAGAATAAAAAATGATAGGAGAAAGGGGCGGAGAATGAGGGAGAGAGATAAAAGTTGGAATTTTAAAAAGTTGAATCACACCCATGCTATTTTTTCCCCTAATAATCTTCACTGACCTCAGTTCCTTTTCAAACCACCTTTAATTTTAATCTCAGAGATTAAATATAAGAGTGGGTAGAACCCACCAAAATATTTGGGTCAATTAAATGAATGAACATCCTCACCGCAAATTGTGATTGTACCTTCCCCAAAACTCCTCATAGACCCAAAGATGCTTTTTCAAGAGGCAACTGGATTCTCTGGATTTTCTTTGAAGGCATTTTGCTTCTCATCCAAGAAGCTCAGAACTGAAGAAGCTTCTTGGGTGAGAAGTGAAACATCTTCAAAGAAAAAACATAAAGTCCAGTTGCCTCTTGAAAAAGCATCTTTGGGGCAACCATGACCTGGATGACTGAGAACCTCCATAGACATCTTCTCATAGTGTTGTGGAATCACACAACACAGAAGTCCCATGGATGCCTGTTGTGATACTCAAAACAATGCAACATGCTCTACATGGGGCTACCTTTGAAAAGTATCTGAAGTGACCCACATTGTTTTCAACAAACCTAGATTTGTGCATGGGTCATACGTCTTGTGAGAACTGCATTGGCTGCCAATTTTCAAATTCAAGGTCCTGATTGTCACCTCTAAAGCCCTACATGGTCTGGGCCCAGATTATTTGAAGGACTACCTATTCCCAGTTAACATCTACCTCACCCACCAGAGTGGGGAGGCAGTATATGTTATAGGTCCCCTCTCTTAAGGAGGCCCATCTTTGGTGGGACCAAGAAGGATGGCCTTCTCCATGGTGGCTCCCTCCCTGTGGAACATCATCCCTGTAGAGATAATACTGACCCCCCAATTGGACACTCTTAAAAAGCCCTGAAGACATGGTTCTACCAATGGGCTTAAGGAACCCAACTAGATATGGAGCCCATCAAGTGATTCGTTGGTTTGGTGTCACCAAGGGATTGAAGATTTATTTGTTTTTGTGTTGGAGTTTTATTTCAGAGTCACTCTGAATGAGTTGGGCAACCGCATAAATCTTCTCCGTAAATTTCTTAACAAAATAAATACATCTCACTCTATCTTCTCATATGCGTCCTGGCATCAGAACCCAATCTGATGTTGTAGCATGCACCAAAACCAGCGATCGCTTCCCCACCTTGATGGTGAAATCCCAGAGAGGGTGGAACACCTGGGAACAGCTGGATGCCATTAGCTTTGAGCCAGGATGACGCTCAACAGCAATTGAGAGGAAATGCACCTGGCGCCTTTGGAGATTTGATTGATGGTTGGTTTCTGCTCAGAAGCAGCAGGAGTTGAGAAGGCAAATGAACGAGAAGGGGAAAACCAGCAAGAGTCCTATCAGCTAGAAGTGGCTGAGGATGGTTTATAAATCACGATTGTTTATCAGAATGCATGGGAGTTATTGGGATGAGTAAGGACCTCACCTGGAACACTGCATCCAGTTTTGGTTACCACGTTGCATAATAGATGCTGAGACTTTGGAAAAAAGGGCAGAGAAGAGCAACTAGGATTCAAAAGTATACAAAAGTATGAAGGCTATTGCTTAATGCATTGTAAGTCTCCAGAGAAGGACGGCATATAAATCGAACTAATAAATAAATAAATAAATAAATAAATAATAAATGGGGAAGCCAGATTCACTTAACAACCGTGTGACTCACTTAACGGCTGCAGTGATCCACTTAAAGCTCACTTTGCAAATGTTTCGCTTAACAACAGAAGATGTGGGCTCAATTGCAGTCATGTTGTGGCCCGTCAGTGGCCTGTAGCTGACTCCGACAGCGAGGAGGCTGGTGTGGTGCTGTGCCAGCAGCCTGTGCAGCTGGCACTCGAGTCAGACAATGAGGAGGCTGGAGAAGAAGTGGTGCCAGAGGCAGGGGTTCAGCCAGGGCCTTCAGAACCTCCAGAAGCTCCCATAAGTGAAGAGGAAGAAGAGGAGGAGCCTCTTCTCGATGCACGGGTGCGCAGAGCTGCCAAAAGGCAGGAGTGGCTCCTCAGGACGAGGTCTCCTCAAGGATAAGGCTTGAGGCTAATTGGCCACTCCCTTAGCCTATTTAAGGAGGAACGCCGACTGAAGCAAGTTGTAGGGAACAACTTTAGTTCAATCTCCTTCGCGTCTGGATTCTCTGCAAAATTGCTTCTGGGCTTTCTGCCAACTCTAGTAAGACTGTGATTGCCTTATCTTAGAATTCTGATAGGCTGTTAAGACAGTTTATTAACAGCCTTTGGTTGATAAGGACTAAGTTATTTGAGTAAAATAAGCTTTGTATAGAGTTTGTGTGTGCTGCGTTCTTTGGGGTCCGTAGCTGGGGCAGAACGAGTCATAAATCAAGGATTACTTGTATCCCCTTCATTCTGTTCCTCAAAGGGCTGTGTCCCTTGGTCGTCTGCATTCCAGATGGATTAGATGAATACCTCTGTGCTGGCTGGGGATGATAGGCCTTGGGCTTTCAGACAGACTAGAGGGAAGCGGATCTTTTTGTGCCTTGCGCTGAACAAAAGAGAATTTCAGCGAGTCCCAGAGGTATAAAAAAACGTGGGTTTTGGAAAAAAGCTCCGCTAAGATTTTTTTCCCTCTGGCTCTTCGTTCCATGAATGAGTCTGTGGATCTTCAAAGAAAGCAGAAAAAGGTGATATTTGAAGAGTCTGGCAGCAATATTTTGCCTCCAGCCAACACTGTGTGGAAAAATGCTTCTCAAAGGAACATGTTCACTCCCTTTTCTTTTAACTGTTGCCGGTGAATGAATGCATCTGCGGGTTTATTTAGACGTGATTTATTCAGAATGTTTTGAGTGTATTTTTTTAATGTTTTAGGCTGCTTCAGCCCTGGAGGCTTTTAAGAAGAGACTGGACAGATTTATCTGGGCTCAGAAGTTCAGTCGGATGAGGTCTGCTGGGTACCAGGAAATAATAGAATCATAGAGCTGGAAGGGACCTTGGAGGTCTTCTAGACCAACCCCCTGCCCAAGGCAGGAGTCATTATACCATCCAGGACAAATGGCTATTCAATTTCTTCTTGAAAACCTCCAGCAACGGAGCATCCACATCTCCAGGAGGGAAGCTGTTACATTGCTTAATCGTCGTTCTGTCAGGAAATTATTCCTTATTTCCAGGTTGGATCTCCTTTCTGAGGAGCTTCTACCTATTGCTTCTTGTTCTACCTTCAGGTGTTTCTCAGTGACAGCCCCTCAAGTGACAGATGACAGCTATCATGGCTCCTGAGCCTTCTCTCCCTTAGGCTAAACATACCTAATTCCATTCGTCATACAATTTAGCTTCCAGGCCATTTATCCTGGAATGTTTAGATAGTAGATAATAAATGTAGTCTGGCAATAGATAGATAGATGATAGACAATAGATTGTAGATGGTAGGTAGATGATAAATGAGGATAGATAGATAGATAGATAGATAGATAGATAGATAGATAGATAGATAGATAGATAGATAGATAGATAGATAGATAGATAGATAGATCTGTTTAGATAGTAGATAATAAATATAGTCTAGCGATAGATAGATGATAGACAATAGATGATAGACGATAGATAGATAGATAGATAGATAGATAGATAGATAGATAGATAGATAGATAGATAGATCTGTTTAGATAGTAGATAATAAATATAGTCTAGCAATACATAGATAGATGATAGACAATAGATGATAGACGATAGATAGATAGATAGATAGATAGATAGATAGATAGATAGATAGATAGATAGATAGATAGATAGATAGATAGATCTGTTTAGATAGTAGATAATAAATATAGTCTAGCAATACATAGATAGATGATAGACAATAGACGATAGATAGATAGATAGATAGATAGATAGATAGATAGATAGATAGATAGATAGATAGATAGATAGATAGATAGATAGATCTGTTTAGATAGTAGATAATAAATATAGTCCAATAATAGATAGATAGATGATAGACCAGGGTGAAATCCAGCAGGTTCTGACCAGTTCTGGAGAACTAGTAGTGGAAATTTTGAGCGGTTCGGTGAACAGGTGGCGGAAATTTTGAGTAGTTTGGAGAACTACCACCTCTGGCTAGCTCCAGAGTGGGGCGGGAATGGAGATTTTGCAATATCTTTCCCCTGGAGTGGGTGGGAATGGAGATTTTGTAGTATCCTTCCCTTGCCATGCCCACCAAACCATGTCCACAGAACCGGTAGTAAAAAAAATGGATTTCACCACTGTGATAGAAGATAGATGATAGATGGTAGGTAGCTAGATGATGATAGATGATAGATAGATAGATAGATAGATAGATAGATAGATAGATAGATAGATAGATAGATAGATAGATAAAGAGAGAGAGAGAGAGAGGTTGATAGGTTGATAGAAGGTAGATCTATCTATCTATCTATCTATCTATCTATCTATCTATCTATCTATCTATCTATCTATCTATCTATCATCTATCTTTTCTGAGGTTTTCACAGGTGTTTGTATGTAGGTCTTTGGTTATTTGGGTCTTCTCCCGCATAAAATTGGAAGTGTCTTGGCGATGTTTCGACGAAGTCTCATTCCTCTTCTTCAGGCTGGTGTTCTCGGCTTCGTGCTTCCAGGAGCAATGTGAGATCGCAGCTGTCTCTTCCTTTTAACTGCTAGTGGGGGTGGGAGCTGATTGGGTGGGAGCTTGGCTGTGTTCTGATTGGGTGGAGGTGTGTTCTGATTGGTTGGGGCTTGGCTGTGCTCTGATTGGATGGGGGGTTGGTTGTGCTCTGATTGGCTGGGGGTGTGTTCTGTTTGGGTGGGGGCTTGGTTGTGCTCGGCTTAGTCTGAGTTGCAGGGGGTTTGAGCTGGTGAGCTGCGTTGTTGTTGTTTGGCTTTGTGTTTGTGGCCGTGAGAGTTCTTCATGGTGGGTGTCAGTCTGCTTCATGTATGGATTGGAGGGGTTTAAAGTGGCTAATGATGCAGCTGAGGTCTGGCTTCTGGGCCTTGGTCGTGCCTCATTATCAGTGTGGGTTTGAGTCTGCTTTCTGCATGGATGTGTGCTGGTGACATCCTGTGTGGCTCTCGTGAGTGTGGGTCTGGTGTCATTCGTCGTGTTAGGGACTCGTTTGTCAATAAGGGCGGGTTTCCAAATGGCTGGTAGGCGGGAGGTATCGTCTCGTTTGTTCTTGCTGTGTGGGCGTTTTTCTATCTCGATGGCTTCTCTGATTATTCTGTTGTTAAAGTGTTCAGTTTTGGCGATAGTTCTAGTCTTTTTAAAGTCAATTTCATGTCCTGTGGCTTTAAGGTGTTGGACCAGGGAAGAAGTTGGTTCCTCTTTTCTGACTGAGTTCTTGTGTTCTTCAATGCGTGCACTTATTCTTCTGTTGGTTTGTCCGATGTATGTGGTGGGGCAGGCGGTGCATGGGATTTCATATACTCCTTGATTTTCTAACTCAATTTTGTTTTTGGGGTTCCTTAGGATGATGGATATTTTTCGGTTTGTGCAGAATGTTGTCTTGATGTTATGTTTATGGAGGATTTTGCTTATTCTGTCTGTGGTGCCTTTTATGTATGGGAGGAGGGCTTTGCCGTTTTCTTGTTCTCTGTCTTGGATTTTAGTGGGGGTTTCTTTTTGGATTAGGTTGGTAATCTTATTTCTTTGGAATCCATTGGATGTTAGTACGTTAATGAGAGTGTGTAGTTCGGTTTTTAGGTGTTGTTCGTCAGTTAAGCGTTTTGTTCTGTAGATGAGTTTTCTTGGCTACAGAGTTGATCTGGGCTGGGTGGTGGCGTGAGAGTGCGTGCAGATAGCGATTTGTGTGTGTTTTCTTCTGGTAGATTGTGTGTCCTAGGGAGCCATTGGATTTCCTGTAAACTAAGACATCCAGGAAGGGAAGTTAGTTGTTCGCTTCTGTTTCCATGGTGAACTGTATTTTGCGGTGTAGGCTGTTGAGGTGTGTGAGGAAGTTGTCCAGTTTTTCTTTCCCATGTGGCCAGATTATGAAGGTGTCGTCTACATATCTGAGCCAGAGTTTGGGGTTGTGATCAGATTTATCTATCTATCTATCTATCTATCTATCTATCTATCTATCTATCTATCTATCTATCTATCTATCATCTATCTATCTATCTATCTATCATCTTTTTACAATCCATCCATATCTGTCTGTCTGTCTGTCTGTCTGTCTGTCTGTCTATCTATCTATCTATCTATCTATCTATCTATCTATCTATCTATCTATCTATCATCCATCCATTATCTATCTATCTATCTATCTATCTATCTATCTATCTATCTATCTATCTATCTATCTATCTATCTATCTATCTATCTATCATCCATCCATTATCTATCTATCTATCTATCTATCTATCTATCTATCTATCTATCTATCTATCTATCTATAATCCATCCATTATCTATCTCTATCTATCTGTCTGTCTGTCTGTCTGTCTATCTATCTACAATCCATCCATTATCTATCTATCTATCTATCTATCTATCTATCTATCTATCTATCTATCTATCTATCTATCTATCTATCATCTATCTATCTATCATCTATCATCTTTCCATCTCTCTCACACTCTCTCTTTCTCTCTCTCTCTCCATCCATCCATCCATCTCCATCCATCCATCTCTATCCATCCATTTATCTGAGTCCATCCATCCATCCATCCATCCACCCACACAAATACAAACACACAGCTACATACAACTCTCAGGAAAAGGACCTATCTGAAGATGTCTTCCCTTTTTGTTTGTTTGTTTGAGCCAAGGAGCGCCCAACCCTGCAAAACTTCAAAAGGTGCAAAAAATTCAAAGGATAACGTTGCAATCAAAGGACGAGATTCGCCTTGGTGCATAATCGTAAAACACTTCAAAACTGCTGATCAGAGCAATTCCTTTAGCCTCCCTTCTGACTTAACGTTGCCGGCTTCTACCATATCAGTGGTGCAGCTTTATTTTATGATCACTTATTTTTATGTTTCAGTAAGCTACCCAGAGCGTCTGGGATACGAAGCATTTAACTGAAATATATCGGCTAAATATTTACTCAGATAAATGCATGTTTGACTAGATGTGAGATGCGAGTAAGGAAAAAAATAAATAAATATTGAAAGAGAGCTGAAGGTGTTTCAGGCTTTGGAGCAGCCGATTGTATTTCGGAATTTTAAGCAACCACCATGAGGTTTGCAAAATGAAAGATGCCCGGGCCTCAAATTTCCATCCGTTCCTCTGTTACTTGATCTGACAATCCTGCTTGGATTTCCAGAGGGTGCAAAAAAATAAGGGTGCAAAAATAAGGATTTCTAGTGGGTGCTGAAATAAGGGGGGGGGATGGGGGAGGAAGCTGCAAATGAAGATTGCTGTCGGGAATTTGCAGCCGAAACAAGTCATTTTTGACTCCTCTCCTCTGCTCTTGATTCAACGTGGCAGAGGAGTGCAGCAGAATATTAGGCCGACCTCAGACCAGAGGTCAAAAGGCCCCAGTACCGAAGGGCTGTTTCATTTTGCTCTCCATGGAGCTTTAACAGATTAACAGAGTTGGAAGGGACCTTATAGGTCATTTAGTGATAAAGACCCCCCCCCACTCAAGGAGGAGACCCTATACCGTTTCTGACAAATGGCAGTCCAATTTCTTCTTGAAAGCCTCCAGTGATGAAGCTCCCAAAACTTCCGAAGGCAACTTCTGTCCCATGGGTTGATTGTTCTCACTGTCAGAAAGTTCCTCCTCATTTCTAGGTTGAATCTCTTCTTGATCAGTTTCCATCCATTATTCTTTGTCTGGACCCTTCAGGGGCTTTGGAAAACAGCTTGACCCCCTCCTCTCTATGGCAGCCCCTCAAATATTGGAACACTATCATGTCTCCCATGGTCCTTCTCTTTATTGACTAGCCATGCCCAGTTCCTGTAACCATTCTTCAAGAGCCTGGATAGCTCAACAGACTAAAAGCCTGTTATTAACATTCAGCTGTCTGCAATTATTTCAAATTCGAATCTCCCCAGGCTCAAGGTTGACTCAGCCTTCCATCCTTTCTAAGGTAGGTAAATGGAGGACCCAGTTTGTGGGGGCAATAAGCTGGCTTTGTATAAATATACAAAAGTATGAAGGCTATTGCTTAACGCATTGTAAGCTGCCCTGAGTCTCCGGAGAAGGGCGGCATATAAATCAAATTAAAAAAAGGAAGGAAAGAAGGAAGGAAGGAAGGAAGGAAGGAAGGAAGGAAGGAAGGAAGGAAGGAAGGAAGGAAGGAAGGAAGGAAGAAAAAAAGAAGAACATTCAGCTGCCTGCAATTACTGCAAGTTCGAATCTCCCCAGGCTCAAGGTTGACTCAGCCTTCCATCCTTTCTAAGGTAGGTCAATTGAGGACCCAGTTTGTGGGGGCAATTAGCTGACTTTGTATAAATATACAAAAGTATGAAGGCTATTGCTTAACGCATTGTAAGCCTCCCTGAGTCTCAGGAGAAGGGCGGCATATAAATCTAATTAAAAAAAAATGTTTTAGTCTCCAATCCCCTAATCATCCTGGTTGCCCTCCTCTGCACTTTTTCTAGAGTCTCAACATCTTTTTTTATAGAGTGGTGACCAAAACTGGATGCAGTACTCTAGGTGTGGTCTTACTAAGGCTTTATAGAGTGGTATTACTACCTCATTTGATCTTGATTGTATCCCACTGTTAATGCAATTTAGGATTGCATTGGCTTTTTTGACTGCCACCACACACCGCTGGCTCATATTTAGCTGATTGTCCACTAAGACTCCAAAATCCCTCTCACAGTCACCGCTGTTCAGCCTGGTTTCCCCCAGTTTATATGTGTACCGTATTTTCCGGCATATAAAACGACTGGGCGTATAAGACGACCCTCCTCAGAGCCATTTAAGGCTCGTCAGAGCCATTTAAGGCTCGTCAGAGCCTTATGGGCTGGACTGCCTGGTTACAGGAGAATGAGACCCGGCGTATAAGACGACCCCCGACTTTTGAGAAGATTTTTGTGTGCTAGAAAGTAGTCTTATACGCAGGAAAATACAGTACTTTGAGTTTTTCTTGCCTAAGTGTAAGACTTGACTTTTCTCTACGTTGACTTTCATTTTGTTAGATAGGGCCCAGGGTTCAAGTCTGTCAAGATCCATCTGGCTCTTGAGCTTCCTCAGCTCTGATTGGAATGGTGGGGAATGGAAGGATTTAGATTCCTTGAGGACAGCTGGTCATTTGTATTCTTTTTAGAGAGTTGTTGAGGCCACTATTGGTGCCCTCCCTCGGGGTCACCTGGATAGTTCAAATGGGTGTGGAACCTTCGTGGAACCGCTGAAAGGACTCTGTTGTAGATACGAGATAGGTGGTGTCCTGTCCCTTCTCCTTCGTTGAGAGAGGGCTGTTCAGTTTTGATCTAGACGACCTCTTTGACCTCTCTTTCAAAGAGGGGTCAACCCTCTTTGGGGACGAACCCTCAGCCGTCCTCTCCGTCCAGAATGTGGACTTTGCTGTCTTCCAAAGAGTGGCCTTTGTCTTTTAAATGCAGGTGAAACTTCTCCTGATGGGCTTGTTCTCTTACGTTGTGCCATGCATTTATGAAGTGGTTACTCTTCAGCAGTTCCAAGAAGTTGCCACAGCCATTGATGGGATTCAAATAACTTAACAACCGGTTCTCCGATCTAATGACCGGCTGGGTGTGTGTGGCTATGTGCGTGGCCAGGGGGTGTGACAGGCAGCACTCGGCCTCCTGCACCCCTCCTGGGAGCAAAAATGGGCCGCTGGTGGGACACGCACCCCCCAGCACCCCGTTTTGGGCTAGGAGGCCTCCTTGAATTTACCTGGGACTCCTGGAAGGGGCTGGGAGGGGAGGGGAGGGGAGGGGCCAGCCAGCAATTTAACTATCCAGGAGCCTGGATCCAGGAGCCTGGATAGCTCAGCAGACTAAAAGCACTGTGATTAACACCAGCTGTCTGCAATTACTGTAAATTCAAATCTCCCCAGGCTCAAGGTTGACTCAGCCTTCCATCCTTTCTAAGGTAGGTAAATTGGTAAATTGAGGAGCCAGTTTGTGGAGGCAATAAGCTGACTTTGTATAAATATAGAAAAGTATGAAGGCTATTGCTTAACACATTGTAAGCCGCCCTGAGTCTCCAGAGAGGAGCGGCATATAAATCAATTTTAAAAAAAAACCAACTAATTTAACGAACTGGCTGAATCCCACCACTGTTCCACACCCATTTGCACTATTCAAGTGACTCCGAGGGCCCAGATAAACCTTCAAGTGGCCTCAATGACTCTCCGAAAGAGTGCCGATGGAGGCACTGATTCATCCGAATGTGATTAATACGGAAAATAATCGTAAGGTATAAGGACATTTTGAATGATAAAGGGGAACTCAAATCTAAACAAGAATTAATTAATCAAGGGATCGATTTAGCATGGTGGCCATCCATGCAAATACAATCAAGATATGAGAAAGATGCGAGAATGCATGGTTTCTATATAGAACCCACAGAACTAAAGCAGATATTGCTAGGGAGAGATGGAAAAATTAATTTTTAAAAAATGTATAGCTACTTATTGAGTATTAAGACGGAAGAAGAGCAAGTGAAAGAAACGATGATAAGATGGGCTAAAAAGTTTGGTTATTCAATAGAATTAGTCAAATGGCAGAAATTGTGGAATAGAAACTGTAAATTAACAATGTCAACGGTCGATAAGGAAAATCTATACAAAATATTTTATAGATGACATTTACCACCAGAGAGGTTAGCTAAGACGTTTGAAAACTTATCAGTTAAATGTTAGAAGTGTAATCAGACACCAGGTTCATATTATTATATGTGGTGGACATGCCCAAAGGCAAAAAAAAAAAAAAAAAAAAAAATACTGGGCTAAAATACACACTTGGTTAGAAAAAATGATAAAACAACACATAGATTTAAAACCAGAAATATTTCTGCTGGGGATACTACCAGAACAGTATAATAAAGGGAATACATATTTAATTTTGCATTCAATAACAGCAGCAACAATAATGTTTGCATAACAATGGAAAAAGCGATGAAAGTGTAATAAAAAGAGATGAAAGTGTAATAAAAAAATATTAGAATGAGCGGAGATGGATAGATTGACACTTAAGGTAAAAGAAAAGGAAGAAACAGAATACTTTTTAACATGGACTATATTTTACCTATGGTTAACCAATTTAGAAAGAATTCAAAGAGGTAATTAAAAAGTGAATTGAAACTATTGCAAGCTAATTGTTTTATTATTTTATGATTAATATTAATACATTTATTAATATTACTAGTATGATTATGGTAATTGATGTACCTTTACTTAAAATTAATTATGCCCAGACAACACGTTGTTTAGATAGATATGGGATTTTTTGTTTTTAATGAAAAATGTACCAATAAAACATATATTCAAAAAAGAAAGAAAGAAAGAGAGAAAGAGAGAGAGAGAGAGAGAGAGAGAGAGGGAGGGAGGGAGGAAGGAAGGAAGGAAGGAAGGAAGGAAGGAAGGAAAGAAAGAAAGAAAGAAAGAAAGAAAGAAAGAAAGAAAGAAAGAAAGAAAGAAAGAAAGAAAGAAAGAAAGAAAAAATGCAAATGACCAGATGACTGCAAGGAATATAAATGCTTCCATCCTCCTCCATTCAGGCAGAACTGAAGAAGCTTCTTGGATGAAGAGTGAAATGTCTTCAAGGAAAAACAAAGAAAGTTTAGTTGCCTTTTGGAAAAAGCCTCTTTGGGTTTCATTTCAGTGTTTTGAGTAATAATAAATCAATTTAATCTTAGGGCCACAGGCCTTCACTCTTTGCATGCTTTGATGCTCAAATAGTGCTGACTCAACTTATTTTTATTTGTTTGATTGATTTGTATCCCGCCTTTATTATTTTCACAAATAACTTAAGACAGTTAATATGTCCAATATTCCTTCTATTTTCCCCACAACATCAACCCTGTGAGGTAGGTTGTGCTGAGAGAGAAGGACGGGTTCCAAGTCACTCAACTGGCTTTCATGACCAATTGGCGCAGAAGGAAATATCTCTAAATATAATCTAAGTGGAGATGACTAGTAGTCAAGAACATAGAAATGTACTTAGAGGTCATCTAGTCCAACCCCTACTCAGGGCAGAATCCACTCCCGTAGAGCCTCTGGCATTCATTATTGCCTGAATGCTTATAAACAGGAAATGGCCTTTTTAAACATTTTGTGACGGGCCACCTAATATGGATAGTCCTTGACTTATAACTGTTCCTGACCTCCATGAATCACAGAAGCTTCCCAGAGGCTCTGGGGCCTGTTCCTCTCTCTCTTTCTCTCTGGGTCAGCCTACCTCTCAGGGTTGTTGTGGAACTAAAATGTGGGGGCACCTTAACACACACACACCCTGTCCCCCTATAAGTTGCCTTGAGCTCCTGGAGGAAAAGTAGAATGTGTTTTTGCTGAGATTCTCAATCATCCAAGTCAAAGTTCTGCCAAAGTTGGTTTTTTCCAAATATCTATATTTCTATAAATATATAGATATATAGATATATGTTTTCTTTCCGTTTCGTAGGCTTAGACTAGTGGATTGTGATGTCACTGAACTAGGGCTGCATAAAAATCTTGCTTTACATAGGAAGAACCTGGCTAAAGAGAAATACATACATACATACATACATACATACATACATACATACATACATACATGAGTGTTGTGTGTGTATGTGTATGTGTATGTGTATGTGTATGTGTATGTGTATGTGTATGTGTATGTGTATGTGTATGTGTATGTATATGTATATGTATATGTATATGTATATGTATATGTATATGTATATGTATATGTATGTAGGTAGGTCTTTGGTTATTCGGGTCTTCTCCCGCATAAAATTGGAAGTGTCTCAGCGACGTTTCGACGAAGTCTCATTCATCATCTTCAGGCTGGTGTTCTCAGCTTTGTGTTTCCAGGAGCAATGTGAGATCGCAGCTGTCTCTTCCTTTTAACTGCTAGTGGGGGTGTGAGCTGATTGGATGGGAGCTGATTGGGTGGGAGCTTGGCTGTGTTCTGATTGGGAGCCAAGCTCCCACCCAATCAGCTCCCACCTGCACTAGCAGTTAAAAGGAACAGACAGCTGCGTTCTCACATTGCTCCTGGAAACACAAAGCCGAGAACACCAGCCTGAAGATGACGAATGAGACTTCGTCAAAACGTCGCCGAGACACTTCCAATTTTACGTGGGAGAAGACCCGAATAACCAAAGACCTACATACAAACACCTGCGAAAACCTCAGAAAACAGGTATATATGTATGTATGTATATGTATGTATGTTTTCGTAGATTTTCACGGGTAGAGGTATGAAGTTTTGGTGTATTCGGGTCTTTTTCCGTGTAAGATTGAGAGTATCTTGGCAACGTTTCAATGAGGTCCCGCTCGTCATCTTCAGGCTGGTGTCTTCGGCTTCGTGCTTGTGCGAGCAAAGCGTGATCGGAGATGCTGTCTCTCTATAAATACTGGTGGGGAGGTGTGGGGTGCTGGCTTTGTTGCTGTAAGTGGATTGGTTGCCTATGTTGTTACATCCAAGAAGCTTTTTTCAGCACTGACTGGATGGCGGGGAATAGAAGAGCTAAAGAAGCTTCTTGGATGAGAAGCGAAACATCTTCAAAAGAAAAAAACGAAGTCCGGTTGCCTCCTGGAAAAAAGCACCTTCGGGACGTTGTTTCAGCACTATTGCAACTTCAAAGGGTCACTAAACGAACTGTTGTAAGTCGAGGACTATCTGTGTTCAGGTAGTCCTCGACTTACAACAATTCGTTTAGTGACTGTTCAGTTGCAGCTGCCCTGAAAAACGGTCATAATTTTTCACAGTCGTGACCGTTGCAGCATCCCGTGGTCAAAATTGAGACACTTGGCAACTGACTCGTATTTATGACGGTTGCGGTGTCCCTGTGTGTGTGTGTGTGTGTGTGTGTGTGTGTCACGTGATCCCCCTTTGCAACCTTCCGACAAGCCAAGTCAAGGGGAAAAACCAAATTTGCTTAACAACGGAGGCCGGAAAGGTCGTAAAATGGGGCAGGTCTCACTTAACAACGGAAAATTTGGGCTGAGTTGTGGTCATAAGTCATTGAGCTGTAGGGATGAAGCTGTATGCTTGCATTAAATCACATGGTTTGAGGAGATGCAGAAACAGAACAGGATTTAGCAAAGCAATTGATATGTTTAAAAATAAAATAAAAATAAAATCCAATTTAAGGGGAGTTACTTTGTCAAGGAAATACAATCCAGAGAGAAACTTCCATCCAGCTCGAAGTGTTTCTCCGTTGTCTTAGACATCTGACGGTTGTGTTGGTAGTCCTTGACTTACGACCGCAACGGAGCTCCTCATGTCTGTTGCTAAGCGAGACATTCATTAAGCGCCCCGTTTTACGACCTTTCTTGACACAGCTGTTAAGTGAATCCCTGGCGTTGTGAAGTTAGTAACGTGGTCGTTAAATGAATCCGGCTTCCCCATGGACTTTTGCTTGTCATAAGGGGGATCACGTGACCTTTCCCCAGGGACGATGCAACCGTCGTAGATACGAGTCAGTTTGCCAAGCGTCTGACGTTTGATCACAGGATCATGGGGGCGATGCTATAAGGGTTGTAAGTGTGAAAAACGGTCGTAAGTCCCTTTTTTCCAGTGCGGTTATAACTTTGAACTTTGAACCCAAACGAACCGTTGTTCAATGGAGGATTACCTCAGGTAATCCTCAACTTACAACACTTGGTTTAGTGACCGTTCAAAGTCACAACGACGTTGAAAAAAGCGACTTACGACCGTTTTTCACATTTACGACCATCCCAGGGGGTCGCGTGATCAATAAAACACGAGTCAGTTGCCGAGCATCTGAAATTTTGATCGTGTGACTCTAGGGATGCTGCGGTGGTCGTAAGTGTGGAAAAACGGTCGTAAGTCCCTTTTTCCAAGGCCCCTGTCCCTTCCAAACGGTCACTAAATGAATCATTGTACGCCGAGGGTACAGGCAACCTGTACACCCCAGCGAGACCCCTCCCGTCAAAACACGCCCTGTCAAATTACTTTCCCTACTGGAAAGTTGTGCGCATTGGAGGCTCGAAGGTGTGAATGGGACACGCTGCGTGTTTCGTGGAACCCGTGGCTCAGTTTTCACAACCCTCGGCCGCCTGCTGAGGTGTGTATCCATCCAGCCACAATTCCATTTTTGTTTTGCTTTTTCTCCCCCCCCCCCGCGCCCCCCGTTGGGTGTGAAACGGCCCTCCGAATACGGAACGGTGGTAGGTGTGGAAACAGCTGCTGTCGGGTGTGTGTGAGAGCGTGGGAAGCCACGTGCTGGGTGTTTGCAGGCCACGTGGACGTTGGTGGTGGATTGCTGTGCGCTGGAGAGTCGTGGTTTGTGACAGAGGGTGATGTGTCATGCTGAGAGGCGTGTGTGTATGTGTGTGTCTGTTTGGGGTGTGTGTGTGCTGGAGGTGATAAGTGCCACCCATGAAAAGAGTGTGCAAATCAGTGGCTGAAAATGAGCAGCCTTCGGAGAGAGGGAGGAGAGGAAAGTGGTGCCCGTTGCAGCTGGAGGAATTGTGCTTCTCGCACTCAGGTGCGCTGAACTCAAAGTAGCCAGGCAGGAAGTGCTGGTCCGAGTTTTGTCCGTAGTTGTGTTGGCCGATGATGGAACCTTTGACGTGAAGCGGAAGTCTCGAAAAGCCAACTTGCATCCAAAATTGGCTTCTATTGCCTTCTTGACTTCCTGAGATCTCCTGGTGGTCTCCTCTCCAAAAACAACAACAACAACCAAAAAAAAAAACCCCCAGCAACAAACAAACCATCCAGGCTGGAAAGGGGAGGGGGTGGCTTGAGACCTGAGTGAGGGCCTTTGGGGTGCAAACTCCTGGCTGGGCGTGAGGAGAAGGAGGGCAGGAATCGGAGTGACATCCAGGTAAGGTTCAAAGTCACTTTTGTGGTGGGTGGGTGGGTGGGTTTGCCTCTTGTTTCTGCATTCCTTGCTGCCATGGGGGGTGGGGAGAGGGAAGGGAGGGCCACGTACGCCGTGAGCACCAGAGGGAGGGGGGCGTGTGAGGCTGACTGTGGTTGTGATGTTTCCTTCAGCAATGTGTTGGTGATGCTTCTTTTCTCTTCTCCTCTTGTCGTCCCCTTTCTTTCTCTCTCTCTCTCTCTCTCTGCCCCTGTGTGTGCGCGTCTCTTTCTTTCTTTTTCTCTCTCTCTGTCTCTCTGTCTCTCCCCCCTTTGCACTCGCTTCCCCCTCCTCCCTCCTTTCACAGACCCTCCTCCTCCTCCTCCTCCATCGCCACCTCCTCCTCCTCCTCCTCCTCTTCTTCCTCCTTCTCTCCATCTCAGCTTGGCGCCTGGTCCTGGAAAGGCTGCCGAACCGTCCTCGTCGATCCTTTCCGTACCAAATGCTTCTGTGACCGGATCTCTACCTTCGCCATCTTAGCCCAGATCGCTGCTGACATGGTAAGTCCCTGCCAAAGGAGCATCTCCACTGCCAGCCAGCCAGCCAGCCAGCCAGCCAGAGCGGGAGACAAAACCCTTGGCTTCTGCCCAAAAGGTGGAGGAGGAAAGAAAGAAAGGAAGGAAGGGAAGAAGGGAGGGAGGGAGGGAAGGAGGGAGGGGGAAAAAAAATCCACAGTCCAGCCTGTGACATTTCCAGCTTGCTCGGTGCACGCCTGCGTGCGGCAGAGTTCGTTTGTGTGTGTGTTTCTGAGTGAGTGAGTGTGTGTGTCTCTCTCAGTGGGTGCATCGCAAAGATTAGCGCGTCGGGGCGACCGTGACTGCATGCATGCCCAGCTAAGGAAAGCGACGTCTCTCTAGCCTTTTGCACATCTCCCAGCTGTGCATCGGCGTTGCACAATCTTGCACATTGCAAGGTGCGTTATCTAGGAGAGAGACCAACCCCTCCTTTTCTTTGGCTCTCTTTGAGAACCGGTGACCTGAATAAATCGCCGGGGATCTTAACTGCATTAAAATGACACCCTCTTCTGCCTTTTGACCCCCTTTTTTCTCAGTAAAACTGTGAGCTCCTTGGAGATGGGGCGAGAGGGGTGGGCTGGGTTTGCTTGTGGGGGGGGCGGGAGGGGGGGGGAGAGGGTTGCAAATGAGTCAGCCTGTGCCGAAAATGCTCGGAGGGGCTCTGGGTATCCAGGCCTCTGTTTGAGCTTTGCAGCAGTGAAGGATGGGAGGTGGTGGCCTCCTTGGTCCTTTCGAAAGGAGCGCTGGCAGCTTCATTCCTTTTTTTTTTCACCGGGTTGGCCGGTGTCCAGTTTCAACTTTCAAATTTGGCTCCGAGTGTCCGAGAGACTTTTTGGTGGTCTCCAAAAAGGTGGTGGCTTTGGCTCGAAGTTCTGCATGCCTTCCTCATCCTTCCCCAGGGCTGGTGTGTGTGTGTGTGTGTGTGTGTGTGAAAGAAAAGCTGGAAGCTTTGGTCTGGCTCCAAAAAATGCCCCACAGATGTTTGGATGAAGCGTCGGATTTGAATGTGGGCTTTGGCCCAGATGTGTCTTTCCAGGGATGGTGGGACGCTGGCTAGAAAGTTGGAGCAGAAGAAACGGAACGGATCAAAATTGGCTCCGTCAAGATCGGAAGTTTGGATGGAAGAAATGTAGATGTGGGATTTATTTTATTTTAAATTTTTTGGGCTTTTGTGTGTGTGTTTGTTTGTTTTCTCAAGGTTAGCTTTGTTTCTGATTTAGCAAACTGGTGTTCTAAGTCAAGTTGAAATTTGCCCCTTCTCCATCCCATCCCTTGGGTGGCTCTCAGGTTTCCGTTCTTCTGGGTTGAACTCTTAGAACAGTGTTTCTCAACCTTGGAAGCTTGAAGATGGGTGGACTTCAACTCCCAGAATCCCCCAGCCAGCGCTGCTCTATCCCATCCCTTGGGTGGCTCTCAGGTTTTCATTCTTCTGGGGTTGAACTCTTAGAACAGTGTTTCTCAACCTTGGAAGCTTGAAGATGGGTGGACTTCAACTCCCAGAATCCCCCAGCCAGCGCTGCTCTATCCCATCCCTTAGGCGGCTCTCAGGTTTCCATTCTTCTGGGGTTGAACTCATAGAGCAGTGTTTCTCAACCTAGGAAGCTTGAAGATGGGTGGACTTCAACTCCCAGAATCCCCCAGCTGGCTGGGGGATTCTGGGACTTGAAGTCCACCCATCTTCAAGCTACCCAGGTTGAGAAACACTGTCTTAGAAGTTCTTCTGAGGTTTTCTCCTCCCTGACCAGGAAGGGCAAAAGAGAAGATTGTGGGGATGGGCGAGAGGAGGTTTCCTGGTAAAAGGCAGGTTTTCCGAGATAGGTTTATTATTAGAAACACTAATGTATTTGGTCCACTAGTTGCCATGGAAACATCTGCACTGAAGTGGCTTTCAAAGTGCAAGGTTGTCAAAGCTGGAGGGAGGCCCGAAGCCTCTGGAATTGGGGCAGGAGAAGATCTGGAAGGATGGTGGGCAGGACGGAGTCCTTCTAAGGATGCCCAAAGTGGGAACGGTCACAGCATCCAAACCACCAAGTTGCTTCCTTGTCCCATTTCTTGGAGATTTACAGATGAACAAGAGTTGGAAGGAACTTTGTAGGTCATCTAGTCTAACCCCCTGCCCAAGCAGGAGAGCTTACACCATTTATGACAAATAGAAGTCCAGTCTCTTCTTGAAAGCCTCCAGTGATGAAGCTCCCACAACTTCCAAAGGCAACTTCTGTCCCATGGGTTGATTGTTCTCACTGTCAGGAAATTTCTCCTCATTTCCAGGTTGAGTCTCTCCTTGGTCAGTTTCCATCCATTATTCCCTGTCTGGCCTTCAGGTGCTTTGGAGAATAGCTTGACCCCCTTCCTCCTCTCTGTGGCAGGCCATCAAATATTGGAACATTGCTATCCTGTCTCCCCTGGTCCTTCTCTTCACTAGACTAGCCAGGCCCAGTTCCTGCAACCGTTCATCGTATGTTTTAGCCTCCAGTCCCCTAATCATCCTGGTTGCTCTTCTCTGCACTTTTTCTAGAGTCTCAACATCTTTTTTCTAGTGTGGTGACCAAAACTGGATACAGCATTCTAGGTGTGGTCTTACTAAGGCTTTATAGAGTGGTATTAGTATCTCCCTTGATCTTGATTGTATCCCTCTGGAGGGGAAGGAGAGAGGTAGATGACCTTTCCCCAAGTAAGCAAGGTTTTGCCAACTTGGTCATTGGTTGATCATGACCCAAGTGACCTCAGAGCTGAACCAACTCAGCAATAACCAAATATAAATAAATCAATGTTCTTTCCGCCCTTCGTTCTTCATGTCTTCCCCATGTTGACGTCCTCCAAGAAGTCAGAACTTCTTATAGGCCTCCACACTTCTACAGGTCACCTAAGCTGAAGGAAGGACAATTTAAGCTTCAGCTCCCACCTCCTCAATCTTATTTCTTCCTTTCTTTTTCGTTTTGGTTCATCTAAACCCTGGCTTATTGTTGCAGGAATAAGCCATGACCAGTCTATGGTTTAGATTGTACTTCTGTTTTGTGTGCTTCCCAAAGTTGAGAAGTTTATTTTTCTGTCTCTTTTGTTTTATATATATACATATACATATACATATACATATACATATACATATACATATACATATACATATACATATACATATACATACACACACACACACACACACACACACACACACACACACACACACACATATATATATATATACATACTGTATTTTCCTGCGTATAAGACTACTTTCTAACACACAAAAATCTACTCAAAAGTCGGGGATCGTCTTATTTGCTGGGTCTCATTCTCCTGTAACCAGGCAGACCAGCCCATAAGGCTCTGACGAGCCTTAAATGGCTCTGAGGAGGGTCGTCTTATATGCCCAGTCGTCTTATATACTGGAAAATATGGGGTATGTATGTATGTATGTATGTATGTATGTATGTATGAACATACATACTTACATACATACATACATACATACATACATACATACAAATTAGTGAATGAGATTTCACTGAACTATGGCTGTAGAAACATCCAGTGGTGGGATTCAGCCAGTTCGCACCACTTCGGGAGAACCAGTTGTTAACTTTCTGAGCAATTTGGCAAACTGGTTGTTGGAAGAAATCATTAGGGCAGAGAACCGGTTGTTAAATTACTTGAATCCCACCACTGGAAACATCTTGATTTACGTAGGAAAAACCTGGCTGAGAGAAAAATACACATAAAGACTTACGAAAAGAGAATAAAATAAATATTTGACCGTTACATGGTGGAGTCATGAGATGAGGGTGTGGCTAACTGAAGAAGACAAACTAGTCAGAAATAGATCTATTTTAGTCTCCCTTAAGTCTCACAACAGACAGCAAAACTCTGCTTTGATGTCTGATAAAGCCTAGAAACTAGTGCATGAGATTTCACTGAACTATGGCTGTAGAAACATCTTGATTTACGTAGAAAAAACCTGGCTGAGAGAAAAATACACATAAAGACCTACGAAAAGAGAATTTTACACACACACACACACGCACAGACACACACACACACACCACAGTTGGTTGTGTTGCCTGAACTGAGACAAAGTCAACTTTGTCTTGACTTGAGAACTGTCAACTTCTCTTAACAAGGATTTGTTGCAATTTTTTTTTAAATTTGATTTATATGCCGCCCTTCTCCAGAGACTCAGGGCGGCTTACAATGCGTTAAGCAACAGCCTTCATACTTTTGTATACTTATACAAAGTCAGCTTATTGCCCCCACAAACTGGGTCCTCAATTTACCCACCTTAGAAAGGATGGAAGGCTGAGTTGACCTTGAGCCTGCCTGGGATTGAACTCAGAGAAATTACAGGCAGCTGGTGTTAATTGCTGCCTTTAGTAGGAGGCATTAGCCCTCTACGCTACACAGGCGTGAACTAAGGTTCGATTTGAAGCTGGTTTGTTACAGGTCATTTAAGGTTTACCTTTGTTAGGTCTCCTTCAAGTCAGGGTTGATTATAGTAGGTTTGGTTTAAAAAGTTTATGGGCAGAATAACAGAGTTGGAAGGGACCTTGGAGGTCTTCTAGTCCAACCCCCTGTTCAAGCAGGAGACCCTCTCCCATTCTAGACTGTCCAGCCTCTTCTTAAAAATCTGCAGTGAGCTTACTGTCATGAGTGCTACCTTGGCTTTTTTCACCATAACTTGCAAGCGCTCCAACTTCAGCTGATTCCAAATTTTTGGAAATTGTATCAAAAGGGTCTTCAAGGAAGCGGCTTTCGGAACTTCGGAACTAGATCTTAAGTTTATTTATTTTATTTATTTATTTATTTCATCAGATTTATACACCGCCCTTCTCCCAAAGGACTCAGGGCAGCTCACAACAATAAAACAACCCGACAATAATTACAACTTAAATAATAATTAAATCGAGTTTAAAATCCCCAAAATCCCAGTTAAAATCCATAGCAGATCAGGGAAGTTGGTGAAAGAGCCATGTCTTTAGGTCAGCGCGGAAGGTGCGGAGGTCGGGGGCTGTCCAGAGTCCGATGGGCAACCCATTCCAGAGGGTTGGTGCGGCCACAGAGAACGCCCTCATCCTAGGGACCGCCAGCCGACACTGTCTGGCCGAGGGGACCCAGAGGAGGGCAGCCCTATGTGAGCACACTGGATGGAGGGAGGCTGGTAGGAGGTGATCCTGCAAATACCCCGTGCCCGTGCCATGAAGTGCTTTATAGGTGAGTACCCGCACCTTGAAGCAGATCTGGAGGACCACCGGTAGCCAGTGCAGCTTGCACAATAGTGGTGTTATATGAGAGTAGCGGGAGGTACCCGTAACTACTCGCGCGGCTGCATTCTGGACCAGTTGGAGCCTCCAGGTGCACCCCAAGGGCAGCCCCATGTAGAGGGCATTGCAGTAATCCAGTCAAGAGATGATGAGAGCCTGAGAGCCTGAGTGACCGTACGGAGGGTATCCCTGTCTAGAAAAGGGCGTAACTGGCACACCAGTCAGACCTGTGCAAATGCCCCCCATAGGTAGTTGAGAACTACCTGTATCGTGAAAAGTGTTGATACAACTTTATAAATCCTTATTGGAATACTGCATCTAGTTTTGGTTGCCATGATGTAAAAAAGATGTTGAGACTCTGGAAAGAGTGCAGAGAAGAGCAACCAAGAGGATTTGGGGACTGGAGGCTAAAACATATGAAGAACGGTTGCAGGAACTGGGTATGTCTGGTTTAATGAAAAGAAGGACTAGGGGAGACATGATAGCAGTGTTCTAATATCTCAGGGGTTGCCACAAAGAAGAGGGAGTCAAGCCATTCTCCAAAGCCCCTGAAGGCAAGACAAAAAGCAGGACTGGAAATTAATCAAGCAGTGAAGCAACGAAGGAGAAAATTCCTGACAGTGGGGACTATTAACCAGTGGAACAACTTGCCTCCAGAAGTTGTGAATGCTCCAACACTGGGGTTTTTTTAAGAAGAGATTGGACAACCATTTGTCTGATATAGGATAGGGCTGTGATGGCGAACCTATGGCATAAGTGCCACAGGTGGCACATGGAGTCATATCAGTGGGCACGCGAGCTCAACCATATTCAGGCCTTCTGGGACCACCAGAAGTAGGGAAACAGGCTGTTTCCGGCCTCGAGAGGGCCTCCGGGGCGGTGGGGAAGGCAATTTTCGTCCTCCCCAGGCTCCTGGAAAGACTCTGGAGAGCAAAAAACGGGCCTTCCGGTCCCACCAGAAGTCAGCAAATGAGCTATTTCTGGCCTCCGGGGGGGCTCTTGGGGGGGGGCTCCTAGAAAGGTTCTGGAGCCTGGGGAGGGCGAAAAATGGGCCTCCCGAGCCCACTGGGCCATTGTGTGCCAAAAGCGGTGGGGGAGTGCGGGTGGGTCACGCACACATGCACGGGGGGGCGGGGCACATAGAATTATGGGTGTGGGCACGCGCATGCACGATCCCCCCGCTCCTCCCACTTTTGGCACGCAATGGCAAAAAGGTTAGCCATCACTGGGATAGGGTCTCCTGCGTGTGTAGGGAATTGGACTAGAAGACCTCCAACTTCCAGATCTGCTATCCTGTTATTATTATTCCATAATTATTAGCAACCTCATTTGTACTTTAATCCCCTTAGAAAATCACTTTACGTTGTTTCTGTGTTCCCACAATATTCCCAAGGAGGTCAGTTAAAGATCTGCTAGCTTCATCCACACAACATGCTAATTTCGTTTAGTTTTATTCCCTCTTGGGATTTCTGTTTTGGTCGGTTTTTGGTGCTGCTTGAGAAGGTGCTTTTGGCGCATGGCAAAATCTGAATGCAGAAAAAGGAAAGGAAGTGAAATCAAATGAAGAAGATTGTGCAAAATCTCCGATTACATTTTTAAGTGTATTCCAGTGGTGGGTTCCTCTCGGTTCGGCCCAGTTCTGCTGAGCCGGTAGCAGTGACGATATGACATCACCGAAACAGTTCTCTTTGTTCGGGAGCTTGCCCCCCCACCCCCCTGCCCCCCCACGTTATTGTTACCTTTTATTTGGCCCCGCCTCCAATCTATTCACTGCCTCCCAAGTCCCAGCTGATTGGCTAGAAGGAAAAAAACTGTTTAAACTCTTGCCGCGGGGCTTCAAAGGGCCGCCCTACAGCTGATCAGTGTTAAATGAAGTGTCGTGGTAAACAGGTGCCTCCAAAAATAAATGAGTAGACTGGGGCCTCCAAAAACAAATGAGTAGACCGGGGCCTCCAAGAACAAATGAGTAGACCAGTACAGCTCTGCAAGCAGTTAAAAGCCTGGTAGACCAGTATCTCTGCTAAATCCTAAAGAATTGTCACATGACCATTAAGCCACACCCACAAAATAAGCCACACCCACAGAACCGGTAGTAAAAAAATTTAGCCCACCAGCCCTGATGTATTCCTTTTTCTAGAAAGAAAGAAAGAAAGAAAGAAAGAAAGAAAGAAAGAAAGAAAGAAAGAAAGAAAGAAAGAAAGAAAGAAAGAAAGAAAGAAAGAAATATAAAACTTCACTTGAGAATCTACAGGTAGTCCTCAGCTTATGACCACAGCGGAGCCCAAAATATCTGTCGTTAAGTGAGGTGTTGGCTAAGTGAGTTTCGTCCCCTTTTATGACATTTCTTGCCATTGTTGTTAAATGAATCACTGCCAGTGATAAGTTAGTGACACGGTCGTTAAATGAATGGGGCTTCCTCGTTGACTTTGCTTGTCCGAAGGTCGCAAAAGGGGATCACGTGACCCTGGGAATGTTGCAACGGTCATAAATCCGAGCCCGTTGCCAAGCGTCTGAATCTTGATCGCATGATCGTGGGGATGTGACACGTGTGAAAATTCTTGTAAGTCGCTTTTTCCAATGTTGTTGTAACTTTGAACGGTCCCTAAATGAACTGTCGTACATTATTGCATTATAATATATAATTGTACGTTAGTATACTTACGTTCTGCTTATTTTATCCAATCTCTATTTATTTGCTGGGACTTGTATATTTCAAGCATAATTATGAATTTTCTTTATCTGCGTGAACTTTCGGTTGCGTGGAGCAGTTGGGATAAAAGAGTATCTAGCAGGGGTGAAATCCAGCAGGTTCTGACCGGTTCGGGAGAACCGGTAGCGGAAATTTTGAATAGTTCAGAGAACCGGCAAATACCACCTCTGGCTGGCCCCAGAGTGGGGTGGGAATGGAGATTTTGCAATACCTTTCCCCCAGGAGTGGGGAGGGAATGGGGATTCTGCAGTATCCTTTCCCTGCCACACACATCAAGCCACGCCCACCAAGCCATGCCCACAGAACCGGTAGTAAAAAATAAATTGGATTTCATCACCGGTGTCTAGTATACCTCAATGCCCCTTAAATCCCAAATTGCATTCTTGGTGGCAATTGGTGTCTCCTTTGTGTAACAGGGAGTCCTTGACTTATGACCGTTTGTTTTAGTGACTATTCAAATTTGGTGAGCACCCGAATTTCGATCACATCAACGGTGTGCTGCACCGTTTCGATGCTGCAACGGTTGTGGGTGCACGGGCCGATTATTTTTCAGTGCCGTTGCAACTTTGGACGGTCACTAAATGAATGGTTATAAGTCGAGGACTACCTGTGTAACCCGGATTGCTGAAAATGACGTGAAATTATTTGTTGAGTTGATGAAAATTATCCTCTTCAGGGAGACGACGTCCAGTAGAGTAGACTTCTCCGATATTTTTTTTTTTCAAAGTCTGGGCAGCTACTGGTCTGTTAAGTGTAAAATCTGCTAAACAGGGTTACAGGAAGTCCTTGACATATGGCTGCAATTGAGCCCAGAATTCCTGTTGCTAAGCAGAACAGTTGTTAATAGCAATAGCGCTTAGACTTATATACCGCTTCACAGGGCTTTACGCCTTTCTCTAAGCGGTTTACAGAGTCAGCATCTTTCCCCCAACAATCTGGGTCCTCATTTTACTGATCTCGGAAGGACGGAAGTCTGAGTCAACCTCAAGCTGGTCAAGATTGGACAGGGGTTGGACTAGATGACCTACAAGGTCCCTTCCAACTCTATTAACCTAACCTAACCTAACCTAACCTAACCCAACCTAACCTAACCTAACCCAACCCAACCCAACCCAACTCAACCCAACCCAACCCAACCCAACCCAACCCAACCCAACCCAACCCAACCCAATCTAATCTAGGATGGAAGGAATCAAACTCCTGGCAATGTGAGCAGTGTTACCCTGCAATACTGCATTCTAACCACTGTGCCACCCTGGCTCTTTGTGAATTTTCTCCCGTTTTACCATCTTTTTGCAACAGTTATTAAGTCGATGATGGCACTTGATCAGTGAATTATGTGGTTGTTGAGTGAATCTGGCTTCTCTATGGTTTTTGCTTGACAGAAGGTTGCAAAAGGAGATCACGTGACCTGGGAACCCAGCAACTGTCATGTGATCCAGTTGCCATCATCCAAACTTTCATCACACAAAATCACGGGTCCACTGCAACGGTTATAACTTTGAGAAATGGTCATAAGTCACTTTTTTGCAGTGACATTGTAACTTTAGACAGTCAGTAAATGAATGATTGTAAGTTGAGAACTCCTTGTACAGGTAGTCCTTGACATACGACCACATTGAGCCCAACATTTATGTTGTTAAGCAAGACAGTTGTTCTGCCCCAGCTATGGACCCCAAAGAACGCAGCACACACAAAGTCCGTTCAAACCTTGGTTTAATAAATAAATCAATCTTTTACAACAACAGCTGTTAATTAACTGCATTAACAGCCGACAAGAATTCAAAGAATAATAACTGAAAGCTTACTATGGTTGGCAGAATGCCCAGAAGCAATTTGCAGGAAGCTGATAAGATAAGCAAGACAAGACACGAAGGTATGTGAATGAAGTTGTTCCCTGCAAATTGCTTCAGTCGGCGTTCCTCCTTAAATAGGCTAAGGGAGTGGCCAATTAGCCCCAAGCCTTACTCTCGAGGAGACCTCCTCCTGAGGAGTCACTTCTGCCTTTTGGCAGCTCTGCATGCCTGTGCATCAAGAAGAGGCTCCTCCTCTTCGTCCTCTTCACTTAAGGGAGCTACTGGAGGTTCTGAAGGCCCTGGCTGAATCCCTGCCTCTGGCATCACATCTTCTCCAGCCTCCTCATTGTCCAACTCAAGTGCCAGCTGCACAGGCTGCTGGCGCAATACCACACCAGCCTCCTTGCTGTCTGAATCAGCTACCAGCTGCACAGGCCGTGTACGGGCCACAACAACAGCTGTTAAGTGAGCTTTGCCCCATTTTACAACGTTCCTTGCCACAGTTGTTAAGTGGATCACTACAGTGGTTAAGTTATTAACGCAGTTCTATTAATGCTTCCCCATTGACTTTGCTTGCTCAAAAAGTGATCATGTGACCCTGGGATAGAGCAACTGACATCAGTACAAGTCAGTTGCCAAGTGTCTGAAGTTTGATCCCTCAGCAATGGTTACAACTGGGAAAAAATGCCACTTTTTTTCAATGATGTTGTAACTTCAAGCAGTCACTATAGGAACTGTTGTAAGTCAAGGACTACCTGTATTTTAAATCAAGATTTTACTGTCCCAAAGGTGCTTTTTTTTTCAAGAGGCAACTGGACTTTCTGTTTTTTCTATGAAGAGGTTTCGCTTCTCATCCAAGAAGCTTCTTCAGCTCTAGCTGGATGGAGGAGAATGGAAGGATTGATACTCCTTGAAGACAGCTGGTCATTTGCATCCTTCTTAGAGAGACTTTGAGGCCACTTGGAGGCTTATCTGTGTCCTCAGGGTCACATGAGTGGTGCAAATGGGTGGGGAGTACAAATGGGCATGGAACAGTTCCAAGAAGGCTCTACACCCATTTACACTAGTCAGGTGACCCTGAGGACACAGACAAACCTCCAAGTGGCCTCAACGACCCTCAAAAAGGATGCAAATGACCAGCTGTCTGCAAGGAGCATAAATCCTTCCATTCGCCACCATCCAATGAGAGCTGAAGAAGCTTCTTGGATGAGAAGCGAAACATCTTCAAAGAAAAAACAGATGGTCCAGCTACCTCTTGAAAAAAAAAAAGCACCTTTGGGACAACCGTGACTTGGAGAACGGAACATCTCCGTAGACAAGTTTTGACTGGTTTTTATCAGAGTTGATTCCAGGAACGATGATGCGCTGAAGAATTTTCAACACCTGGATCTTCTCCCAGTCTCTGAGTAAGGATGGTGGGAGGCCCTGCTGGGTGTGTGGCATTTGTTTAAATCATTGCCATCTGTTTATTGTTTTACGGAGATGGTTATTTTTATGTTGCGCTGTTTTGTGAGCCACACAGAGGCAGTAAGGAGTTGGGCGACGCCTAAATTGAATGGATGAATAACTGCATCTGCTTTCCATATAAACCTTAACGTAGGCTTACTGGTGGAACATCAGTAACGGTAGTCCTCAGTTTACAATAGTTTGTTTAGTGACATTTTCAGATTAACAAGGTTGGACGGGACCTTGTAGGTCATCTAGTCTAACCCCCCTTCCCCAAGCAGGAGACCTTACACCATTTCCGACAGATGACAGTCCAGTCTCTTCGTTTTTTCCTTCAATTTTTATTTATTTATTTCATTACAACAAAATAAGTAATCACATACAGATCGCGACGGGAACTTGACACAATATATTCTCTTCAATCAAAATGTACATATAAAAAGTAGAATCTACGTTAACCTTGTCCTTTTTTAGTTTTGTTATTCAACCAGGTATACCATTGGTCCCAACATTGGAAGTATACGGAGTCCTTTTTATTTCTTAAGATTTTTGTTAACCTGTCAGCCTCCGCATATTCCATAATCTTCCCCAAAATCAAATCTTCAGCCGGCAGGTCTTTCCCCTTCCAATGTTGAGCAAAACATATTCTTGCTGCGGTAGTGATATATATACTCAAACACCATATATTCGTGCCTAACTTATCTGGCCTAATGTTTAATAGATAATATTCTGGCTTCAATTGTAGTTTAAATCCCGTAATTTCTAATATCCACCTCTGTATAGTTTTCCAAAATTCGATTGCCTTAGGGCAAGTCCACCATAGATGAAAGTAAGTACCTATCTCCCCGCACTTCCAACAGTTTGGAGAAAGTCTAATCTCTTCTTAAAAGCCTCCAGTGTTGAAGCTCCCGTTCAAAGTTACAACAGCACTGAAGAAAGTGACTTAAGACCATTTTTCACACTTACGACCATTGCAGTATCCCTGTGGTCACGTGATCAAAATACAGAAGGTTGGCAGCTGGCATGTACATTTGATAGTCACAGTGTCCTAGAGTCATGTGTGTTGTGACCTAGGCTCACTTAGTCATTACAAGACACAGTTTAGCACTAAATAAACCTATTTTATTATAACATCTGGGAATTACTTCATTCCCAGCTTAGTCCAAATTAATTCCAAAACAAGTCCTTCAGAAAAAGTCCTTCGGCTTATCACAAACCTTTATCTTCCTTGGCACCCTGTCAAAGGCCTTTTTTTGGCAAAGCCCCACAAAGACAATGAATTCCAGTCCTACCTTAGACATGAAAGATGTATCGGTGAATTTGGGCCAATTACCAATGGACTGTGAATTCTAGTCCCACCTTCAGCATGAAGTCACCCAGTTGGTTTTCATGGTGAAGGTGGGACTAGAACTCACAGTCTCCAGGTGATTGGCCCAATGTCACCCAATTGGCTTTCATGCTGAAGGTGGGACTAGAACTCACAATCTCTTGGTGATTGGCCCAAAGTCACCTATATGCTTTCACGTCTAAGGTGGGACTAGAACTCACCCTCTCCTGGTGATTAGACTAAAGTCACCCAGTTGGTTTTCATGCCTGTGGAACTAGAACTCACAGTCCTTTGGAGATTGGCCCAAAGTCACCTATATGTCTTTCATGTCTAAGATGAAACTGGAATTCATCATCTCCTGGTAATGGCCCAAAGTCACCCAACCAGCTTTAGTGCCTAAGTCAGGACTGGAACTCTCTATCTCCCAGTTTCTAGCCTGGTGCTTTAACCACTAGATCATTACTGTGGTCACCGTGATACATAAAGGACCTTGCTAAGAATATATCCCCCATAGCCTATTTTGACATAGTCTTGACTCCTGGAAGGATTCTGAAGACAGGTCGTCCTCGTTTACTGACCACACTTGGAATCAGTACCTCGGTTGTTATGCAAAGGGATCACTAAGTGAAACCACAACTGGGCTTACTATCTTCCTTCAGCTTTCCAGACCTGCGAAGATTGTAAATCTGAGGATATGGTCTGAAAGATATTTTTTTCAACCCCGTCACATTTGCAGACGGTCACTAAACGAGGCGGTCTGTTAAGATATTTAAGTGTAGCAGCTGGAGCAAAGGGTTGTCCAATGAGTGAGAACGACGCACAGTTGTAGCTGATTGATTGGGGAGCGCTGCCACCTGCGCGAGGCAAGCTGCGCTGTGATTGGTTGCTGTGGGCGCGGAAGGGAGTTTCCCCTTTTTTCCCCTTAATTGAATATAATAAGTCCAGCCTCAAAGTCAATCTATCTTCCCCTTTGAATTAGAAATTCTTGAACAAATGGTCCGAAGCAATCGTGTGGCACTTCCCCCCCTCCCCAAACTGGCAACTTTTATTAAAAGGCATAAGTGTTGGTGAGCTACAGATGATGCCTCTGAATAAAAATTTGTTAGTCAGAAAAGCTGCTACCAGACCCCTCCTGGTTTTGGACTGTTCACACCCTTCTCCTCCCACAGGGAACAAACTGCGAAGAAGAAGAATTTGAAAAAAAAAGAAAAAAAAACCAGTTTATTTATGAGTTTCTGAATCTAGCCTGGTCGTTCTCCAATCAAAAATAACGGGGTAATTTTTTTGGGAAAAAAAAATAATTATTAGGAAAAAGAGAGGGTGGCATGCCTAGCCATATCAGTGGGCATATCAACTCAGCTCCGGCGCACATGCACGCACCAGCCAGCTGATTTTTGGGCCTTCTGGGCCCACCAGAAATAGGGAAACAGGCTGTTTCCTGCCTCCGGAGGGCCTGGGGGGTGGGCAAACTCCATTTTTCTTTCTTATCTGGCTCCAGATCTTTTCTATGCATCTGGGGAGGGTGAAAACAGCCTTCCCTCCGGAGGACCCAAACGGCCCATTTCCCAACTTCCGGTTGGACAGGAAGTGATGTTTTTTGCTGTCCCCAGCCTCCAGAGACTCCCAGCAAAAAATGTCACTTCCTGTCCAACCGGAATGTCACTGCGTTTTTGTATTTACCAGCAGAGCTATTATTTCTGAACTGTCAGACTTACCGTAGTTTGCCAAGTTCCTTATCAATATCTACTGCGCAAGTCCGCATTTTTTTTCTTTTTTTCTTTTCTAAAAACTTTCCTTTGTTCTCCGGCCAGGGAAGGTCCCTGGCTGGGATATTTGCCAACCTGTAATTATTTTAGATAGTAAGATGTTTTATTTTCTTTACAATAAATTTGAGTTTAATTAGAAGATGTATTCCGGTTTTATTGATCAAAGTATACAGAAGGATAAAAGTCACGATCCAACTCAAAATGAGGGCAATTACCCCCATGCAAGGTAACGGGGCTGATTGCCGCTCTGGGAAATGGGCTGTTTCGGACCTCCGGAGGACCTCCAAGGGGGTGAAGAAGGCTGTTTTCGCCCTCCCTAGGTACATAGAGAGGATCTGGAGCCAGGTGAGAAAGAAAAATGGGTGTACCGGGCAATCATGTGCTGGGAACGGGGGGAGGGGAGGGGGGTCACATGCACAGGGCGGGGTGCATAGAATTATGGGTGTGGGCACGCATGTGAACCTCCCCCTCCCCCCTCTCCTGGCACACGATGGCAAAAAGGATAAGCCATCATTGCCCTATCCCATCCCAGATAAACGTCTAATCTCTTCTTGAAAGCCTCCAGGGATGGAGCACCCATGACTTCTGAAGGTGAGCCATTCCATTGATTAATTGTCCTCACTGTCGGGAAATTTCTCCTTAATTCTAGATTAAGATATCTCCTTGACAACATTGTCCTTGGTTTGGATTGTAGGTTGTCCCCCTCTTCTCTGCGAAAACTCTTTAAACATTGGAAGTCGGCTATCAGGACATCCCTGGTCCTTTTCTCTGTTAGAGTAGACATTCCCAATTCCTGCAACCGTTCATTGGATGGTTTAGCCTCCGGTCCCCTAATCATCTTTGTTGCTCTTCTCTGCTCTCTTTCTGTCCTTAACCCTCCCAACTTAAAAGAAAAGAAAAAGAAAAACATCAACGTTTTCAAATTTACCCATGGCATTTCCCATTCTAGATTAATCCAGAATTTTAAAGTTGACCTTAGTTTAAGGACTTCTACATTCCACGAGGGCTTAGTTCATTTTGAGAAGAAAGCAAATATCCTAGACTCTAGGACAGTTTTTTGTTTTTAATTTGATTTATATGCCGCCCTTCTCCGGAGACTCAGGGCGGCTTACAATGCGTTAAGCAATAGCCTTCATACTTTTGTATATTTTTTTATACAAAGTCAGCTTATTGCCCCCACAAACTGGGTCCTCAATTTACCTACCTTAGAAAGGATGGAAGGCTGAGTCGACCTTGAGCCTGGTGAGTTTCAAACTGGTGCAATTGCAGGCAGCTGGATGCTAATTGCTGCCTTTAGTAGGAGGCATTAGCCTCCTACGCCACTCAGGCTCCCTACTGAATGGCAGTGATGGCTAACCTTTTTACCATCGTGTGCCAAAAGCGGGGGGAGTGCGGGGTGGTCGCGCACGTATGTGCCCACATCCATAATCCTATGTGCCCTGCCCCCCCCCGCAAACATGCATGATCCCCCCCCCATGGTCCCCCTGCTTTTGGCATGTGATGGCCCGGTGGGCCCGGTAGGCCCATTTTTTGCCCTCCCCAGGCTCCAGAGGCTTTCTAGGAGCCTGGGGAGGGTGAAAACAGCCTTCCCCACCACCCCCGGAGGCCCTTCAGAGGCCAGTAACAGCTCATTTGCTGACTTCCAGTGGACCCAGAAGGCCCGAAAAATCAGCTGGCCAGCATGAGCCTGAGTAGCGTAGGGGAGTAATGCCTCCTACAAAGGCAGCATTTAAGATCCAGCTGCTGCAATTACTTGTGAGTTCAATCCCAGGCAGGCTCAAGGTCAACTCAGCCTTCCATCCTTTATAAGGTGGGTAAATTGAGGACCCAGTTTGTGGGGGCAATAAGTTGACTTTGTATAAATATAAATATACAAAAGTATGAAGGCTATTGCTTAATGCATTGTAAGCCGCCCTGAGTCTCCGGAGAAGGGCGGCATATAAATCAAATAAAAATAAATAAAAATAAATAAATAAATGTGCACACGTGCTCGAGCTGAGCCAGGGCAATGCTTGCGTGCCCACAAATATGGCTCCGTGTGCCATCTGTGGCACGCATGCCATAGGTTCCCCCACCACGGCTCTAGGACCTAGAGAACGGGATTGGTAACTTTTTCAGGAATGTGTAAGACATAGATAAGAGAGAGGGGAACTATTCAGAAGGGGAGGATATCATATACCAAAACCACAGCCGCCGCCGGTCCCATGAAGGCCTAGAGCAGGTCTCCCTCCAAAGATAGCCAACGGCTGGGCAAAGAAGAAGAAAGGAGAAAAGGAGACCTTGGAGGTCTTCTCGTCCAATCCCCTACTCAAGCAGGAGACCTAATATCATTTCAGACAAATGGTTGTATAGTCTCTTCTTAAAAACCTAGAACTAAGGAGGAATTCCTTGATAGTGAGAACAATTACTGTATTTTCCTGCGTATAAGACTACTTTCTAACACACAAAAATCTTCTCAAAAGTCGGGGGTCGTCTTATACGCTGGGTCTCATTCTCCTGTAACCAGGCAGACCAGCCCTTAAGGCTCTGATGAGCCTTAAATGGCTCTGAGGAGGGTCGTCTTATACGCCCAGTCGTCTTATACGCCGGAAAATACGGTAATCGGTGGAACGGCTTACCTCCAGAAGTTGTGACTGCTCCAACACTGGAGGTTTTGAAGATGAGACCGGACAGCCATTTATCTGGAATGGTATAAGTCTCCCGCTTGAGCAAGGGGTTGGACTGGAAGACCTCCAAGGTCCCCCTTCCAACTCTGTGATTTGATTATTCTGATCTTGCTTAGTTACTGAGGCCAAACAACGTTAGTCAGATGCTTCCACCATCTGTGGCTTCTTGTGTTGCCTCCTGCAGGAGAGAGAAGCCCACGAAGTCACTGATGTTGAAGATCGAAATGACATCTGCTCGGCCTCTTTATTTATGTCATGTTTTTTTAACAGTTGCTGGTTTTGAGACGAAAGTTGAAGTTTCTAGTTTATTCTGGCAATAGCTCAGCTCCGTCTTTCCGCGAAAGGCTTCCTAAAGCTGCCATTTGCGTGTGACATGTTGTAACCCTCCTTTGTGCGTTTTCATGCTCTTTTTATAACGGGCAAATACACCGTGCGTTGTTTGGGTAACGTGTCACGTTTTATCGAGAGCTGGCACTCGGTGTTCATGAAATTTCTCAGGATAAACACAATCTGGGATCTCTCTTCGTACACATTTTTCCTTCTGTGGCATCAAGCAATGCTCACATACCAGAACCTGAAGGACATTGTTTAAGTCCCAAAGGTGTTTTTTTTCAAGAGGCAACCGGACTTTCTGGTTTTCCTTTGAAGGCATTTCGCTTCTCATCCAAGAAGCTTCTTCAGTTTTGTCTGAAGAAGGCAGTCAGAGCTGAAGAAGCTTCTTGGATGAGAAGCAAAACTTCTTCAAAGGAAAACCAGAAAGTCTAGTTGCCTCTTGAAAAAGCACCTTTGGGACAACCATGACCTGGATGACTGAGAATCTCCATAGAAATTATTTAAGTCCACCATCCAGCTCCATGGTGTACACTAGGGTTTTCAACTTGTCAATTTTAAGTTTTGAGGACTTCAACTCCCAGAATTCTGTAAGCTGAAGTCCACAAGTCTTAAAACTTAAATTCTGTAAGCTGAAGTCCACAAGTCTTAAAGTCCACAAGTCTTAAATGCCAAGGTTGGACATTTCTCAACCATACTCAAATTCAATCTAGATGCCTGCAGAAAAGATGCAATTGTACATCTGAAGGTCTTCTCTCTTCTGCTGGTGAATAATCTTGGTGGAGAACCATCCTAATGTCTGGTTATTTGTGAAGTTAGGTGCCATGACTCTTATCATTAAGGTAAGAAGCAGAAAAGAAAGCAATCTTAGTACCGTGGAGCTAAAACTTGCAATTTCTTAAAACGTTTCTTCTCACATGAAATAGGTATTTGGATCTGTGTCTTGTGTCAGGGTTCCAAGGAACACCCCCAACGAAAGAAGACTCTGAGGCTAGACGTTCCTCAAAGTTCCATTTTATTAGAGATGTCATATTGGCACATCTGGGAAAACCCGAATCTGAAAGCTTCCAGGTTTTTCCCACCCAAAAGTAAGTCCAAGTCCCTTCCCCTGCATCCACATGTCCATCACACGGTCCAATCAATGCATTGTCCCAACTGGAGATCCTCCCAGTCACACCACTCTGGGTGCAGGGCAGAATGTCCTTGACTCTCAGAGAAAAGAATGTTGTTATGGCTAGGTATCTCTTCAACTCCATACAATCCCCCCTCCCAGTTTCCCACAGCACTAAATGAGGCAGCCCTGGAGATCCAAAGAAAAAGATGGCTTCCAGGGCTGACATCTTGTTCATGGAACAACGTGAGAATTTCTTTCAACCTTCTCTTGGGTAGACTTCAATCTGTTCTTCTGCATCTTGTATTCTAGCATTCTGATCTTCTTCTGCAGGATATCCCCTCAGGTGTCTGAGTAGTGTTTTCATATCCTCGTCCGTCTTCTCTCCTTGAGGCTCAACATCTGCTGACTTGTCTTTGTCTCTTCATCAGATCAAGCTTCTAGTTCATGATAATCTTCATGATATTTCTCCGGAAACCGTTCCGATTTATCTCAATAATTCTCAATAGCTGATTATTATATTATTACATTAATGTTTCATCTCAATAACTCTTATTTCTGCCTTCCGGCGGATGATCTATCCCATCCAGTCTACTGCTAATGACACCCTCAATTTCTTTAGCATTTTATACAAGTCATTAAGTCATTCATACATGTCATTAATTCACAAAGAAGATTGGCTAAGAACTATATCTTGTTTCACTCCACTCACAACTTCTTTCTGGTTTAATGGGGAAGTATTGATGAACTCAATTTTCAAGCCAGCTACTGTATGTGGTCACTAATTAGAATGCAGCTTGCTAATTGGAATGTCATGGATGAGTTTGTCAAAGAAGAACTTACTGATGGTCCATGAGATCTTAAAAACCAGACGGATTCTACTTCAGAGCTAGAGGTCTAGAGTGCGTGGTTGAACCTGTATAGTTGTTAATTGTGTTGGTTGGTTTTTATCTCAGTTGCTGTATATGTTATGTGTGTGTGTGTGTGTGTGTGTGTGTGTGTGTGTGTTGTTTTTAATCTGGTTTCATTGTGAGCTGTACAGAGTCATGTATGTGCGATGGGCAGCTATATAAATTGATTGATTGATTGATTGATTGAATGAATGAATGAATACAATGTTTCAATGTTACAATGTTGAAATCAAGATACGTTACATTGATAGCATTCTCACAATCTATTAAGTATCTTTGTAAAAAGTAAGATTCTGGGATTTCAATCTATTCAAAGTATATTCCCTACTACCACGTTTCTATCAGTTTTGTCAGAGGAAAAACCTCTTAGTATATTGCTGCAATTAATTGATGGATTTGGTTTTGAATAGTTTGAATCAACCAAGCAGAGCACAGCTTCCTGCCTCTGAGTTTCCTGCATTTTCCAACGGTCAGGTGAAGAGTATATAAGTAGCTGCAGGATTGCAGCCACAAGGGAGGGAGGGAGAGGGAGAGGGAGAGGGAGAGGGAGAGGGAGAGGCTGAGGCTGAGGCTGAGGCTGAGGCTGAGGCTGAGGCTGAGGCTGAGGCTGAGGCTGAGGCTGAGGCTGAGGCTCTCTCACGCAGACTCTAACTGAGACCCTCAGAGAGAACTTCCAGAGCTGAAGTCACTACGAAGAGCTGAGTCACTGCCTTGCTCCTGAGAAGACTCATGAACAACCCAGAGAGCCTTTCATGTTATTTTTTTTAAATTAGATTTATATGCTGCCCTTCTCCAGAGACTCAGGGTGGCTTACAATGCTGTAAGCAACAGCCTTCATACTTTTGTATATTTTATACAAAGTCAGCTTATTGCCCCCACAAACTGGGTCCTCCCTTGACCTACCTTAGAAAGGATGGAAGGCTGAGTCAACCTTGAGCCTCGAACCTTGCAATAACTGCAGACCGCTGAATGTTAATAACAGGCTGTTTAGTCTGTTGAGCTATCCAGGCTCCTTGGGAAGAAGATTAGGGCTAATGGACTTTGCTGAGAGGAGAATTCTTTAGGCTGTGGATGCCTTCTTGTAGGTTTTGTTTTTATGTGTTTTTATTATTAAACCAGTTACTCTTTTTAAGACTCCTCTCTCAACTTGCAAGCTTTAGTGCGGTTGGCGTGCGTATCGGGCCAGGGTCCATTCGAACCCAAAAACCTTCCTTCACAAGTTTGGATTTTCAATGTTTTTTTTTTCCTTTGTGTTGATCTTCACAATGGTTTCTTGGAATAGATACTCTCTTGTTACAGAAGAATCAGACAATATAGGAGTTGAGTAGTTCTTTGTCGGGGGTTCGCATTTTAGCATCCTCATTGAACAGCTCTTATTCTACTTATTTCCACTTCTTTTATTTTTGAACTTGTGTGGGGGGAAAAAGTCTGTTTTTTGTTGCTGCTTGCACATTATCTTATGAGCCATTGTTCTGAGCAATAGAATAGCATCATTCTGGCATTTTTACATCTCCTTGATGTGTCTTTTTTGCTCTGTGTTGATCTGCTGTTAAGTTTTCACTAAGCTTTTGCTGGTATGTCTAGGCCAACTCGCCTCGGCCAATTCACCACCACACAATTCAAGGCTGTATTAATTGTTTCCTTCAGTAACTTTTATTATTGTGACCACGTTTTCGTTGAAATCACTGTAACTCTTGTATTTCTGGATTGATTTTCTTTGTTTTATTATTATTGGCCAGGGTTCTGTTGAAATTACTTTAATTTCCAAACATTGCTCTTCCCCCCCCCCCCCATTCCAAGATCTGTGATCAACCATGCTGAGCTTCATTAACTCCCAAGTGAACATTGCTAGCTCATGTTCTAGTGTCCCTCTTGTCTGATTTTGTAAATCTTTGTGCTCCTCTGTGAATGGTGTAGCCACTTGTGTTTTCATCAAAGATTTCCATCAAACTCCTGCAAGACTGTATTATCAGACTGTGGTAGTTACAAATAAATACCACATGGTTTTCAGGGTGAACAGCATTGGAACATACAACTGCAGGATCCTTCCCTTCCCTTCCATCCTTCCCATGCCTATCTTTCTTCCTTTCTTTCCTTCCTTCCTTCCTACCTTCCTCACCCATATATCTCCTTCCTTCTTTCCTTCCTTCCTTCCTTCCTTCCATCCATCCATCCTTCTTTCCTCCCTTCCTCCCTCCTTCCTATCTATCTATCTATCTATCTATCTATCTATCTATCTATCTATCTATCTATCTATCTATCTATCTATCTATCATCTATTTTTCTTTCTCTTTTCTTTCTCTCTTTCTTTCTTCCTTCCCTCCCTTCCTCCCTCTCCTACACATTTTCTTCCTTCCTTCCTTCTTTCTCACATATTTCCTTCCTTCCTCCCTTTCTCCTCCCTCCCCTCCTACACATTTATTTCCTTCCCTCTCTCTTTCTCACATATTTCCTTCCTTCCTTCCTTCCTTCCTTCCATCCATCCATCCATCACCCACCCACCCATCATCTATCTATCTATCTATCTATCTATCTATCTATCTATCTATCTATCTATCTATCTATCTATCTATCTCTATCTATCTATCTATCTATCTATCTATCTATCTATCTATCTATCTATCTATCATCTATTTTTCTTTCTCTTTTCTTTCTCTCTTTCTTTCTTCCTTCCCTCCCTTCCTCCCTCTCCTACACATTTTCTTCCTTCCTTCCTTCTTTCTCACATATTTCCTTCCTTCCTCCCTTTCTCCTCCCTCCCCTCCTACACATTTATTTCCTTCCCTCTCTCTTTCTCACATATTTCCTTCCTTCCTTCCTTCCTTCCTTCCTTCCATCCATCCATCCATCACCCACCCACCCATCATCTATCTATCTATCTATCTATCTATCTATCTATCTATCTATCTATCTATCTATCTATCCATCCATCCATCCATCCATCCATCCATCCATCCATCCATTTTTTCTTTCTTCTTTCTCTCTCTTTCTTTCTTTCCCCCCTTCCTCCCTCTCCTACACATTTCCTTCCTTCCTTCCCTCTTTCTCACATATTTCCTCCCTTCCTCCCTCTATCCTCCCTCCCCCTCCTATACATTTACTTCCTTCCCTCCCTCTTTCTCACATATTTCCTTCCTTCCTTCCTTCCTTCCTTCCTTCCTTCCTTCCTTCCTTCCTTCCTTCCTTCTTTCCTCCCTCCCTCCCTCCCTCCCTCCCATCCATCCATCCATCCACCCACCCATCATCCATCCATCCATCCATCCATCCATCCATCCATCCATCCATCCATCCATCTATCTATCTATCTATCTATCTATCTATCTATCTATCTATCTATCTATCTATCTATCTATCTCTATCCATCCATCCATCCATCCATCCATCCATCTATTTTTTTCTTCTTTCTCTCTCTTTCTTTCTTCCCTCCCTTCCTCCCTCTCCTACACATTTCCTTCCTTCCTTCCCTCTTTCTCACATATTTCCTTCCTTCCTCCTGAATTTCTGAATTCCCTCTTAGACTCTTGTGAAAACTTTTTTTTTTTGATGTGCTGCCTTATATTCCTGTTGCAGTCTTTGCTTACTCAGTAGGAAGCAATCATTCAATTATCCCCAGTGCCAACCATCGGCTCTCAGGACAATTCCCTTGCAACCAGTCCATCTTCAAGAGATGGCCTCTTTACTCCTGCTGACCGAGCACAGCATCCCTGCAAACATGCCTTTTCTCTGGTCCCAAAGGTGCTTTTTTTTTCAAGAGGCAACTGGACTGCCTTGTTGTTATTTTTTTTTTCATTTGAAGACGTTTCACTTCTCATCCAAGAAGCTTCTTCAGCTCTGACTGGATGATGGGAGGAAATGGAAGGATTGATACTCATTGCAGACAGCTGGTCATTTGCATCCTTTCTGAGAGTCGTTGAGACTAATTGGAGGTTTATCTGAATGGAAAATGATGGATAAAAGATTGTACATTTAAATATGTTTATGAGAAATAAAAATAAAAACTCTTTGAGGAAAGAAAAGAAGGGTACAGATAAACCTCCAAGTGGCCTCAACAACTCTCTAAAAAGATGCAAATGACCAACTGTTTGCAAGAAATGTAAATCTTTCCATTCCCCACCATCCTGTCAGAGTTGAAGAAGCTTCTTGGAGGAGAAGCAAAATGTCTTCAAAGAAAAAACAAGAAAGTCTAGATCCCTCCTGAAAAAAGGAACCTTTGGGACAATCATGACCTGGATGACTGAGAATCTCTGTGGACATCTTCTCTGGTCGTTCCCCTTCTCTTCTTCGTCTCATCCTCCTTTGAACTCCTGTTAAGTCTTCCCTCTTTGCTCATTCGGTGTGTGTTCATCCATAATATCCATATGTTCCTCAGACATCTGTTCCTGTTTAGATGCCTCTGTTTTTAATTCTTCCTTATTTTTTTAAAAAAGAAAATGCTTTTACTTTGCATTCTAAATACAGGTAGTCCTCGACTTACCGCAGTTCATTTAGTGACCATACAAAGGTACCACGGCACTGAAAGAAAGTGACTTATGACCATTTTTCACACTTAACGACCACTGGAGCATCCCCATGGTCACATGATCAAAATTGGGACGCTGGTCAACTGACTCCTATTTATTTATTTATTTATTTATTTTATTTATTTATTTTAAATTTGATTTATATGCCACCCTTCTCCGAAGACTCAGGGCAGCTTACAATGCGTTAAGCAATAGCCTTCATACTTTTATATATTTATGCAAAGTCAGCTTATTGCCCCCACAAACTGGGTCCTCAACTGATCTACCTTAGGATGGAAGGCTGAGTGAGCCTGGTGAAATTCAAACTTACAGTAATTGCAGGCAGCTGAATGTTCTTCTTTCTTTCTTTCTTTTGTTCCTTCCTTCCTTCCTTTGTTCCTTCCTTCCTTCCTTCCTCTTTCTTTCTTTCCTTTCTTCCTTCATTCCTCTTCCTTCCTTCCTTCCTTCCTTTCTTTTTTTAATTTGATTTATATGCCGCCCTTCTCCGAAGACTCAGGGCGGCTTACAATGCGTTAAGCAATAGCCTTCATACTTTTGTACATTTTATACAAAGTCAGTTTATTGCCCCCACAAATTGGGTCCTCAATTGACCTACCTTAGAAAGGATGGAAGGCTGAGTCAACCTCGAGCCTGGTGAAATTCAAACTTACAGTAATTGCAGGCAGCTGAATGTTCTTCTTTCTTTCTTTCTTTCTTTTGTTCCTTCCTTCCTTCCCTCCTTCGTTCCTTCCTTCGTTCCTTCCTCTTTCTTTCTTTCCTTTCTTCCTTCCTTCCTCTTCCTTCCTTCCTTCCTTCCTTCTTTTTTTTAATTTGATTTATATGCCGCCCTTCTCCGGAGACTCAGGGCGGCTTACAATGCGTTAAGCAATAGCCTTCATACTTTTGTATATTTTATACAAAGTCAGTTTATTGCCCCCACAAACTGGGTCCTCAATTGACCTACCTTAGAAAGGATGGAAGGCTGAGTCAACCTCGAGCCTGGGGAGATTCGAACTGGTGTAATTGCAGACAGCTGGATGTTAATTACGGTGCTTTCGTCTGCAGAGCTAAACCAGCTAAACCATTTATGACGGTTGCAGAGTCCCAGAGACCTTCTGACAAACAAAATCAATGAGGAAACCAGATTCACTTATCAACTGTGTTACTAATTTAACACCTGCAGTGACTCACTTAACAACTGTGGCAAGAAAGGTCGCAAAATAAGGCAAAACTTCACTTAACCAATATCTCATTTGACAACAACAGAAGTGTTGGGCTCAATTAGGGTCATAAGTCGAGGACTTCCTAAACTCTTTCTAGGTCAAGCTTCCCACTGCATGTTCATTTCCTTGCAACACAAGAGCTACGTCTCATTTTATTTTTATTTTCTAGGTGCGGGTCTCACAAAAAATAAATAAATGTGCACCCTGTTTAGGAAGAAAATTGTGAATGAGATGATGTGCTTATTTTTAGATAAATGAAGGAAGCCATCACCTGTCACTCCTCTTACTTCACTTTTGGTGAAACAGCAAGGGGCGGGTCGAAGGATGGGGAAAAAGACAAAAATCTCTCTCACACACACACACAGAAAGACACAATTCCTGTCTAAACAACAGCGATGGTTACCCTCTCTCACAGTGCTTTTCAAGCAAACAATTTGTGCTCCTTGGATTCAGAGGGTTCTCGACATAGAAGCATAGAACAATAGAATCAGAGGTGGGTTTCAGCAGGTTCTGACCAGTTCTGGAAAACCGGTAGCGGAAATTTTGAGTAGTTCGGAGAACTGGTAAATACCACCTCTGGCTGGCCCCGCCCCCATCTATTCTCTGCCTCCCGAGTCCCAGCTGATCGGGAGGAAATGGGGATTTTGCAATATCCTTCCCCTGCCATGCCCAACAAGCCATGCCCACAGAACCGGTAGTAAAAATTTCTAAATCCCACCACTGAATAGAACCATAGAACTGTAGAACCATAGTAGTATAGAAGCATAGAATCATAAAACCGTAGAATCATAGAATCATAAAAGCATAGAAGCATAGAAGCATAGAAGTATAGAAGTATAGAAGTATAGATCAATAGAACCATAGAATCATAGAACCATGTTATCATAGAATCCTAGAACCATAGAACCATAGAATCATAGAAGCGTAGAAGCATAGAAGCATAGAAGCATAGAAGCATAGAAGCATAGAACTGTAGAATCGTAGAACCATAGAACAATAGAATCATAGAATCATAGAATCATGGAGTCCTGGAGTCATGGAATCATGGAATCACAGAACAATAGAAGCATAGAATCATAAAAGCATAGAATCATAAAAGCATAGAATCATAAAAGCATAGAAGCATAAAAGCATAGAAGCATAGAAGTATAGATCACTAGAACCATAGAATCATAGAACCATATTATCATAGAAGCGTAGAAGCATAGAAGTGTAGAACCGTAGAATCGTAGAACCATAGAACAATAGAATCATAGAATCATAGATTCATAGAATCATAGAATCATAGAATCATGGAGTCATGGAGTCATGGAATCATAGAACAATAGAAGCATAGAAGCATAGAAGCATAGAAGCATAGAAGCATAGAATCATAAAACCATAGAATCATAGAAGCATAGAACCGTAGAATCATAGAACCGTAGAACCGTAGAACAATAGAATCATAGAATCATAGAATCATGGAGTCATGGAATCATGGAATCATGGAATCATGGAATCATGGAATCATAGAACAATAGAAGCATAGAATAATAGAAGCATAAAACCGTAGAATCATAAAACCATAGAATCATAGAATCATGGAGTCATGGAGTCATGGAATCATAGAACAATAGAAGCATAGAAGCATAGAAGCATAGAAGCATAGAAGCATAGAAGCATAGAACCGTAGAATCATAGAACCGTAGAACAATAGAATCATAGAATCATAGAATCATAGAATCATAGAAGCATGGAGTCATGGAGTCATGGAGTCACAGAACAATAGAAGCATAGAATCATTAAACTGTAGATTCATAAAACCATAGAATCATAAAAGCATAGAAGCATAGAAGTATAGATCAATAGAACCGTAGAATCATAGAACCATATTATCATAGAAGCATAGAATCATAGAATCATAGAATCATGGAGTCATGGAGTCATGGAATCATAGAACAATAAAACCATAGAATCATAGAAGCACAGAAGCATAGAATCATGGAATCGTAGAACCGTGGAACTATAAGAATGGAAGGGATCTTGGAAGTCTTCTAATCCAACCCCCTGCACAAGGAAGAAGTCTTTATATAGTACAAATAGCTGTCCAATCTCTTCTTAAGCCTTTAGCGATGGCGCACCCATAACTCCAGGACGCAAGCTGTTCCATTGATTATTAATTCTTCTCCCTGTCAGGAAATTCCTCCTTATTTCCAGGTTGGCTGTCTCTTTAATGAACTTCCACCTGTTGTTTTCTTGTCCTGCCCTCTGGTGCTTTGGAGAATAGGTGTATCTCCCCCCTCCCCTCCTCTTCCCATCCTTCAAATCAGTCTCCTTCTGCAGATTTCCCTCTGGAAGAGCCTTCTCATTTGCCTGCCTGGCTATTTAATTAAGAAGCGAAGACATTTTTTTTTCCCCTCCTTAAAACCGTGTGATATTACGACTCTTTAAGTCTTTTGGTTTCTCCCTCCACCCCACTCCCCCCAGTCACAGTTGATCTCCACTTCCTGAGGAGGCTGCTTAATAGAGAGCGAGCCGAGAGTGTTTAATTGTTAATGAATTGGGCTGCATTAAGATGGCTCTTAGGCTCCATTTTATTTACTATAATTAAGTGAATGGTCTGTGGGCACGCAAAATCATGCAGAAATGGGACATTTCAATTCTCCCATCCTTTAGTGAGTGGCAATGCTGTTTACACATTATGCACTTTCCTTCTTCTTCTTTTTTTTTTCCCCCAGGCAAATAGCAAGCGAAGAAGGTTGGGAAGAATTATGATTAAACAAAATGCATTCCAAGTCTTTTTAATTTGGAGTAATACGATGCATTTTATTTTATTTTATTTTTTACTGTAATATGATTTATATAGGGTAGGATCCTTGGTGCTTCTCTGAACTTGGTTGTTTTTCTCGCAGACGTTTCATAACCCAACAAGGGAACATCATCAAACTCACATTTATTGATTTATTATTATTTATTTATTGGTTCGATTTATATGCCACCCTTCTCCTGAGACTCAGGGCGGCTTACAATGCGTTAAGCAATAGCCTTCATACTTTTGTATATACCTGCTTAGTAGGGCTTTTGGCCCCCCTAAGCGGTGTTCTTTTTTATACAAAGTCAGCTTATTGCCCCCACAATCTGGGTCCTCATTTTACCTACCTTGAAAGGATGGAAGGCTGAGTCAACCTTGAGCCTGGGGAGATTCGAACTTGCAATAATTGCAGACAGCTGAATGTTAATAACAGGCTTTTAGTCTGTTGAGCTATCCATTTATTTATTTATTGTTTATTTATTTATTGGTTCGATTTATATGCCGTCCTTCTCCGGAGACTCAGGGCGGCTTATAATGCGTTAAGCAATAACCTTGATACTTTTGTATATACCTGCTTAGTAGGGCTTTCGGCCCCCTCCAAGCAGTGTTCTTTTTTTTATAGAAAGTCAGCTTATTGCCCCCACAATCCGGGTCCTCATTTTACCTACCTCGGAAGGATGGAAGGCTGAGTCAACCTTGAGTTTGATGAGATTTGAACTCGCAGTAATTGCAGGCAGCTAAGTGCTATTTAACAGCACTTTAGTCCGCTGTGCCACCAAGACTCTTGGTGGTGCACAAACTCAAGTGCACCACAAACTCGTTGCCTGTTTACCTTGGGTTTTAATCAGTGGTGAAATGTAAAATTTGTTACTACCTGTTCTGTGGGCGTGGCTTGGTGGTGGTGGGGGTAATGTGACTGGGTGGACGTGGCCAACTTCTTTTAAAAAAAAAACCTTTAAAAGCATTTTTTCTACAACCTCTTCGGCCGAAGAGGTTGCAGAAAAAAATGCTTTTAAAAGCCTCTGACCATCCCAGCTGAATCGCGTGATCATTAGAGGCTTTATCTTTTACTTTTAAAAGCATTTTTTCCACGGAAGAGGTTGTAGAAAAATGCTTTTAAAAGTAAAAAAAAAAAAAAGCCTCTGATGATCGCGCAGCTCAGCTGAGCATGATAGGGGGGGCTCAGGGATTTTTGCTACCAGTTCTCCGAACCACCCACCACCATCCCTACCAGATCGGGTGATCCAGTCTGAACCGGGAGCATTTCATCCCTAGTTTTAATGGGGACCCTTGATTTCATCTTGCAGAGAGTAATAGGGTCTTACAGGCAAAGAGATATACTCGATGCAAATCACCCCATTAGAACAAACAACCACCTTTAAATTAAAATGATTGAAACTTCCTCCAGCTCCCCCCACCCTTTTTTTTTTAAGGGTGAAGAAAGTCACACCTCCCACTTGACAGCTATGGAGCTGGCTAGGTTGCTAGGAACAGAGATGCTGTTGATACCTGATTTGCAAAGCGGTTCGGTGTTAAAATGCAAATTGAATGACGGTGTTGGGTTATATAGCTTTTGGAGGAGACTATTTGTCACTCAGGGTTGAATGGTGGGGCCCTTGGTTTGCGGGGGGAGGGGTTTCACTTACTTTTACCACTGATTTGCTGTGTGCGCACATGCTCACTTCGGACATGGGTGCCAGGGGTGGGTTCTAATTTTTTTTGCTATCGGTTCTGTGGGCGTGGCTTATTTTGTGGGTGTGGCTTGGTAGGGGGGTATTGTGACTGGGTGGGCATGGCCAACTTTTTTTTTTAAAGCATTTTTTTTCTACAACCTTAAGAGGTTGCAGAAAAAAAGTGCTTTTAGAAGCCTCTGACGATCAGGCAACTCAGCTGGGATCGCCAGAGGCTTTTAAAGGCATTTTTTTCCCTACAACCTCTTCGCAGAAAAAAATGCTTTTAGAAGCCTCTGGCGATCCCAGCTGAGTTGCCTGATCGTCAGAGGCTTTTTTTTAAAAAAAATTACAGCATTTTTTCGGCTGAAGAGGTTGTAGAAAATATGCTTTTAAAAGTAAAAAAAAAAAGCCTCTGATGAGGTGGGCGGGGTAAGCGAGTGGCAACCAGGCCAGGAACCGGTTTGGGGGCATGGCCAGCCAATGTTATTCCCAGTTCTCTGAACTACTACAAATTTTTATTACCGGGAGTGAACTGGGAGCAACCCACCACTCCTGTGTGCACTGTCTGGGCATGCACCCAGCCTCAAAAATGTGCCTAAATAGCATGACTTGGAGCTGGGGCGGATGGGCGAACCTACTCGCAATCACCGCTATCAGTTCACCTAAACTGGTGCGAACTGGCTGAATACCACCTCTGCCCTTGGTGCTTTCTGAGCTTGGTGGTTTTCTTTCAAAGGTTTCATTAACAGACTATGTAAAGTCAGGGTTAGAAGGGAGTGGGTTTTGTGGAGGAAGAGGAGGAGGAGGAGGAGGAGTACAATGACGACTGTGGGGTTCTTGGTACTCTCTGAACTTGGTTGTTTTCTTTCAGATGTTTCATTACCAAACTAGGTGAGATTATCAGTGCTAGAAAGGAGTGGGGTCTGTGGAGAAGAGGGGGAGGGAGGGAGGATGAGGAGAAGATCTCTCTCTCACACACACACTCTCACACTCTCACTCTCTCTCTGTCTGTCTCTGTCTGTGTCTCTTTCTCTGTCTCTGTCTCCTCTCTCTCTCAGTCTCTCTCTGTTTCTGTTTCTTTCTCTGTCTCTGTCTCTCTCTGCCTCTCTCTGCCTCTCTCTCTCTCTCTCGGTCTCTCTCTGTCTCTGTCTCTGTCTCACAGTCTCTGTCTCCTCTCTCTCAGTCTCTCTCTGTTTCTGTCTTTGTCTCTGTCTCTGTCTCTCAGTCTCTGTCTCCTCTCTCTCTTGGTCTCTGTCTCTGTCTCTGTCTCTGTCTCTGTCTCTGTTTCTCTGTCTCTGTCTCCTCTCTCTCGGTCTCTCTCTGTTTCTGTCTCTGTTTCTCTGTCTTTGTCTCTGTCTCCTCTCTCTCTCTGTCTCTCTCTGTTTCTGTCTCTGTCTCTGTTTCTCTGTCTCTGTCTCCTCTCTCTGTCTCTCTCTGTTTCTGTCTCTGTCTCTGTTTCTCTATCTTTGTCTCTGTCTCCTCTCTCTCTCGGTCTCTCTCTGTTTCTATCTCTGTCTCTGTTTCTCTGTCTTTGTCTCTGTCTCCTCTCTCTCTTGGTCTCTCTCTGTTTCTGTTTCTGTTTCTGTTTCTGTCTCTGTGTCTCTCTCTTCACTTTGGAGATTGCTTCATCTTCATTCTATTTCAAGAAAAATTTGCAGAATTCTTCCACTCCAGACTTCTTTCCGGCCTGAAAATCTGGAGACACCAACCTGATTTCCTCTCAACCACTTAAACCACATAGATTTGAATTTCCTTGAATCTTGCATCATTACCCTGATTTACTGCACACCATCCAGGCTAGATGGGAGTGGGGTTTAGGAGGAAGAGAGGTGAAGGAATAGAATAGAATAGTAGAATTGGAAGGGACCTTGGAGGACTGCTAGTCCAACCCACTACTCAGGCAGGAAACCCTATACCATTGCAGACAAATGGCTTTTCAATCTCTCCTTAGAAACTTCCAGTGTTGGAGCATTCACAACTTCTTCTTGCTTCTCTCCTTGATTAGTTCCCATCCATTGTTCTTTGCCTTGCCTTCAGATGCTTTGGAAAATAATTTAACCCCCCTCTTAATTTAATTTAATTTAATTTAATTTAATTTAATAATTTAATTTAATTTAATTTAATTTAATTTAATTTAATTTAATTTAATTTAATTTAATTTAATTTAATTTAATTTAATTTAATTTAATTTAATATTTAATTTAAAATTTAATTTAATTTAATTTAATTTAATTTAATTTAATTTAATTTAATTTAATTTAATTTAATTTAATTTAATTTAATTTAATTTAATTTAATTTAATTTAATTTAATTTAATTTAATTTAATTTAATTTAATTTATTCAATTTATATGCTGCCCCTCTCCGAAGACTCCGAAGATTCAGGGCAGCTCTTCTCTGTGGTAACCCCTCAAATATTGGGGGACTGTCACCCTCAGTCCTTCTCTTCATTAGACCAGACATACTCAGTTCCAGCAACCATTCTTTATAAGTTTTAGCCTCCAGTTTCGGAGCACCCACAAGTTCCGGTGGCAAGCTGTTCCACTGGTTGATTGCATGCAGAGCCATCTCTCCGGGCATGTAAGCCGTTGGCCATTACTCTTCTGGGTTCTGGCGCACTGGCCATCTGGTCTTCATGCGCATGGGAGCACCGAAAACCAGAAAAACAGCTGCCCAGTGCGCATGCGCGTATCGGGCAGCTGCATTTCCATTTTCTGGCATGCATGCATGTGCGAAGACCAGCTGGCCGATGCGCATTTGCATGCCGGAAAGTGGAAGATCATGTTCCCAGCATGCACATGTGCACGGTGCATTTGGTGCCAAAAATTGTTGTGGCCCCGTCCTCTGAGCCTATCCCATTGGAGGAAGGAAGCTCTGAGCATGAGGAAGAGGAGCCAGCCAGATCTCCCAGCCCCCCCCCCCCTCGCACCATCTCAGGTGCCAGCTGAAAGAGACCCAAGTAGTGGGGAAACAGGTGTCTCAGATGAGAGTGAAGGAGAGACGTCATTCCTGGACGCACGCCAAAGAAGGCGAGATAAACGCTTACAGCAGCTGCGGAGACGCATGAGGGAATAGACCTGAGTCACTGGACTGGAGTCACAGGACCAATGAGTCACTGGACCACACCCAGAGACTATATAATAGACAGGGTGGTGGTTAATGATCTCTGTGATGAACAAATACTCAATCGGATAGTCATTGAAGCTAAAAGCTGAAGCTGATCAGAGACTTTGCTGAATATTTGTTGTGATTTTCTTTCTGTGTACTATTAAAGCCCTTGGCAGACGGTGTGCATATCGCTGCCAAGTTTGAGATAAGAACTGTGGAGTGTGCCAAGTGCTTCTTTAACCCTCGACTGGCTGTGTTTTTGTGGGTATCTGTAGAGGGGGACAGATCAAAAATGTCGGTCAACACTGGACTAGACATACCCAATTCCTGCAACCATTCAAGCTTCTCTTCTTCTTTGATTTAGTTTATCAAATCTGGAGTGCATAAGGAAGATCAGTATGGCTGCTCTGGAAATGTCACATCTCCTCTCCCTGTTAGTATTGCAAAAGGAGGTGAAAGGATTTGACATGCAAATTCCTGACGTTGTACATGAAGCGATTCGAGCATGAAGGAAGAGAGATCGGTTGGGACTAGAGCTCAATGAGAAGATGGTTATTCTTTTGCCTTTTTTCCGGTCCTGAAGGACATGCAGTTGAATTCTGAAGGAGATAGCTTACTGGTTAGGGATGGAGGGAAGAAAAGAAGACCAACAGAAGAGAAAGAAGGACCACGCCTAGGCAAAGGAAGAGGGAGAAAAGAAGGAAGAATAACTTAGCATTGTCCAACTGAGATACTGGGTTGTAAAATCTCTCCTGGCAACGGTTATGCACATTTAGAGGAGGGATGGAGATTTAAGGCATATCGCTACCATCACTACCTTATCTCTACCAATAGAAGTGAATATTCATAACTCAGTGTTGAGCTGTGGGCTCCTCGTTTGCTTGCAGATATTTCGTTATCCAACTAGTAACATTATCAGTGCCAGAAGGGGGATGAGTCTGTAGAGAAGAGGAGGAGGAGGAGGAGAGAAGGAGGACTGTGGGTCCTTGGTGCTCTCTGAGCTTGGTGGTTTTCTTGAAGACATTTCATTACCGAACTAGGTGACATTATCAGTGCTAAGAAGGAGTGGGGTCTTTGGAGAAGAGGGGGAGGGAGGGGGTAGGAGGAGAAGATCTCTCTCTCTCACTCTCACTCTCACTCACTCTCTCACTCTCTCTCTCTCTCTGTCTCTGTCTCTCTCTCTCTCTCTCTCTCTCTCTCTCTCTGTCTCTGTCTCTCTGTCTGTCTCGGTTTCTGTCTTTGTCTCTGTCTCTCTGTCTGTCTGTCTCTGTCTCTCAGTCTCTGTCTCCTCTCTCTCTCGATCTCTCTCTGTCTCTGTCTCTGTCTCCTCTCTCTCTCGGTCTCTCTGTGTTTCTGTCTTTGTCTTTATCTCTGTCTCTGTCTCTGTCTTTCAGTCTCTGTCTCCTCTCTCTCTCTTGGTCTCTCTGTTTCTGTCTTTGTCTCTGTCTCTGTCTCTGTCTCTGTCTCTCTGTCTCTCTGTCTCTGTCTCTCAGTCTCTGCTTCTCTCTCTCTCGATCTCTCTCTGTCTCTGTCTCTGTCTCCTCTCTCTCTCAGTCTCTCTGTGTTTCTGTCTTTGTCTTTGTCTTTGTCTCTGTCTCTGTCTCTGTCTCTCAGTCTCTGTCTCCTGTCTCTCTTGATCTCTCTCTGTTTCTGTCTCTGTCTCTGTCTCTCAGTGTCTGTCTCCTCTCTCTCTTGGTCTCTCTCTGTTTCTTTCTTTGTCTCTGTCTCTGTCTCTCTCTCTCTCTGTGTGTCTCTGTCTCTGTCTCTCAGTCTCTGTCTCCTCTCTCTCTTGGTCTCTCTCTGTCTCTGTGTCTCTCTCTTCACTTTGGAGATTGTTTCATCTTCATTCTATTTCAAGAAAAATTTGCAGAAGTCTTCCACTCCAGACTTCTTTCTGGCCTGAAAATCTGGAGACATCAACCTGATTTCCTCTCATCCACTTAAACCACATAAGATTTGAATCTCCTCGAATCTCGCATCATAAGCCTGATTTACAGTGATTGTTTTTTTAAAGCTGATTGTGGCATTCAGTATGTCTTTTCTTGGTTATGTTTGATGTTTTTCTAGCCAGGGATGGAGAGAAAGGAATGTTGCTGATTTCCTCAAAGGGTTTGTTTGGAAATATCAGCAGGGCATCATCTGTGTATTTGAATTGAGTCTTCAATCCGATGGACACAATAGTGAAATCCAAACCAATTTGCTACCAATTCGCTGGTCGTGCATGCCCGCCACACACCAAATGTGTGCTGTTTATGCATGCTGTTAAGGAATATGTGCAGAGTAATCCTCGTGTAGCAAGGTTGTGCATATTATTATTATTATTATTATTATTATTATTATTATTATTATTATTATTATTATTATTATTATTGTTATTGTTATTGTTATTGTTATTGTTATTGTTATTGTTATTATTTATTAGATTTATATGCCGCCCTTCTCCTTGCGGACTCAGGGCGGTGAGCAGCCAGATAAAAAACAGTACATAAAAGTTAAAAATTTTAAAACCCATATAAACTTTGGCTGAAAGTTAAAACAATTAAATACTTAAAATACAACAACCCTACAACACTAAAAATTTTAAAAATTCAACAGGGATCAGGCTAGACCGGCAAGCTGGAAGAGATACGTTTTTAGGGCCCGACGAAAAGTCCGGAGGTCGGAAATTGTTCTCAGTTCTGGAGGAAGATCATTCCAGAGGGTAGGGGCTGCCACAGAGAAGGCCCTCCCCCTGGGGGTCGCCAGCCGGCATTGTCTGGCTGACGGCACCCTGAGGAGGCCCTCTCTGTGGGAGCGTACATGAGAAAGGGCTGAGAGTGATTATGAATAAGCACTGTCAATACAGTGCAATACTGAGTTGTGGTATTCTTTTACTTTTAGGAAAAAGTCCAATAAACAATCCAGGTGATTGTTTAGATAAAGATAATTAAATTGTCAATCCAGGGATATTCTAAGAACAAAGTCTTCTTACCAGTTGTTGTAGTCATATGCAATAAAACAGTTCTTTTTGGAGTTGCAAACAGGAACAAGTACAGCAGTAAAACAATCAGTAAAACAGTAAAACAACTTGCCGCCGGGCAATAGTTACACTAATATCGAAGAAATCATCAAATAGAATCATTAAAGAAAGGATGCCAAAGGATGGACAAAATAAAATGTGAATGACAAAAATTGTGGTCGTAAGTCGAGGACTTCCTCTATTTTATGTTACGATATCCCCAATAAAATTTACATGCTTAAAAAAATATACATTCAAACAGATACCAGATGCAGGAACTCACTCCTAAATCATGGTTTCTATCGTGGTTTCCAAGATTCTGTACATTACTCTAAAATGTTTGCATTCAAATGCTCACCGAAGTCTGTGTGATGCACGCATCCTTGGTTATGCTTTGTTGTCAGGGATTTGATATTAATCTTGGAAATGGATGCATTTTTTAAAATATATAATATTCCCTTAGTACAGGGACATGTTCAGCTGAAGAAGTTTTACTTGTATCTCTCTAGCCACAAATATCCTCTTGCTGAGCAAGATTCCTCCATACCTAAAAGAAAATAAATCTTTTCTTTTTATGTACACTGGGAGCATATGCACCAAGACAAATTCCTTGGTCAATAAAAAAAATTCTATTCTATTCTATTCTAAATCAGCCCCTAGGAAGATTTAGGATAAGCGTCCATGGCAAAAGCAAAAGTAAAGAATTCAAATTAGGAGAGGAAACAAAAATCAAGCCATTTCAATCCAGCTAATCCTTGAGTTACGATTGGTTGTTTAGCAGCTGGTTTTGAAGTTAATGCAGACCTCCTCAAGGCTGTCCCTAACCCACTTTCCAAATTCCCATGGCTTCCTTTACATCACCTAATTGCGTTTATGCCGTTTGCCACACCCAGGGTCCCATAACTATGATTTATGAGATATTCTGGCATTTAAAGATAGCCCTCGATTTACGACCATAATTGAGCCCAACATTTCTGTCGTTAAGTGAGACAACAACCATCTCAGCAACAGAAATGTTGGGCTCAATTACGGTCGTAAGTCAAGTGGGTCCCCCTCCCCCCCCCATTCCATCACCTTTCTTATTGGAGTCGTTCAGTGAATTACTGCAGTTGTTTAAAGCGAATTTGGCTTTTGAATCATGGATTTTGCTTGTCCGACGGACACAAAAGGGGAACGTCTGACCCCCCCGGGACACTGAGACCATCATAAATCTGAGTTGGCTGCCAAGTGTCCGAAGTTATCATGGGCATGCTACAAAGGCCGTAAGTGTGAAAAAAACAATCATGAGTTAATTTTTTTCACATCCGTTCTCATTTCAGACAATCGCTAAACAAATGGTTGTAGCCACCTGTAATTCCGGTTTCTGGCAAAAAAAATGCCCACTGGATATTATGGATTTGTTTAATGACCCCAGAGTTCACTTAATGCAGGGTTCTCCAAACTTGGCAACTTTAAGACTTGTGAGCTTCAACTCCCAGAATTCCCCAGCCAGCCATGCTAAAATCAGGCGGTGACCCACCGAACAACTACTATGACTTACGACCGTAATTCCAGGCGGTCATAAGTCCAAACTACCTGTCATTAAAACCGAAACAACGAAGGTTCCCTCACGAGCGTCTTCCTGTTTCTATTTCCTCTTTTTCAGAATACGGAAAAAGTGCTGGTCCCTTCGGTCACGTTGATCGTTGGCTGTGGGGTGTCCTCTCTGACCCTCCTTCTCCTGATCATCATTTATATCTCGGTCTGGAGGTAAGGCTTGGACTTCTCAGCATCAAGTATCTCAACTTCCTTTTCTCTCTGAAAAAAAGTTTGCGGGGGCTCCTGAGAAATTAGGCAGATGTGTTGTGGTCTGTCGGCCACAGGCCCCTCCAGCAGCCGAACCGGAGGAGGACGAGGAGACGTGGGAATCAGCTCCAAGGCGGAAGAGGGAATGGAGCTGGCAGAGAGAGAGAGAGAGAGAGTGGGCCATCCGTCAGCCCGCAAATGGAGAATCAACAGCCCCCAGGTATGAAGGTGGCTGATGAGGAAGAGGAGAAACAACTCGGTCCACTGCCTGAGGCACAGATGCATAGAAGGCAGAGGAGAGGAGAGCAGTGGAAATCTATAGGCCGGTCCTTGGGATGGAACAGCCACCACTGCTAGTGAAGCTCCACCTTAGCTCTGGGGATAAAAGGCAGGGGACGGAGATGAATAGATGTGGCAGATAAGTACTCATCTTCTGGATGGATGGACTTGTTAGCCGGCATTGAGAGGGAAACTTTTTCCCTGGTCTGCTGGAGCTCCTAATAAAGGAATATTTGAGTTAACTTCAGAAGAACTTCAGAGTTGTGTCTGGGGAGCTGGGTCAGGACTGTGGTGGTAGCTAGTAAACCAAGCTAGAAAGTAACAGATTCTTAGTTTGGAAGTCCTACTATGGTTGGGTCTGGGCTCTACCAGTTGCAATGAAAAATCAATTTCATGGAAAGGGTCATCGAATGATCAGATGACTGCTAAGAAATATAAATCCTTCCATTCCCCATCATTCAGCCAGAACTGGAGAAGCTTCTTAGATGAGAAGTGAAACATTTTCAAGGGGAAGAAAAGAACCTCAAGAATTTCCATTTGCCTTTTTGGAGAAAGCACTTTTGGGATGTTCGTAGCATCTCCTTTCTCCAAATTTCATCCTCCCAACGATCCTTTAAACTGAGTTAAACTGAGAGGTGAGATGGTCTCAAAGATTGTCCCAGTGAAGTTCTCCGGCTAAGGTTGGATTCCGGATCCTAGTCTCGTGCCTTAACCACTACACCACACTGCCTATCTTATTGAAAGTCGAAGTTTGACATGCTTTCCTCTCCTTCTGCTTCCTTGTTCCCTTCCTGCAGGTATATCCGCTCCGAACGGTCGGTCATCCTGATCAATTTCTGCCTTTCCATCGTCTCTTCCAATGCCCTCATCCTCATTGGACAAACTCAAACCCGGAACAAGGTAAATTCGAACCCAGCTCCCCATATCTGGAATTAAAACCTTCACGTCCGATTCTTTACTTTCTTTCTGCTCATGATTTTGAAGTACAAAACTAGGACAAAGCAGGAAGACGTCCATTATCCATCTCTTTGTCGGAGAATGTAGCAAGCATGCTTAGAATTTTGACATGGCTACATGCGTCCATACAAAGGCATCCGAGAAGATGCTTTTTAACCGTTCTTTGTTATCTCCTGCCCTGAAGCACGAGGCAAGGACAGGACGGGTTTGTTAGGCTGAATGAATTCGGTCCCTCCAGTTGCAAAGGAGAAAATGACCTAAATGAAGAGAATATCCCACTTAGTATGTGAGATATATAAGAGATATTAAGGGATAGAAGAGACACTGTATTAAGATATGTCTGTCCCAGGTTCTTGAGAAAGACTAGATAGGCAGACAAAAAATGCCAAATCTGGCATTAATTGGATATATAATAAGATGTTAAGAGATATTGGATAACCATTTGTCTGAAATGCTGTAGGGTTTCTTGCCTAAGGAATGGGTTGGACTCCAAGGTCCTTTTCAGCTCATTCTATTCTACTCTACTCTACTCTACTCTACTCTACTCTACTCTACTCTACTCTACTCTACTCTACTCTACTCTACTCTACTCTACTCCACTCCACTCCACTCCACTCCACTCCACTCCACTCCACTCCACTCCACTCCACTCCACTCCACTCCACTCCATCTTCTCTTCTCTTCTCTTCTCTTCTCTTCTCTTCTCTTCTCTTCTCTTCTCTTCCCTTCCCTTCCCTTCCCTTCCCTTCCCTTCCATTCCATTCCATTCCATTCCATTCCATATTTTTTCTATTCTATTCTATTCTATTCTATTCTATTCTATTCTATTCTATTCTATTCTATTCTATTCTATTCTATTCTATTCTATTCTATTCTATTCTATTCCATTCCATTCCATTCCATTCCATTCTATTCCTTATTCCATTCCATTTCATACTCTATTCTATTCTATTCTATTCTATTCTATTCTATTCTATTCTATTCTATTCTATTCTATTCTATTCTATTCTATTCTATTCTATTCTATTCCATTCCATTCCATTCCATTCCATTCCATTCCATTCCATTCTATTCCTTATTCCATTCCATTTCATACTCTATTCTATTCTATTCTATTCTATTCTATTCTATTCTATTCTATTCTATTCTATTCTATTCTATTCTATTCTATTCTATTCTATTCTATTCTATTCCTTATTCTATTCCATTCCATTCCATTCCATTCCATTTCATATTTTATTATCCTATCCTATCCTATCCTATCCTATCCTATCCTATCCTATCCTATCCTATCCTATCCTATCCTGTCCTGTCCTGTCCTGTCCTGTCCTGTCCCGTCCCGTGCCATCCCATCCCATCCCATCCCCTCTTTATTCTATTCTATTCTATTCTATTCTATTCTATTCTATTCTATTCTATTCTATTCTATTCTATTCTATTCTATTCTATTCTATTCCATTCCATTCCATTCCATTCCATTCCATTCCATTCCATTCCATTCCATTCCTTATTCCATTCCATTTCATACTCTATTCTATTCTATTCTATTCTATTCTATTCTATTCTATTCTATTCTATTCTATTCTATTCTATTCTATTCTATTCTATTCTATTCTATTCTATTCCATTCCATTCCATTCCATTCCATTCCATTCCATTCCATTCCTCTCCTCCCTACACACACACACACACACACACATGAAAGAATGAAGAGGAAAAACAACAAAGATGATTGGTTGACTAATAATTATGATGGGCAGTTAAAAGAACTACGTATGTTTATCTCCCAGAGAGATGAATTAGGGGAGACATGATAGCATCTTCCCATACTTGAAGGGCTGTCACAGGGAAGAAGGGTCAATTTATTCCCCGTAGGCCCTGAGGGCAGGACAAGAAGAAATGGATGGAAGCTCCTCAGAGGCAGATCCAACCTGCATCTAAGGAGGAATTTCCTGACAGTGAGAATACTTCATCAATGGAACTGCTTGCCTCTTGGAATTGTGTGAGCTCCATCACTGGGGGTTTTCAAGAAGAGATAGGGCAACCATTTTTCTGACTGGGTTTAAGGACTGCTGCCTTGGACAGGGGGTTGGGCTAGATGACCTCCAAGATCCCTTCCAGCCCTATGATTCTATGAATAGATCATCTGCTCTTCTCTAGAGCCCTTTCTTTTCTTCCTCTGCCAATCCTAAAGCCAACCGATGACCTTGAATAAACTTTAGAACAGATACACTAACTAGGGCAAAACGATAGAATTGGCAGACTCTACTGACTTAATGGTCTTTTCAAGCAATTTAGATATGATGAAGGAGGAGAAAGAAGGAGAAGGAGTGGGAGGAGAAAACTGTAGGATCTTAAGTGCTCTCTGAGCTTGGGCAGTTTTCTTGCAAACATTTCATCACCAAACTAGGTAATATCATCAATGCAGTGATGTTACTCATACACAAACGCTGGTCTTCATATCATTTAGGCTTCCTGGTCAATCTCCCAGCTCACTGTTGTCTTTCTTCAAATGTGTCCCTGAGCATTGGACACAATATTCCATATACATAATTCAGTGGTGAAATGTAAAATTGGTTACTACCGGTTCTGTGGGCGTGGCTTGGTGGGGGGTGGGGGGTAATGTGACTGAGTGAGCATGGCCAACTTTTTTTTAAAACTTTTAAAACCATTTTTTCTACAACCTCTTCAGCTGAAAAAAATGCATTTAAAAGCCTCTGATGATCCCAGCTGAGCCGCACGATCATCAGAGGCTTTTTTTTTTAACTTTTAAAAGCATTTTTTCCTCCAAAGAGGTTGTAGAAAAAATGCTTTTAAAAATAAATTTTAAAAAGCCTCTGATGATTGCGTGGCTCAGCTGAGCATGGGGGGTGGGGGGCAGGGATTTTTGCTACCGGTTCTCCAAACCACCCACCACCATTGCTACCGGATCGGGTGATCTGGTCCAAATCGGGAGCATTTCACCCCTGACGCAATCTGATTTGGACCGTCCTGTTCTTTCCCCAAAATAAGAGTTTGCATTTCATTTTTAACAGCGACAAATCATCCTGCTTGGTTCATTAGTAAGAGAGGCTAATTACCATTCACACGTCTGCCACCCAGCCAGATTTTTCTTTTCCTGTGGTGTTCAATTTGAATAGTAGGTCTATCCATCTTAGTATCACGTCCACCAAAATAGATAATTCATGCAAGAATTTTCTCATTAAGAGAACATCTTTTTATCAGCATCTGTTAGTCAAAGATAACGATACATTAAATTTTCCGGCGTTGTTTCTCATCTTTTAAATATTGACTCCTTAGATCATTTCATTTGGCTTCTGCATTGGAGGCAAATATACATGGCTCTAAACCGCACTGCATTTCTTTAAAATGCTACTTTTTTTAAAAAAGAAAAATCTGCCGTACTCTTTTTTAATGATACTCATCATTTCCATAATATGTGCATCTGGGATGACTTTAAAAAAAAAAAGAATCAGAATAGATAGGATATATGCTTCAAAACAGCCCTATCTGCATATATCATGATGTCTGGTCAGATGTGGTTAAAAGTTCTCCAGAGGACCGAGAACCTGGACAGTTCTCCTGGAGAGATTGGACTGTCATTTGTCAGAAATGGTGTAGGGTCTTTTGTTTGGGTGGGGGGTGGGGGGTTGGACTAGATGACCTACAAGGTCCCTTCGAACTCTGTTGATCTGTTAATTCAGGAGTGTAACAAAAGTTTAGCAGCCATTTTGAAAAGGATGTGATAAAACTGGAAAATTTGTAGAAGAGAGAACCAAAAATTCAGCTTCAGGGTAAAATCAATATGAGAGCATCATGCATGCATTAATTCATTAATTCATTAATTCATTAATTCATTAATTCATTAATTCATTAATTCATTAATTCATTAATTCATTAATTCATTAATTCATTAATTCATTAATTCATTCATTTTGCAGGCCCCCAACTCCCAAATAATTTTGGGTGGCACATCTCTTTATTTCTGTTTTTTTTTTTCATCTCTATCTCTGTATCTTCATCTCTCTATTTTTATCTGTGTATCTATTTCTTTATCTATCTCTAACTCACTTCAACCCTCTCTATCTCTGTATTTCTCTCTACCTTCTATCTCTGCTTCTATCTTCTCTCTCTCTCTCCATATATATATATAATTTTGTTTTCATAGGTTTTTATGTATGTTATTCTTTATGCCAGGATTTTCCTCTGTAAATCAAGATGTTTCATAGCCATAGATTTGTGAAATCTCATTCACTAGTTTCTAGGCTTTCTCAAACATTAAAGCAGCATTTTGCTGTCTGTTTGTCTCTCCCAAATCTTCAAACAGATAGCAAAATGCTGCTTTAATGTTTGAGAAAGCCTAGAAACTAGTGAATGAGATTTCACAAATCTATGGCTATGAAACATCTTGATTTACGGAGGAAAATCCTGGCATAAAGAATAACACACACACACACACACACATAGTTTCTCTAACTCTTTTTCTCTCTATCTCTGCCTTTCTCTATCATCTATCTTTATTTTTCTCTCTCTCTGTTTCTCACTCTCTCTTCTCTTTGTCTATCTCAATCTCTTTATTTCTGTCACTGTCTCTCTGTAAACTCTCTCTCTCTTTCTAATCTCTCTCTCTATTTCTATCATCTCTATCTCTCGATCTTTTTATTTCTGTCTATCACTATATAAAAGATACAACTGACCAGAACAGGGGTGAAATGTAAAATTTGTTACTACCGGTTCTGTGGGAGTGACTTGGTGGTGATGGTGGTGGTAATGTGACTGGGTGGGTATGGCCAACTTTTTTTTTGGTTTACTTTTAAAAGCATTTTTTCTACAACCTTAAGAGCAGGGATGAAATGCTCCCGGTTCGGACCGGATCGCCCGATCCAGTAGCAATAATGGCGGGTGGTTTGGAGAACCTGTAGCAAAAATCCCTGCCCGCCCCCCATGCCTAGCTGAGCCGCAGATCATTAGAGGCTTTTTTTTTAACTTTTAAAAGCATTTTTTCTACAACTTCTTCTAACAAAAAAAATGCTTTTAAAAGTAAAAAAAAAGCCTCTGATGATCATGGGGCTCAGCTGGGATCATCAAAGGCTTTTCAAAGCATTTTTTTCTGCAACCTCTTGGCTGAAGAGGTGGTAAAGAAAATGCTTTGAAAAGTCTCTGACGATCCCAGCTGAGTTGCCTGATCGGCAGAGGCTTTTCAAAGCATTAGAAAAAGTGCTTTGAAAAGTTTTTTTTTTAAAAAAAGTTGGCCACGCCCACCCAGTCCCATTACCCCGACCACCAAGCCACGCCCACAGAACCGGTAGTAACAAATTTTACATTTCACCCCTGCTTAAGAGGTTGCAGAAAAAAAATGCTTTTAGAAGCCTCTGACGATCAGGCAACTCAGCTGGGATCGTCAAAGGCTTTTAAAGGCATTTTTTTGTAGATCAGCTGAGCTGCACGATCATCAGAGGCTCTTTTTTTACTTTTAAAAGCATTTTTTCAGCCAAAGAGGTTGTAGAAAAAATGCTTTTAAAAGTAAAAAAAAACCCACTGATGATCGCGCGGCTCAGCTGGGCATGTGGGGGGCACAGGGATTTTTGCTACCGGATCTCCGAACCACCCACTGACATCGTTACCGGATTGGGCGATCTGGGCCAAACAGGGAGCATTTCACCCCTGGACCAGAAGAACAAACAATTCAAAACAAGGCCAAAACAAAGCGAACCAAAACGACCCAAAGCATGGCCAGAAGGACAACAGAGACTCCACAATCACCTTGCTTCCAAGGCCTGGGAGAACAACCACATCTCAAGAAGTTTCTTGAACAATAAAAGGGTGGGAGCCACTTACATCTCGGGGATGGGGCGGGCGAGTGGACATTCATTTCAGTGGACGGGAGTTCAGCCGAGTACGAACACTTCCTTGATTCTGGGAGATAACACATCTTCAACAGAGGTGACCCAGTGAATATCCCCAAGGTGCTTTTTCAAAACACAACTGGACTTTCTGCTTTTTCTTTGAAGATGTTTTGCTTCTCATCCAAGAAGCTTCTTCAGCTCTGACTGGATGGTGGGGAATGGGAGGATTTATACCCCTTGCAGACAAAGCTGGACATTTACATCCTTTTAGCAAGTCGTTAAGGTCACCTGGAGATTTATCTGTGTCCTTAGGGTCACCCAAGTAGTGCCAATGGGTGTGGAACCTTCTTGGAACTGCTAAAAGGACTATGTCAGTGATGGCTAACCTTTTTGCCGTCACGTGCCAAAAACGGGGGGAGCACAGGGGGTCGCACGTGCGAGTGCCCACACCTGTAATTCAATCCCCTCATACCCCACATCCCCATGCATGCTCATGCAACACCCACCCTGTACTCCCCACGCTTTTGGCATACGATGGCAAAAAGATTACCGGTGGGCCTGGTAGGCCTGTTTTTTTGCCCTCCCCAGGCTCCAAAGGCTTTATTGGAACCTGGAGAGAGTAAAAATAGCCTCCCTTCCCCCGGAGGCTGGAAACAGCCCATTTCCCAACTTTCAGTGGGCCCGGAAGGCCTGAAAATCAGCTGGCTGACATGTGCATGCGCACTGGGGCTGAGCTAGGGCAAAGCTTCTGTGCCCACAGATATGGCTCTGTGTGTCACCTGTGGCACGAATGCCATAGGTTCGCCATTATGATTAAGTTGTAGACTGGAGATGGATGATGTCATATCCCTCCCGCTCTGTTGAGAGAGGGCTGTTCACTTTTGACATAGATGGTGTCTTTGACCCCTCTTTCAAGCGGTCTTCTCCGTCCAAAATGTGGAGTTGAAGACAACAATGTAGCCCTCTCCCTAAGAGAAGCTGACACCACAGAATGGACCCAACCACAGGCTGGTCTTTCAAGGTGAGGGGAGGATGTTCTGCTTGCAGTGATGGCGAACCATCTGAGCATGTCAAAAATTCAGAAATTGCCTATTTTTTGACTCTGCTGTCAAAACGCACACTCATCGGACAAAAGAGAGCTCTCCAGTTCTCCTCTCCTGTGGACCTTCTGGAAGTCATGGGAGAAGGCCCTGCTCTTGTGGGGCTCTGGAGCTTCCAAAACTCTTGCAAGATGGATTTTTGTAGGCCTCAGAGGATCACGTCATGTTTGGAGGCTACAGGTGAGCAGGTGTCTCTTGTGCATCTTCAAGAGGGTCCAGAGGCCTGGCGTGTCACCAAAAATGACACGGCACATCACCTGTGACATGCATGCCATAGGTTCACCATCTCCATCTGAGAACATCTGGTTGACCACTGTAATGTTGGACTAAGATGGGTCTTGGGTTGAACATCTGGACCGGGTTTGCATTCTTCTGACCTTACAGTCTTATATTGCTACAATTACACCTTTTTCCTTGATTTTATTCCTCGGTATAGAGAAGTCAAGGGCAGGCTACATGTTCCGCTCATTTTATTTGGGCCAATAGGTCTCTTCTCCCCATGCTTTTGGTGGCATCAAAGCCAGTGTTAGCAGTAGACATTACTGTATTCTACACTTAGCAAGAGCCAAGAAGGGAATCTAGCAATTTGATCCATGTTCCTCAACATGAGATCCATCCAGATGTGGAAGCTTCAACTCCCGAAATGACCCAGCCCCATTTGTCCTTGCTGAAAATGGTAGGAAGAGAAGCCTACATACCTACAAGTCATCCAGGCTGACGGAAAGACTGTTTTTTAGTTGTCCTAGATTTTTAGAGTGTTCCTACCATGCGGTAATTCTCACTCCTATTTATAATAAAGCACTTTATAGGGGGAAAAAACCTGGATAAACTGTTAAAAGAAAAGATTAGAAAGCAGGAGGTAGGCAATGTCTCCTGTCTGTAACAGAGTCCTTTAGCAGTTCCAAGAAGATTCCACAACCATTTTGTACTCTGGTTCAAGTGACTCTGAAGGCACAGATGAACCCCCAAGTGGCCTCAATGGCTCCCAGAAAGAGTGCTAACAACCAGATGACTGCAAAGAAATGCATCATCATCCAATCCCAGTGGATGAATCTTCTTGGATGAGAAGCAAAAAAATAATTCTTCTTCTTCTTCTTCTTCTTCTTCTTCTTCTTCTTCTTCTTCTTCTTCTTCTTCTTCTTCTTCTTCTTCTTCTTCTTCTTCTTCTTCTTCTTCTTCTTCTTCTTCTTCTTCTTCTCTTCTCCTCCTCCTCCTCCTCCTCCTCCTCCTCCTCCTCCTCCTCCTCCTCCTCCTCCTTCTCCTTCTCCTTCTCCTTCTCCTTCTCCTTCTCCTCCTCCTCCTCCAAAAAAGAAAAAAAAGTCCTGTTGCCTTTTAAAAAACAACATCTTTGTGATAAGAGTCAACAGAATTCAAGGGAGGTTGGACTTTGTTTGTGGCTACGTAGAGATTCTAGACTAATTCCTCTTTTGACTCTGCCCTCAGCTTCTGCCACTCCTTCCCCTACATAAACTGAATCTTAGAAAAAAATCTTTCCTAGCTTGTCCTACTTTTGCATGCCAGTGTGATTCCTCTTCATTATTAAACATTTATATATAATGCCGGACATCTTTTCTGCTTTCCCCACACTCCACTAACAATGGCACACTTTTCATGCGAAGTGACCCAATGACTCCACACCCCATCCTTCCATTTTCAAATCCCTTTAACAATGAAGCATAAAAAAAGAGACATCTTGTTGATGTCAATCACAAGAAAGTTGGGGGGGGGGACTTTCCCTTGTACATACTCTCAGCTCCTAAATCATGCTTGGTCAAGCATTAATTGTCTGCTTCAGAGGACAAGAAAAAAGCAGCAGAAGAGCAGCAGAAGAGAAAGCAGTGAGATGGGTTAGGAAATCTCATGAGATACCGTAGAATAGTAGGTAGAGCTCTCTTCTCCCATCTCTTTATTCTTGATCCCTACCAAATTTAAATGGCATAAAAATTGCAAAATCCAGCACCCTGTTGGGAAAGATCCCAGTTATCATTTTAAGGAAACTTCTAATTGTCTATACGATTTCAGACAAGTGTCTATCCGGTCTCTTAAACCCCTGCTGTGATAATGCACCCACAACTTCTGAAGGCAACTTCTGTTCCACTGGATAATTGTCCTCTTTGTTAGGAAGTTTCTCCTTCATTCCAGGTTGCTGCTCTCATTGGTTAGTTTCCATCCTTCTGCCTTCTAGTTCTTTGGGAATTAAGTTGACCCCCTCGTCTTTGTGGCTGCCTCTCAAATATTGGAAGACTGCTATCATGTCCCTCCCTAGTCCTTCTTTTCTCTAGACTAGCCAAACCCAAATCCTGTAACTGTTTTTCATAGGTTTTAGTCTCCAGGCCTTTAATCGTCTACATGGGGAGCAACTTGAGGAGCACCCGGAGGCTCCAACTGGCGTTCCCATGTGACACCTCTCCTGCGCGAGCTGCACTGGCTCCCGGTGGTCTTCCGGGTGCGCTTCAAGGTTTTGGTTACCACCTTTAAAGCACTCCATGGCTTAGGACCTGGGTACTTGCAGGACCGCCTACTACCACCAATAGCCTCCTACCGGCCAGTACGCTCTCATAGAGAGAGGGTCCTCCGGGTGCCGTCAGCCAAACAATGTCGGCTGGCTGCCCCCAGGGGGAGAGCTTTCTCTGTGGGGGCACCTACTATCTGGAACGAGCTCCCCCCGGAGATACGGAGGATCCCGGATCTGTGCACCTTCCGCCGCGCTCTTAAGACCTTTCTATTTCACCAGGCGGGCCTGGCCTAACCTCTCTCCGTTTTTAGCATTAAATTTTAATCGGTTTTAAATTATTTGGGGTGTTTTAATTCTGTCTGGGCCAAATTTATTTATTCTGTTTTTAGTTGGGTTTTAAATTTCGTATTTATGTATTTTTATCGTTGGCTGTACACCTCCCTGAGTCCTTCGGGAGTAGGGCGTTATATAAATCCAATAAAATCTAAATCTAAATCTAAATCTTAGTTGCTCTTCTTCGCACCTTTTCCAAAGCCTCAACATCTTTTTTTGTAATGCTTCTTTTTTTAAGGCTGACCTCCCTCCCTTTTGTTCTCCTTCTTCAGGTGATCTGTACCTTGGTGGCAGCTTTTCTCCACTTCTTCTTCCTCTCCTCCTTCTGCTGGGTGCTGACCGAAGCTTGGCAATCCTATATGGCTGTGACGGGCAGACTTCGAAACCGGATCATCCGTAAACGTTTCCTGTGTCTCGGATGGGGTGAGCATCCCTTGCTCAAAACTGTTTTGTGAGAAATGATGATCTGTGTTTACGATGTAGCCTGTATACCGAATGTGAATCTAAATGTGATCTAAATCACTGCAGTTCTTAAGTTAATCACATGATTGTTAAGTGAATCCAGCTTCGCGGTTGACTTGGCTTGCTAGATAAGAGTCAACAGAATTCAAGAGGGATTGGTTTTAGACCTTTAATGGGAACGTAATGACTCTAGGCTGATGACTTGCTTAACTCTGCCCCCTCCTGACTTTGCCTGCTCTTCTCCTCCTGTCTCTGCAGTCAAAAAATCTCAAGAATTAGCAACCTTATATTGAAGCTTTAAAAAGGTTAATCCCAAATATTGTGTCAATGGTCCTTTAGATTCCTGGGAAGAAATTTTTCCTAACATCTTGTACTTAATATCTATTTCGGATGTTTGGACATGCAATAGTGTCAGATCTTTCTCTAGGCTGCATCACAGAGGGACAGAATCAAGATCACATAAAGTGTTAGTACCACTTTATAATGCCTTGGTAAATCCACACTTGGAATACTGCACCCAGGTGTGATCACCACAATGTAAAAAAGATGTAGAAAGAGTGCAGAGAAGAGCAACAAAGATGATTAAGGGACTGGAGGATAAAACATATGAAGAATGGTTGCAGGAACTGGGTATGTCTAGTTTAATGAAAGGAAGGACTAGGGGAGACATGATAGCAGTGTTCCAATATCTCAGGGGCTGCCCCAAAGAAGAGGGAGTCAAGCTATTCTCCAAAGCACCTGAAGGCAGGATAAGAAGCAATGGATGGAAGCTAATCAAGGGGAGAACCAACTTAAAACTAAGGAGAAATTTCCTGACAGTGAGAATGTCTGCATTCTATTTTGAGGTCTACCTTCTTAGAAAAGAAGACTTGAATTCCCTCTTGGCTGTAGTCCCCATATTTTTTTATGGTGGACCAATGTATGTTTTTACCATCTACCTCCCCACTCTTTCATCCAAATAAAACTGATGTGGACAAATATGGATTTGAATATCTTAGAGCAGATGGGAAGGATGACGTGAGAGAAGGATGATGTTGAGGACAACCCATGACAATGTGAAAGGGGAAAAATGTCTGGGTTTCCACTGGTGAATTCCTGATCTTCTAACCCATATCTTCCACAGGATTCCAACTCTTACAAACAAGCATTATTCCCAAATAATGTTTATCTAATTATATTTACTCTATAAAACATTTATATGGTTCCATTGCAACAAACCGACCATGGATCAGAATTCTCTAAATTATACTGAAAGGTATAAGCAACCCTTCCAAGTAGCTTATTCTCCTGTGAGATTTTATAAGATGTTGATGTTCTTTCGCAAAGTCTCAGGAATGATTTATTGCTTTCATATGAGATTTGGAGAACTTGTGAGGTTTCAAACATTCCTTTGTAAACTTAAACAGAACTGGTGACCTGGTCTCCTAAAGGGAACATAGAGCAGTGTTCCAATATTTGAAGAGCTGCCATAAAGAAGAAGGGGCCAATCTGTCACAATCACATGAAGTATTAATACTGCTTTATAAATCCCTAGTAAGACCACACCTGGAATACTGCAACCAATTTTGGTCACCATGCCACAAACAAGATGTTGAGACTTCAGAGAAAGATGTTGAGAAAGTTCAGAGAAGAGCAACTAAGATGATTAAAGGCCTGGAGACTAAAACATATGAAGAATGGCTGCAGTAATTGGATATGGCTAGTCTAGAGAAAAGAAAGATTGGGGTGACATAATAGCAGTCTCCCAATATTTGAGGGGCTGCCACAAAGAAGAGGGAGTCAATTTATTCTCCAAAGTATCTGAGGTAAGGGCAAGAAACAATGCTTGGAAACTCATCAAAGAGAGAAGTTACCTGGAATTAAGGAGAAACGTACTAACAGGCGAGAACAATACCAGTGGAACAGCATCCATAGAGAAGTTGTAGGTGCTTCATCACTAGAGGTCTTTGAGAAGAGACTGGACAGCCATTTACCTAAAATTGTATAATTTCAAGTAAGCAGGAGGTTGGACTAGAGGACCTCCAAGGTCCCTTCCAACTCTGTTATTCTTCTATACTCTCCTGAGTGTATGAAAGGATATAACAAATTGCGTTGTTGTTGATTACTATGGTTTGAGGAGAAAATTTTTGGGGAAAAGACATCCAGGAAATTCCTTTCCAACTGCAATCTCAACTGATTTTCATATTCTGCTTGGTCTAACACACAACCCAACCAAATCAATGTTTTTCTCTCTCTGGAGAATCTCATTGTTTACTGTTGTCTGTTGTTTTATTGAATGAAAGGATTTTAATTTATTTACTCTTGGTCTTACCTTATGTAATCCTGGCTTAATTGTCATTTAATATCCTTCAAAGCTCGACCGGGAAGACGGCTGCCAGGTAGTTCAACCAGGGTAGTTAATATGCCTCTGGCCAAAATCCTTTTATTTGAAGTCTCATTGAATGACATACTGATAAAGAACTGTACTGTGGATAGGAAGAAATTAAAGGCAGATACGAGGTGATTATTGTTTGGGAGAATGGTATAAGGAAGTATGGGATATTGCCATAAATGATAAACTGACATGTAATATTAAAGTAAGGAGGGGCATAATGAAAATAAATGAATTCAATGGAATCTGGAAACAGTTCCTAATATTTGTGTTTTCTGGAGGAAGGGGGATACCACCACCAGAAGAAGCTGTAAGATTTTGGAAGCAGGAATGATCCCGAGGGGTGGGGGAGCACTTGTTGACTGTTTGTATTGTGTATATTGTTATATATTATATATTATGATGTATGTATGTTTTTTAAAAACAATATGAAACAAACAAACAAACAAATAAATAAATAAATAAATAAATAAATAAATAAATAAATAAATAAATAAATAAATAAATAAATAAATAAATGAAATTAAAGGCATCAGACAAGAAGAATGCCGAAATATCTCTTGCAGAATCTACTTCTAAACAAGATTGGGCTAACATACATACATACATAAATAGATACATACATACATACATACATATATACATATACGTATATGTACCTCTGTGTGTGTGTATGTGTAAATATAATATAATATACCAGATAGCGGCCGGTACGCTCTCATAGAGAGGGGCTCCTCCGGGTGCCGTCGGCCAAACAATGTCGATTGGCAGCCCCCAGGGGGAGAGCTTTCTCTGTGGGGGCACCTACTATCTGGAATGAGCTCCCCCCGGAGATATGGAGGATCCTGGATCTGCGCACCTTCCGCCATGCTCTTAAGACTTTTTTATTTCACCAGGTGGACCTGGCCTAACCTTTCTTCATCTTTTAGCGTTTAAATTTTAATCTGTTTTTAAATTGTTTGGGGTGTTTTAATCTGTCTGGGCCAAATCTATTTAATTTGATTTCATCTGGGTTTTTAAATTTTGTATACATGTATTTTTATTGTTGGTTGTTCACTGCCCTGAGTCCTTCAGGAGTAGGGCGGTATATAAATCAAATAAACTAAACTAACTAACTAAACTATAATATAGTAGAGCAGAGCAGAGCAGAGCAGAGCAGAGCAGAGCAGAGCAGAGCAGAGCAGAACAGAACAGAACAGAACAGAACAGAATAGATTTACTCTGAAAAAAATCTCTGTTTCAACACTTTTTACCCACTCCTGGAATTATTTCCTCGCTTTCTCTCATCCACTTTCTCTGTCAGTCTCTTCTTTGTCCTCTTTATCCTTTTTCAATTTTAATTACAAGCAGTCCTTGACTTACAGCCATTCATTTAGTGGCTGTCATAAGTTACAAGAGCCCTGGAAAAAAGGAATAAATCCATGTACAAACGATAGGAAGAAAACATGGAAACATAAAGGTATACAATTCCAGGAAAATCATCATTCAGTGGGATCATGTGACTCCCTGATTCAGAACCTGATTCAGAGTAGAGTAGAGTAGAGTAGAGTTAAGTAGAGTATATAGAGTAGAGTAGAGTAGAGTAGAGTGGAGTGGAGTGGAGTGGAGTGGAGTGGAGTGGAGTGGAGTGGAGTGGAGTGGAGTGGAGTAGAGTAGAGTAGAGTAGAGTAGAGTAGAGTAGAGTAGAGTAGAGTAGAGTAGAACAGAACAGAACAGAACAGAACAGAACAGAACAGAACAGAATAGAATAGAATTTTTTATTGGCCAAGTGTGACTGAACCCACAAGGAATTTGTCTTTGGTGCATATGCTCTCAGTGTACATAAAAGAAAAGATACATTCATCAAGAATCATAAGGTACAACACTTAGTGATAGTCATAGGATACAAATAAGCAATCAAAGCATACTAGGAAACAAAGATAGATAGATAGATAGATAGATAGATAGATAGATAGATAGATAGATAGATAGATAGATAGATAGATAGATAGATAGATAGATAGATAGATGATAGAAAGAAAGAAGAAAGAAAGAAAGAAAGAAAGAAAGAAAGAAAGAAAGAAAGAAAGAAAGAAAGAAAGAAAGAAAGAAAGAAAGAAAGAAAGAAAGAAAGAAAGAAAGAAAGAATTCTTTATTGGCCAAGTGTGATTGGACACACAAAGAATTTGTCTTAGAACAGAGTAGAGTAGAGTAGAGTAGAGTAGAGTAGAGTAGAATAGAATAGAATAGAATAGAATAGAATAGAATAGAATAGAATAGAATAGAATAGAATAGAATAGAATAGAAGAACAGAACAGAACAGAACAGAACAGAACAGAACAGAATTCTTTATTGGCCAAGTGTGATTGGACACACAAGGAATTTGTCTTTGGTGCATGTGCTCTCAGTGTACATAAAAGAAAAGATTCGTTCATCAAGAATCATAAGGTACAACACTTAATGATGGTCATAGGTTACAAATAAGCAATCAGGAAACAATATCAATATAAATTGTAATGTAACGTAACATAACATAACATAACATAACATAACATAACATAACATAACATAACATTTTCGTTCTCCTACAGGTAGTCCTCGATTTACAACAGTTCATTTAGCGACCGTTTCAAGTTACAACAGCACTGAGAAAAGCAACCTACGACAGGTTTTCACACTTACAACCCCATAGACCTGTGATCAAAATTCAGATGCTTGTAAACAGACTCAAATTTGCAACAGTCACAGAGTCCAGGGGTCACGCAATCCCCTTTCTGTGACCTTGTGACAAGCGAAGTCGATGAGAAAGCCAGATTCACTTTACAATCATGTTACTAACTAAACAAATGCAGTGATTTACTTAACGGCGGGAAGGAAGGTCGTAAAACGGGGCAAAATTTATTTAACAACTGTCTTGCTTAGCGAGTGAAATTTTGGGCTCAGTTGTGGTCATAAGTCGAGGACTATATTTGTTTATTTGTTTGTTTGTTTCTGTTTCGACATCATTAGCAGATAGAAGCATCTAGCACGCTCTGACTGATGCTGAAAAGCAGGGATGAAATGTAAAATGTGTTACTACCAGTTCTGTGGGCGTGGCTTGGTGGAGGGGTAATGTGACTGGGTGGGCGTGGCCAACTTTTTTTTTTAACTTTTCAAAGCATTTTTTCTAATGCTTTGAAAAGCCTCTGCCGATCAGGCAACTCAGCTGGGATCGTCAGAGACTTTTCAAAGCATTTTTTTTACCACCTTTTTGACCAAGACGTTGCAGAAAAAAGTGCTTTGAAAGAAAAACCTCTCTTGATCCCAGCTGAGCCACGCAATCATCAGAGGCTTTTTTTTTAAAGTATTTTTTCTAATGCTTTGAAAAGCCTTTGCCGATCAGGCAACTCAGCTGGGATCATCAGAGAGACTTTTTAAAAAATGCTTTGAAAAGCCTCTGCCAATCAGGCAACTCAGCTGGGATCGTCAGAGACTTTTCAAAGCATTTTTTTTACCACCTCTTTGGCCAAGAGGTTGCAGAAGAAAATGCTTTGAAAAGCCTCTGACGATCCCAGCTGAGCCGCACAATCATCAGAGGCTTTCTTTTTTTTTTTACTTTTAAAAGCATTTTTTTGTCAGAAGAGGTTGTAGAAAAAATGCTTTTAAAAGTAAAAAAAAAAAGCCTCTGATGATTGTGCGGCTCAGCTGAGCATGGGGGGGGGGGCGGGCGCCTCAGGGATTTTTGCTACTGGTTCTCCGAACCACCCGCCACCATCTCTACTGATTGGGCGATCCGCTCCAAACTGGGAGCATTTCACCCCTGCTGAAAAGCTTTAACAAAGTTGAACCTGGTTAGTCCTTCCATGAGAGACCTTTTAAGTGCAGAGACTTGAGTCCAATTGGGAAGTTTTTTTTTGGGGGGGGGGGGTTAGGGTTAGGGTTAGGGTCATCTCCTATCTGCCATCTCCAGACAGCGCGAATCAGTGCTGTGTTGACTGAAAATCCCACAGTTCATAATCCTAACATCTGTTCATATTTTGTAACTGCTGTGTTTTTTTTAACGTTTTTCAATGTTTTTTTTTTATGTTGTAAGCTGCCCAGAGTTGTTGGATATGAGACGGATGGCAAATACATTTTAAAAATAATAAAATAAAATAAAATAAAATAAAATAAAATAAAATAAAATAAAATAAAATAAAATAAAATAAAATAAAATAAAATAAAATAAAATAAAATAAATAAAATAAAAATAATAAAATAAAATAAAATAAAATAAAAATAATAAAATAAAATATAAAATAAAATAAAATAAAATAAAATATTAATAAAATAAATAAAATAAAATAAAATAAAATAAAATAAAATAAAATAAAATAAAATAATAAAATAAAATAAAATAAAATAAAATAAAATAAAATAAAATAAAATAATAAAATAAAATAAAATAAAATAAAATAAAATAATGAAATGAAATGAAATGAAATGAAACAATAAAAATAAAAGAAAAAAGAAAATAAAAAAATAAAAAAATAAAATAATAATAAAATAAAATAAAATAATAAAATAAAATAAAATAAAATAAAATAAAATAAAATAAAATAAAATAAAATAATAAAATAAAATAAATAAATAAATAAATAAATAAATGAAATGAAATAATGAAATGAAATGAAATGAAATGAAATGAAATGAAATGAAATGAAATGAAATGAAATAAAATGAAATAATAAAATAATAAAATAAAATAAAATAAAATAAAATAAAATAAAATAAAATAAAATAAAATAAAATAAAATAAAATAAAATAAAATAAAATAATGAAAAATGAAATGAAATGAAATGAAATGAAATGAAATGAAATGAAATGAAATGAAAGTATGTGCAGAGCTGTTAGGAGAGAACAATGGAGGACAAGGAGTCAACTTGGGAAGCAAGGCACACATGGACGCTGAATGGGCCCTCCCTGGCTGGGGAATAAATAGAAGGAAAGGGGAGTGGTGGTCGTAGGAGACAACCATTCATATTTCTGAAGATTTTGCTCATTGTGTTTCGTGCTACAGAGACTGCTTGCCAGAACATTATTTACAGCTTTGCAGCTGGGAACTCCCAGCCTGGCAATTTTTTCAAAGAACTGATAAGGTCTGTTACTGGCAGTTAACTCCTTGAAGGACTCTTGCCTTGATTTTTCGTTGTGTGAATGCCATTAATTCACAGGAGATAAATAAAGAAGGGTTACTCGTGGCCAGGAGTCTGTTTCTTGCTTCTCCTAAGGCTGGGTTAGAACAGGAACTTACATCCATACATCCATACCAAGAAGGGGCAAAGTGGATTTAGAAGAGATGATAGAAGAAGTAGAGACTGTTGTTCTCAAGGAAAATTATTTTCTGCTTTAAAAAAATCTTGCTGCAATTATTATTTTTGTTTTAATCGTGTCTCATGACGTTTTAACTGATTCTCTTTAGGTCTCCCTGCCTTGGTGGTTGCAATCTCTGTGGGATTTACTAAAGCCAAGGGCTACGGCACCGGGAACTAGTGAGTAAGCAATTCTTCCTTTCCCTTTCTGTCCAGCAATACGAGTAACTCAGATTTGATAACGGGTAGCCACTGCCATTGTGGAATCATCGCTTATTCTCTAGCCAGTCTTTTCCGCGTTGCATCTCATGAATTCCATCATTTTTCTTTGCCTATGCTAAATTCTCTTTCTTCTTCTTCTTCCTTGCCTAGCTGTTGGCTATCTTTGGAGGGAGGCCTGCTCTATGCCTTCGTGGGACCGGCGGCTGCTGTGGTTTTGGTATATGACATCCCCCCCCCCTTCTGAATATTTCCTCTCTCTCTTATTTATGTCTTACACATTTCTGAAAAAGTTACAAATTCCATGCTCTAGGATCTTTGCTTTCCTCCCAAGATGAACTAAGACCTCATGGAAAGTAGGTGTCCAACAGAATAGAATAGAATAGAATAGAATAGAATAGAATAGAATAGAATAGAATAGAATAGAATAGAATAGAATAGAATAGAATAGAATAGAATAGAATAGAATAGAATAGAATAGAATAGAATAAAGAGGGAATGGAATGGAATAGAATGGAATAGAATAGAATAATAAAATATGGAATGGAATGGAATGGAATGGAATGGAATGGAATGGAATGGAATGGAATGGAATGGAATAGAATAGAATAGAATAGAATAGAATAGAATAGAATAGAATAGAATAGAATAGAATAGAATAGAATAGAATAGAATAATAAAATATGGAATAGAATATAGAATGGAATGGAATGGAATGGAATGGAATGGAATGGAATGGAATGGAATGGAATGGAATAGAATAGAATAGAATAGAATAGAATAGAATAGAATAGAATAGAATAGAATAGAATAGAATAGAATAGAATATGGAATGGAATGGAATGGAATGGAATGGAATAGAATAGAATAGAATAGAATAGAATAGAATAGAATAGAATAGAATAGAATAGAATAGAATAGAATAGAATAGAATAGAATAGAATAGAATAGAATAATAAAATATGGAATAGAATATAGAATGGAATGGAATGGAATGGAATGGAATGGAATGGAATGGAATAGAATAGAATAGAATAGAATAGAATAGAATAGAATAGAATAGAATAGAATAGAATAGAATAGAATAGAATAGAATAGAATAGAATAGAATAAAGAGGGAATGGAATGGAATAGAATGGAATAGAATAGAATAATAAAATATGGAATGGAATGGAATGGAATGGAATGGAATGGAATGGAATAGAATAGAATAGAATAGAATAGAATAGAATAGAATAGAATAGAATAGAATAGAATAGAGTAGAGTAGAGTAGAGTAGAGTAGAGTAGAGTAGAGTAGAGTAGAGTAGAATAGAATAGAAAATGGAATGGAATGGAATGGAATGGAATGGAATGGAATGGAATGGAATGGAATAGAATAGAATAGAATAGAATAGAATAGAATAGAATAGAATAGAATAGAATAGAATAGAATAGAATAGAATCAATAAAATACAGAATGGAATGGAATGGAGTGGAGTGGAGTGGAGTGGAGTGGAATGGAATGGAATGGAATGGAATGGAATGGAATGGAATGGAATGGAATAGAATAGAATAGAATAGAATAGAATAGAATAGAATAGAATAGAATAGAATAGAATAGAATAATAAAATATGGAATGGAATGGAATGGAGTGGAGTGGAGTGGAGTGGAGTGGAGTGGAGTGGAATGGAATGGAATGGAATGGAATGGAATGGAATGGAATGGAATGGAATGGAATAGAATAGAATAGAATAGAATAGAATAGAATAGAATAGAATAGAATAGAATAGAATAGAATAGAATAATAAAATATGGAATGGAATGGAATGGAATGGAGTGGAGTGGAGTGGAGTGGAGTGGAGTGGAGTGGAGTGGAGTGGAGTGGAGTGGAGTGGAGTAGAGTAGAGTAGAGTAGAGTAGAGTAGAGTAGAGTAGAGTAGAGTAGAGTAGAGTAGAGTAGAGTAGAGTAGAGTAGAATAGACAGAGTTGGACCAGATTTTGGAGGATTTCTAGTCCAATCCCTTGCTTAGGTAGGGAACCCTACACCACTTCAGACAAATGGTTATCCAACATCTTCTTTAAAAACTTCCAGTGTTGGAGAATTCACAACTTCTAGAGGCCAGTTGTTCCACGGATTAATTGTTCTCACTGTCAGGAAATTTCTCCTTAGTTCTAAGTTGCTTCTCTCCTTGGTTAGTTTCCACCCATCGCTTCTTGTCCTGCCCTCAGGTGCTTTGAGGAATAGCTTGACTCCCTCTTCTTTGTGGCAGCCCCTGAGATTAAACTAAGGTTATTTTTAAAATTCTGGATTAATCCAGAACGGGAAATGCCATGGGTAAATTTGAAAACGTTGATGTTTTTCTTTTTCTTTTCTTTCAAGTTGGGTGGGTTAAGAACAGAAAGAGAGCAGAGAAGAGCAACAAAGATGACTAGGGGACCGGAGGCTAAACCATCCAATGAATGGTTGCAGGAACTGGGAATGTCGACTCTAACAGAGAAAAGGACCAGGGATGTCATGATAGCCAACTTCCAATGTTTAAAGAGTTTTCGCAGAGAAGAGGGGGACAACCTACAATCCAAACCAAGGACAATGTTGTCAAGGAGATATCTAATCTAGAATTAAGGAGAAATTTCCCGACAGTGAGGACAATTAGTCAATGGAATGGCTCACCTTCAGAAGTCATGGATGCTCCATCCCTGGAGGCTTTCAAGAAGAGATTAGATGTTTATCTGGGATGGGATAGGGAGGTTGGGCTAGAAGACCTCCATGGTCCTTTCCAACTCTGTCATTCTGTTGTCTGAATTCACCCGGCAAAAATGAAACCTTTTTAAATCTCAGCAATCTTACGATGAGAAGGAATACATTTTTATTGATGGGAATTTTTTAGAATTTAGAATGATAAATATGTGTTTTGGGGGTTATCAAGATATTTGTCATTAAGCCCCTTCCCTTTCAACCACAAAACCAAATTGTACCATATTTCTAGCTTAACGCCAAGTATTAACCATGGGGGCGTATTTTTTAAAAAAATAAAGATTGTTGAATGGAGCTACAGCCATGATTTTCAGCAATCAAATCATTTCACATAAAATTAAATAAAACTAGGGCAAAGTTTAATTCGACCCCTTTAACGGAATCGCAGAAGATAGCGGTCCGGTGAACGCTATTGCTTATGTTAATTAAATAGAGCCTCCAGGGTGGGTGGCAATATACCTTTAACTACTAAAGCGAGAGAAAACATTTGTTGAGAAAATTAAGCAGGGGGGTATACATGGAAGGCCTAGATTATTGGGAAATGATTTCCCCTGGAATGCAAGAGAAGAAATGAGCTGTAATTTTATTTCCCTTGCTAGACTTTGGTGATAGGTCTAACATGTCTTTAGTGTGAAGCTACAAAGAGGCCAAACTGGAAGGGTTCCAGCTATTGTACAACTAGTAAAATAAATGAACGTAAATAACATAAAGGCTATGAAGAGGTCTTCTGTGCAATATGCTTGGAGTGGCTCTTTCTATGAAAGAAGACTCCAAACTGTGGCAATTTTAAGACTTAGCAATAGCACTTAGACTTATATACTGCTTTACAGCCCCTCTCTAAGCAGTTTACGGAGTTAGCATATTTGCCCTCAACAATCTGGGTCCTCAAACCCAGATCTGGGACCTCAGAAGGACGGAAGGCTGAGTCAACCTTGAGCCTGTTGAGAGTCAAACTGCCAAATTGCAGGCAGCCTGCAGTCCGCAGAAGGAGCCTGCAGTACTGCATTCTAACCACTGCGCCACTGCGGCTCACTTCAACTCCCAGAATTCCACAGCCAGTAAATATGCAGATTATAACCAGGGGCGGGATTCAGAAATTTTAGCAACCGGTTCTCTGCCCAATTGCTGGGGGGCATGGCCATGGTGAGTGTGGCCTACTCAGCCTTCTACACCATGGGAGGGGGGGAGTGGTTTCACCCTCCCCAGACTCTGGAGGCTTTCCTCGAGCCTCTGGGAGGGTGAAAATAGCCTTCCCTGGGCTCCGGAGGCCCTCCAGAGTCTGGAAATAGGCCCATTTTCAGACTTCCAGTACTTCTGATAGGCCTGATTTTTGCCCTCCCCAGGCTTTCCTCGATTAGAATTAACATCCAGTTCACCTGAATCGGTCTGAACTGGCTGAATCCCAGCCCTGATTATAACCAAGTATCGCAAGGAGACCACTGTAACTTGTTCCTATTACCAACCAGTTTTCTGGGGTTTAGCATGAGCCCCGATCCTCAAAATACTCCAACGAACTGTGACTGCACCCTAAACTAACCAAGATCAAAATTAAATTCAACTTTGCATCTTGGGTGAAGGCATCTGCTAGCTAGGACATCAGGTGGCCAGGTTCAGCATCTCAGTGAAGAGGCCATCTCCATTTTGATATGAGATGGTTTGGTTTGGCTTCTTTATTGAGTAATATTTAGATTTAGATTTAGATTTTATTTAATTTCTATACCGCCCTTCTCCTGAAGGACTCAGGGCAGTACACAGCCAACAGTAAAAAAAAGTCCAAGTACAAAATTTTAAAAAAACATTTTAAAAACATATTAAATCATTGGCCTAATCATTAAAAAAAAACCCCAATAAAAATCATGTCTAAGCCAGCCCTGCTTGTTGGAATAATAACGTCTTGAGGGCACGGTGAAAGGTGTGTAGGTCAGGGAACCTCCGTATCTCCGGGGGCAGTTCGTTCCAGAATGCAGGTGCCACCACAGAGAAGGCTCTCCCCCTGGGGGCCGCCAATCGACACTGTTTGACTGACGGCACCCTGAGGAGTCCCTCTCTGTGGGAGCGTATTGGCCAGTGGGAGGTTATCGGCAGCAGAAAGTGGTCTCGTAAGTACTCAGGTCCTAAGCCATGGAGTGCTTTAAAGAGCAAGTTACAGAGTTCTCCTTGCTATACTTGGTTATAATCTGTGTATTGGCCGACTGGGGAACTCTGGGAGTTGAAGTCCACAAGTCTTAAAGTTGCCAAGCTTGGACATCCAGGTTCTAGGACATGAGCAAAGTTAGCCAGATGCGAAAAGTCTCCCTTTACCCAAATAAATACACAACTCCTACAAACACACACAGAAATACCAACACATAGTGTTTATCTGCCAATTAGTATTCTTTGGAGCTCTCCTGAAAAATATCTATATCTTGGTTGGGCTCTGATGTTTGTTGTCTCAGACACCAAACATTCATCATACAAAATGATGCTGAGATTCAAAAATGCTTCAGGTCCTCTGACCAGCTGGGACTCAGATGTCTTCTTCTCCAGCAGTGTTAGGCTAAGCAGCTGGGGAAGATCTGGAGGGCTTTATGCATCAAACCTGACCAGGTTTCCAAGTCAACCTTTCTGTTGTTTCTCTTCCAACAGGTAAACATGGTTATTGGCATTCTGGTGTTTAACAAACTTGTATCCAAAGATGGAATAACAGATAAGAAACTGAAGGAACGGGCAGGGTAGGCGTTCTATCAATCCTTCCTCTAAGAAACCCATCAAAAAGTATATATTTAATGTAGATATCTTGCAAAGTCAGTCGGTAACCAGGCAGGAATGTTACGGCAAGAGAGAAACGGTGGTTTGGAAAAAGAAAAGCTGAAACCAGCCCTCTGGGCACCTTCTTTTGACTTGTGGCATGGAAGGAGCGTGGAGTGACATCACCAGTGTGATTTGTTAAAAAAGCATAAATGCAACAGAAATCTCTTATACTGTATGTCTACGGAGATTCTCAGTCATCCAGGTCATGGTTGTCCCAAAAGTGCTTTTTTCAAGAGGCAAGTGGACTTTCTGGTTTTTCTTTGAAGACATTTTGCTTCTCATCCAAGAAGCTCCTTCAGCTCTGACTGGATGGTGGGGAATGGAAGGATTTATACTCCTTGCAAACAGCTGGTCATTTGCATTCTTTTAGAGAGACATTGAGGCCACTTGGAGGTTTTGTTTGTCCACCCCAAGGATAAAACACCCAGACACAAATTGAGCAACATAGTATATGCAGTATAATGCAGTGAGCCATGCGTGATCTGTACATTGGAGAAACAAAACAACCACTTCATAAGCGCATGGCACAACGTAGGAGAGCAAACCCATCAGGAGAAGATTCAGCAGTCCATCTGCATTTCAAAGACAAAGGCCACTCTTTTGAAGACAGCACACTCCACATTTTACACAGAGAGGACCCCTGGTTTGAATGAAGGGTCAAAGAGGCCATCTATGTTCAAATTGAACAGCCCTCTCTCAACAGAGGGGGAGGGGTACAACATCACCTGTCTCCTTTCTGCAACACGGTCCTTTCAGGAGTTCCAAGAAGGTTCCAAAACTACTTTCACTACTCAGGTAATCCTGAGGACACAGATAAACCTCCAAGTGGCCTCAACAACTCTCTGAAAAGGATGCAAATGACCAGCTGTCTGCAAGGAATTTCAATCCTTCCATTCTCCGCCATCCAGTCAGAGCTGAAGAAGTTTCTTGGATAAGAAGCAAAACGTCTTCAAAGGAAAGCCAGAAAGTCCAGTTGCCTCTTGAAAAAAGCTCCTTTGGGTTCTTAAACTGTACTGAGCATCAAGAATATGTGAGACAATGGTGTAGGGACAATGATGTGTCTCTGGATGGAGATAAGATGATGAATTGCCAACATCTAAAGTAAAGATATCCTTCCATTTCACTATTTAGAGGAACTAGAATGAAGAGGTCTGCTTTCACTCTTGTTTCTGAGGAAGCCTTGGCTTGTGCTCTTAGATATCATAGGGAGATCTGCAATCAATCCAAGTTTGAGATCTTCTAGCATAATTGTGACTCTCCTTCCAAAAGATGCCCAACTATCAAAGTTGGCCAGAATACTGTTTCTGGTTTCATAGAGGATGACATTTAGGGCAGAAGAATGATCACCTTTGAGAGTCTTGATGCCCACTGAGCTTGACGGTTTTCATTATCTAACTAAGGCACTGAGGATGTTCCCTAGTTTAGTCATAAAATGTCTGCAAGAAAAAAAATGCTCAGAGATCACCAAGGACCCCACGATTCAGAACTGAGCTACAAATATTCTCTTCTATTGATCTTGTGTTTTGGTGGAACTGTAGCTGGATCAGTTCTGTTTACGCTATTCAATTCCAGATGATTGGAATGGAAGGCAGTAGACCAGTGTTTCTCAAATTTGGCTATTCTGCGTGGACTTCAACTCCCAGAATTCAGCCCAGCCTTGCTGGTTGTGGAATTCTGGGAGTTGAAGTCCACACATTGCCAGGATTCCAAGTTAATACTCCCAACGAAAGAAGACTCCGAGGCTAGACATTCCTCAAAGTTCCATTTTATTAGAGATGTCATATTGGCACATCTGGGAAAACCCGAATCTGAAAGCTTCCAGGTTTTTCCCACCCAAAAGAAAGTCCAAGTCCCTTCCCCTGTGCCCACATGTCCATCACGTAGTCCAATCAATGCACCGTCCCAACTGGAGATGCCTCCCAGTCACGCCACTCCAGGTGCAGGGCAGGATGTCCTTGACTCCCAGAGAAAAGAATGTTATTATGACTACATATCTCTCCAACTCCATGCAATTCCCCCCTCTCAGTTTCCCACAGCACTAAGTGTAGCAGCCCTGAAGATCCAAAGAAAAAGATGGCCTCCAGGGCTGACACACATCTTAGAATGGCCGAGGTTGAGTAACCCCGAATGAGATATAGCTAGGAGCTAGGCTTCCTTGTCGATTGCAAACATCGTGTAGCAGCAAAGATGTTTGAGATATCCACTCACCCACCCCTATTTTACATCACTAGCCTTTCAAGCACAAAAATGCATCTTAAGGCCTTCCCAAGGTGAACCAAGGCATCTAACGTTTCTTTTCTGGAACCAACTCAAAATCAGGGAAGTTTCTTCTGAACAAGATTCCTGAATCATTTAGGGCAGGTCGATTTCATGTTCCATTAAATCAGTGGTGGGTTGCTCCCGGTTCGGCCCGGTTCGGCCAAGTCGGTAGCGGTGATGATGTGACATCACCGAGCCGGTTCTCTTTGTTTGAGAGCTGGGCCCTCCTGCCTGCCCTCACGTTATTCCTACCTTTATTTCTTCTTTTTTAGCCCAGCTGATAGGCGCGACAGAATGAATTGCCGCACCTCAGCTGGGCAGAAACTTAATGCGCTTGTGTGGCGCTTGCGCAGGGCGATCATGCATAAAGCACACGCATGAAGAAAACCGGTGGTAACGCCGGTTGGAACCCACCACTGCATTTAATGCTTCTGCAACACATACATGCCACAATTTTAATATACCCATATTTTTCAGACTATAAGAAGCACCTAGATTTAGAGGAGGAAAAGTTTTTGGCCTCCGCGCATCCCGTTTTTGCCTTCTCCGGCCCCCCAAGAAGTACTTTGCAGGCCAAAAACAGGCCCATTTTGGCCTCCCGAATCCTCTGCGAATCCCCAAAATGGGCCCCTTTTTCACCAAAAACGAGCCCATTTTTGGCCTGCAGAGTGCTTCTGGGGGACAGGGAGGCTGACAATGCAATGCATGGTGGATTCAGGAGGCGAAAAACAGGTCCGTATTTGGTGTATAAGACGCATTGAAATTTTCACCCACTTTTGGAGGGAGACAGCGCGTCTTATACTCTGAAAAATACGTTAAATTTGCAAATGCCTTCATATTAAATGGGGAGACAAGAGGAACTAAGGAAGAATTTAGCGTGCAGATTCAACCTGGGTTATCCCAGGCTCATCCCAGAACCAACCCATTGTTTTCAAAGGCGCATAGTTCCAGAAATGCTTTATGGGCAACGTTGTCCCACTAAAACATCACCAAAACCTATAAATTAAATCCTGTTTTAGCTGGTTATCGACTGTGCTGAATAGATGCTGAAAATGCAGGTGCTTTAGGAAAGGGGAGGGAACTGATTTTTGTTTTTTGTTTTTATGGCTTCCCGTTATGCTAATTTCGTTGCTCGCTTGTGAACCTGCTTAAAAGTTGTGCTTTTCAATGTGCAAATGAACTTGTGGGTGCATTACCTGTGCAGAACATGATGGTGTCTGGAGGGGTTAAGAGCCGTGTCATCCCTGGTCACTGAACTGGTAAACTTCAGCCCGGAGGGTTTTTTGTTTTTGTTTTTTTCAAACTACGTTGGAAAGTAAAAAGGGAGTAAATTTTGGAAGCAACTTACAAGAGGTGTAACGATACATGGCACCAAACGAAACAGGGTGTACTGTATGAACACAATCGAGCCCAAAATTTCCATTGCCAAGGGAAGCGTTTGTTAAGGGAGCTTGCTCCATTTTACATCCTTTCTTGCCACGGTCACTAAGTGAATCGCTGCAGGTGTTAAATGAGTCAAATCATCATTAAGCGAATCTGGCTTCCCCATTGACATTGTTTGTCAGAAGGTCAGAAAAAGAGGATCACTGCGACCATCATAATTGCCTCTGAATGTTGATCGACATGATTGCAGGGAGCACGACCACGGTTGTAAGTGTGAAAAATGGTCACAAGTCACTTTTTTCAGTGCTGTTGTAATGTTGGATGGTTACCAAATGAACTGTCATAAGTGGAGGGGTTACTTCAGGTAGTCCTTGATTTACAACACTGTTTAGCAACCGTTCAAAGTTACAATGGTACTGAAGAAACAATTTATTACCCTTTTTCACACTTACGACCGTTACTGCATCCCTGGTGTCACGTGATCAAAATTCAACTGCTTCTCCTCCCTCTCCTTCCTTCCTTTCCCCCTCTCCCCAGCTCCTCCCTCCGTCCTTCCTGTTAAGGATATTCTTGACTCATAACCGATGTTGTTGGTTATTGAGCAGAGTATCCTTTGAGTAAACGCATGAAAAGCGACTGGGAGTGGTTGTGAACAATCACAGTCAACATACAAACACACTGAGTTGTTGTAGTCTTTTACTTTTAGAAAAAAGTAAACCAAAGTCCAAAAACAATCCAAGTCATACATAGATAAGACGAGACTTAAAAGATCAATCCAGGGATATTTCAAGTACAAAGTCTTCTTACCAGTTGTAATCATACACAATAAAACAGTTCTTCTTGAGTTTCAAACAGGAACAGGTTCAATATCAAAACATTCAATAAATAGTAGAAAACAACATGTAGCGATGATCAAACAGTGATCATGCAGAGAGATCAGGTAGAGAGTTACAGCAAATAAGCAGGTAAAATGGTGTAGCATCCACACAAGCCATGATCCTGACTTCCCTTAAGTACATTGGCTACAGAGCTTAGCCAATCAGGATACAGGATGATGCAATACAGTCTTAAAGCAATATAATACCTTTCTGACTGAAAACATACATTGTTGGTTTATATATTGCCTGACCAACTAGTTAGACAAATAACCATTTCCTAACACCTCCCTTCTTTACTTCCCCTTCCCTCTCTCCCCCTAGCAAAGTCAAGGGAGATTCGCTTAACGACAGTTTGACTCATTTAACAACAACAGTGATTCACGTAACGACCGTGGCAAGGAACGTCGTAAAGTGGGACACAATGAACTTCAGAAGTTCATTTCACTTGGCAACAAAAATATTTGGGTGGCTCCGTTGTGGCCATACATTGAAGATTAGCTGATCTTGGACTCTGGGAGTTGAAATCCACCCGTCTTCAAGCTTCCAAGGTTGAGAAACACTGCTCTAGAACTTTCTTTTGTGGACCTTCAAGGTCCCTCTTCTATGTTCTGGATCATGTTCAGCTATCAAAGCCAGGGCTTCAAAATTTGGGGGCAACCACAAAATGCGGGTCCCAATTTGGATGGTCAAGTTTGCCTGGTCCATACTTTCCAACTGGGTTCTGTCCGGGTTCTTTGACACAGCCCGAGACCTCTTTGGGCAAGAGGGGAAGGGGTTGTGGCTGATGGTTTCCTGGGCTGGTATCTTAAAGTTGAGAGTGTTAACCCTTCCCTGTCCTGTTGTTTGGTTTCTCTCTTCCTTTTCCTTTTCCTTTTCCTCTCCCTCTCTCTCTCTCTCCCTCTCTCTCTCCCCCCCCCTCTCTCTCTGCTGGTGTTTGGGTTGGGATTCTCATTTTGTTCAACTTTCTCCTTCTATTCTTTTTGTTGAATATCCTTCTTCCCTTCTTTTTCTTCCCTCTTTCCCCCTTCCCCTAGCTACTTCCTCCTTCCCTCCTTCCCTCCCTCCCTCCCCTATATCTTTCTTTCCTAAAGCGTAAAGCACGATCTTTCTTTCTTCTTTCTTTCTTTCTTTCTTTCTTTCTTCTTTCTTTCTTTCTTTCTTCTTTCTTCTTTCTCTCTCTTCTTCCTTTCCTTTCTTCTCTCCCCCCTCACATATTTTCTTCCTCTTTCCCTCCCTTCCTCCTTTCTTTCTTCATTCTCCTTCCCTCCCTCACACACATTTCCTTCCCTCCTTCCTTCCTTTCTCCTCCACTCCCTACCTCCCTCTCTCCCTTCCCTTCCCCACACATTTCTTCCCTCCCTCCTTCTCACACAGTTCTCCTCGGTTCTATTCCTCCTCCTCTCTCCTCTCTTCCTTCCTTCTATCCCTTCCCTACCTCCTTCCTTCCCTCCCTATTCTCCCTTCCTCCTATATCTTTTTCTTTCCTTCGTTCCTTCCTTCTTTCCTTCCTTCCTTCCTTCCTTCCTTCCTTCCTTCCTTCTTCCTTCCTTCTTCCTTTCCTTCCTTCCTTTCTTTCTTTCTTCTTTCTTTCTTTTCTTTCTTTCTTTCTTTCTTTCTTTCTTTCTTTCTTTCTTTCTTTCTTTCTTTCTCTCTCTCTCTCTCTCTCTTCTTTCTTTCCTTCCTCCCCTCCCTCCCCTCACACATTTTATTTCTTTTCCCTCCCTCCCTCCTTTCTTTCTTCATTCCCTCCCTCCCTCACACACATTTCCTTCCTTCCTTTCTTCCTCCCACTCCCTCCCTCTCTCCCTCTCTCCTTCCCCTCTCCCTCACACATTAGTTCCCTCCCTCATTCTCACACATTTCTCTCCTTCCTTCCTTCCTTCCTTCCTTCCTTCCTTCCTCCCTCCCTCCCTCCCTCCTCCCTCCCTCCCTACCCTCTGCCCCCCCTATCACCTCCCCCCCCCCCCGTTCTGTTTGTGCTCACCAGCAAAGTGTTTTGTTTCGTTTCAGTCTTTTAATTTTAATTGCAGTCAGATGGCCGTGCCCCCTTTACGGCATCACGCTCAATATGTTCCAAGTGTGAGAGTGGTGTCTTCTCCCGACGTTTCGGCCACAGCCACCAGTAACGCCATGTTAGTTCCTCTAATTTCAACTTCCTTTCTTTTTCTGATGAGGAGTATTGATTGATTGGACTTAGAGGTTTCTTCCATGCCGCTTTTCCACCTCTGATTTCCTTCCTTCCTTCCTTCTAGTTTTATTTTTTTCCTTTGTTCTTCCTTTGGTTCACATTCAGGGTGTCAAATCTGTTAAAATCTATCCCTTGGCAGGGTCCCCCCCCCCATCTCTCTCTAGCTTAAAATCCTGGATCTTTTGCAAGATAAAATTGTTAAACACCTGTCTCAATTTTTACGCGGGAGAAAACCCGAATAACCAGAGACCTACATATATATTATATTATAGTAATATAATTTAATATTATATTGTATATTATATTATATTATATTATATTTATTATATTATATTATATTATATTATATTATATTATATTATATTATATTATATTATATTATATATATTATATTATTATATTATATTATATTATATTATATTATATTATATTATATTATATTATATTATCATATCATATCATATCATATCATATCATATCATATCATATTATTATAATATATATATGAGATATTCAAAAATGATCACCATGTCAGTTAATCCTTAGTTGGGTCACCTGTAGCACGAATGATGGCTTCTATTAACTGGGTTTTTATTGCTGGGTCGCTTCTGACTAACAAGTTTCTTTAGCTGGCTCCCTAGATTTTCAATTGGGTTAAGGTGGTCTGTGCAATTCCCAGGCCATTCAGCAGTGGAATAAGATTATCTTGAAACTCAAAAAAAAAAAAAAAAAAAGTGGTGTTATTAGCCATCAAACCTCAAAAATACACTTTCCCCAAATATATATACATATATCTGTATGTGTGTGTACAGGTAATATCTTGGGTTTCTTCCCGTGTAATTGTAAACATATCTTTAGAGAGGTAGTAGCGACGTTTCGACGAAATCACATTCATCATCTTCTGGCTGATGTTCTCGGTTTGGTGCTTATGGGCAAACCGAGAATATCAGCCAGAAGATGACAAATGTGATTTCGTCGAAACGTCGCTACTACCCTTCTAAAGATATGTTTACAATTACATGGGAAAGAAACCCGAGATATTACCTGTACACACATATATACCCGTGAATATATATATACCCGTGAATATATATATGTCTTTGGTTATTTGGGTGTTCTCCTGCATAGGAATTGGATATGTCTTGGCGATGTTTCGACGATTCGTCATCTTCAGGCTGGTGTTCTCGGCTTCGTGCTTCCATTGCTCCTGGAAGCACGAAGCCGAGAACACCAGCCTGAAGATGACGAATGAGACTTCGTCGAAACGTCGCCAAGACATATCCAATTCTATGCAGGAGAACACCCAAATAACCAAAGACCTACATATAAACACCCGCGAAAACCTCAGAAAACAAATATATATATTCACGTAACGGGGTTGAAATGTGATCTCCCCAAAATCTGTCTTGCACACCCTTTGTCCCTGCCCTACAGAGAAGCCCCCTGCCACCCCTCCCAGCCCGCCAAGAAGACACCGAAACCTTGGGGGTAGCTCTGCTCTCTCAGCTCCTTTCTTGTTCTTTTATGTTTCGCCTCCACCTGGCTGCTGTTTTCCCATTTCATGCCTGGAGCCATCTCCTCGTTTTCTCCTTAATGCCATCTGATGACTCACTGGGTTTGTGATTTGCTTGATTCTTGCTCCAAACCAGCAGTGCCTACAAGGGTTGGTCCCAAAAGTTCAAAAGTCTGCCCGTTTTTCAATTTGAGACATGGGGTTGTTTTTTGTTTTTTTGTTTTTTGTTTTTTTGGGTGACCATTCCCTGAGTGCTGGAGTCTTCACTTGCTGGTTGTCCTGTCTGTCACAGGATATGGCTCCTTCTTCTCAGAAGGATCTGCTAAATGTATATAGACCATATCTATTCTCGGCTCTATTTTACACCAGTTCCTCCTTCTCCTCCTTCCATGTCACATTTTAAAGCTTTCTCAAAACCTCCTGTATTCTGCCTTTGATTATATCTCTGTAACCAACCTCTTTTCGGTCCCACATTCCTTCTTTCTGTCTCACATCATCACCCTCCTACATTCTTTCTTTCTTTCTTTCTTTCTTTCTTTCTTTCTTTCTTTCTTTCTTTCTTTTCTTTCTTTCTTTCTTTCTTTCTTTCTTTCTTTCTTTCTTCCTTCCTTCCTTCCTTCCTTCCTTCCTTCCTTCCTTTCTTTCTTTCTTTCTTTCTTTCTCCCACCCACCCACCCTCCCTCACTCTTTCTTTCTTTCTTTCTTCCCTCCCACCCTCCTCCCTCTCTCCTCCCTCCCTCAATCTTTCTTTCTTCTTTCTTTCTTTCTTTCTCTTTCTCTTTCTTTCTCTTTCTTTCTTTCTTTCTTTCTTTTCTTCTTTCTTTCTTCTTTCTTTCTTTCTTTCTATCTCTATCTCTATCTCTATCTCTATCTCTATCTCTATCTCTTTCTCTATCTCTATCTCTATCTCTATCTCTATCTCTATCTCTATCTCCATATCTAGCCCCATTTGGTAGAACCTCATATAGCACTTAGCAATGGCACTTAGACTTATACACTGCTTTACAGTGCTTTACAGCCCTCTCTAAGAAGTTTATAGAGTCAGCCTATTGCCCGCAACTGTCTGCCTCCTCATTTTACCCACCTCAGAAGGATGGAAGGCTGAGTCAACCTTGAGCCTCGTGAGATTCGATCTGCCAAATTGCAGGCAGCCAGCAATCAGCAGAAGTAGCCTGCAGTATGGCACTTCTAACCACTGCGCCATCGTGTCTCATGTATACTTGATAATTCCAGCTCCCAAATTGCCTGGGGAATTCTGGAAATTGAAGCCCACATGTCCCTAAGCTTTCCAAGGTTGTGGAACACTGCCCTAAGCAAATTTAATTCTGATTTCTATCTGTCCTTATCTAACGAGATATCAACATCACTCCTTTTAGCATTTAAAGCTCCATCATTGAAGGTTTTCAAGAAATGATTGGAGAACTATTTGTCCAATAAGGACTCTTGTCTTGGGCAAGGGGTTGGATTAGAAGACCTCCAGGGTCCCCTTCCTGCCCTATGATTATATTAAAAGACAAATAAAATCCACTAATCAAGGAGAGAAGCAACCTAGAACTAAGGAGGAACTTCCCAACAGAACAATTCATCAGTAGAATAACTTGTCTCCAGAAGACAAAGTCTCATTTGAGTGCAAACCTCAGACAAGATATTTGGCTTTCTTCTGTGCACTTCTTAGAATTGCTAAATGAGTCACAGCTTCTGAGGTTGTTGGTCTTCATTCTAAGTAGCTCGTATATGGGGTCTCCACTAGCATCAAAGGTGACCTTTCACTCTGAACTAATGTTTAATTTAAACCAGATCAGATTATACCGAAGAGGACATTTAAGATAATTGCCTGGAGACTACAACATATGAAGAACGGTTGCAAAAAATTGGGTTTGGCTAATCTAAAGAAAAGAAGGACTAGGGAAACATGATAGCAGTCTTCCACTATCTCAGGGGCTCCCACAAAGAAGAGGGAGTCAAGCTCTTCTCCAAAGCACCTGAAGGAAGAACAAGAAGCAACGAATGGAAACTAATCCAGAGAGAGAAGCCACCTAGAACTAAGGAGACATTTCCTGACTGTCAGAACAATTAACCAATGGAACGGCTTGCCTCCAGAAGTTCTGGATACTTCATCACTGAAGGTTTTTATTAAGAGACTGGACAGCCACCTGTCCAAAACGGTACAGAGTCTCCTGCTTGAGCAGGGGGTTGGACTAGAAGATCTCCAAGGTCCCTTCGCTCTGTTCTGATTCTGAAAAAAAACCAAACAGCCAGATATGTAGCAGCGGTGAAGCGAAGGTCCATCAAGATGGCAGGTTGATGTCCTACCCTCTTTTTTGACGTTTGTCGGACATGGAAGGCCCCTAAAAAAAAAAGAAGTGTAGCTTCACTTGTGTTGTTGTGGCTGCCTTACTGACATTTCTGATTCACACACAAATACACACACATCAAGAAGGAGAGAGGGAGACATTCAGTGGTGGGATTCCAGCCGGTTTGAGTCAGTTCGGGTGAATCAGCAGTTCAATTGCTGGCTCGTCCCCACCCCTCCCCGCCCCTTCCAGGAGTCCCCACGTGCCCATTTTTGCTCCCAGGGGTGTGCAGGAGACCAAGTGCCGCCTGTCACACCCCCTGGCCACACCCACCATGGCCAGATTGTTAAATTATTTGAATCCCACCACTGGAGACGGCCCTTAGCAAAACACAGTCTCCGGTGGAGAAGGATAAATGTAGGATTCCATCTTTCTGTTTGTCTTCCTGTCTCTCTCTATTTCTCTCTCTCCATCCATCCCTCCTAAACCACCAGAAACAACCCCAGCATTTGTTTTGTGTTTTTCTTCATTTTAAGACACACAAAAGCAGCACTAAGCATAGGTGTGGAGTGCATTAGAGTAGGCCTAAATGGAGAAAAGCCAGGTCACCTTGTTTTGTTGCCGTCTTCTCCTCTATCTTGTAATTCTCTTTGATTGTAGCTTGGAAGCATTTGAAGCCATTCTGCCTGTATCTCACATTATTATCCCCCCTCCCCTTGAGAGTCTGGTGGGTCTCCCTCAAGCGAGTCAAAGCAGCTTTAGGAATTTGGCTGGTCCAGAAGCTAAGAGACTTTTCTTTCTCCTTTTTTCTTCCTCCTCCCAGGGCGTCCCTCTGGAGCTCCTGTGTAGTCCTGCCTCTCCTGGCCCTCACATGGATGTCGGCCGTGCTGGCCATCACCGACCACCGTTCGGCCCTCTTCCAGATCCTCTTCGCAGTGTTTGACTCCTTGGAGGGCTTTGTCATCGTGATGGTCCACTGCATTCTTAGAAGAGAGGTGGGCCTTTGAGCATGGATGATGGTAGAACATCCTTTTGGTGTTTAGAAGGACAGGTTCTTACATTTGTGGAAATAAGAGGAAGTGGCTGGGTGAGAGAGAATGTTATCTTCTACGTAAGAGCCTCATTTCCTTCCATCCTTCAGTTCTGTTGAGATGGTCCAAGTTTGATGGTCAAGGGACACACTTAGCATTTGGGTGAGGTGGGCAACCATAAATTAAATGATGTGGACAAGAGTGGATCATTTAAATTCAACCTTGGCAACTTTGAAGTCCACATATATTTGAAATTTATTGGGACATAAATGACTAATGGCAGACCGGTTCCACCAAATTCAATGATTTACTGCAGGTTATCCCCCCTCCCACCCACCCAATTTAGCACATCTAGATATGTTGGATTTGTGACCAACATGTATTAACACTATTTTAAATATTTATGCTACATGTCATAGATCAGGGGTGTCATACTCAATGTCCGGGGACCGGATCCCACCTACAGGGTGCTTAGATCTGGCCCATGGGGCCACTGTAGAAACAATGAAGGACTGGCCTGCAGTGACTCTGCTAGCAAAAAGGGAGGTTGGCAGGGCCACACGTGGCCCTCCTGAGCTTCATTTTCACTGGCAGAGAGTTGTGGGAGGCTGTCGCAGCTGAAAACAGAGCTTGGGAGTGCATTTTCTCTGCCAGAGTGCTCAGGCCACCACAGGTGCCCCCGAAACAAGTGATGTAAAGCTGGCCATGCCCACCCTGGTCACACCCACCCTGGCCCCCCAAAGTTAAACAAAACCCTGATGTGGCCCTCAATGAAATCAAGTTTGACATCCCTAGTATAGATGATAGATGATTGAGAGAGAGAGGGAGGGAGGGAGGGAGGGAGGGAGGGAGGGAGGGAGGGAGGGAGGGAGGGAGGGAGAGGGAGGGAGAGGGAGAGAGATGATGGATAGCTGGATGAAGAGATAGATAGATAGATAGATAGATAGATAGATAGATAGATAGATAGATAGATAGATAGATAGATAGATAGATAGAGATGGATGGATGGATGGATGGATGGATGGATGGATGGATGGATGGATGGATGGATGGATAGATAGATAGATAGATAGATAGATAGATAGATAGATGATAGATAGATAGATAGATAGATAGATAGATAGATAGATAGATAGATAGATAGATAGATAGATAGATAGAGGCAGATAGAAGACAGACAGACAGACAGACAGACAGTAGACATAGTGAATATATATATATTATCTATAAATATCACCAGTGCATACATATAAACAGACCCATCTTGTGTTATTCAATATATTGGAAACCATCCTTGGAGAATTTCATGTTGATATCCTTTAGACACCTTTTTAAAAATCTAACAATAAATAAAACTATTTTATGTGCCTTTTTTATTTTTTAAAAAAAATCATGATTTAGTTGTGTTGATGTTCCTGGTCAATGATGATCAAGAAAAAGATAGAATGTATGAGTTCAGCAACGGGGAACATTCCCTTCCATTTTAGCCACCAGTTTTACTGCTTTAACTAATCTCAGCAGCGATGAGGAACTTTTCCTTACAGTTTTGTTCATGGCTAATTTTAATGGCTGTGCAATTGCCCGAAAGTGAAAGCTCATTAGCAACCTATCCCATATTTTATGCAGCACAAGACTTGAAATGGATTCTGCCTAATGCGACAAACTTTTTTTTTTCCTAGGTGCAAGATGCGGTTAAATGCCGAGTCGTGGACCGTCAAGAAGAAGCCAATGGAGATTCTGGAGGATCGTTCCAGAATGGACATGCCCAGCTTATGGTAAGTGAAAAAAAATGCTTTGAAGGAGAAGACAGATGTAGCTTTTATGGCTCCGGTGAACCAAGATGGCGCATACCAAGTTGGCTCATACAGGCTGGGAATCTTTGGAGGTTAAAACCTATGAAGAACGGTTGTAGGAACTTGGCATATCTAGTCTCACAAAGAGAAGGACTAAGGGTGAAGTGGAAAGATCTGGCCCATAGAATCTCCAAGAATTGGACACAAATGAATGGATAACATCACCATCATCATCATTGTCATCGGCGTTATCATCGTCATCTTCTTCTACTTCTTCTTCATCATCATCATCATCATTATCATCATCATCATCATCATGATCACAGTCTTCCAATATTTGAGGAGCTTCCACAAAGAAGAGGGGATTATCTATTCTCCAAAGAACCTGAGGGCAAGACAAGAAGTATAATGGATGGAAACCTATCAAAGAAAGATTTCCTGACAATTTCCTGACAGTGAGAACAATTATTCAGTGGAAGGACATGCCTCCAGAAGCTGTGGGTGCTCCATAACTGGAGGTTTTTAAGAAGAGATTGGACACCCATTTGTCTGAAATGGTACAGGGTCTCTTACTCAAACAGGGGGTTGGACTAGAAGACCTCCAAAGTTCCTTCCAACTCTGTTCTTCTATGTTCTTCTATCGGGAAGCCACCATCCTTTTAGCTTGTCCTGGTTGCTGATCATCATATAATATATTTGATTTGGTTTTATTGCCATAGCACAAAACCATCAAATGACTTGAATCAAGTAAGATTACAAGAACATAAGATGTTTCATCAGGGCCACAAGTTCATCTAGGCCACGATTATGGTGTCATACCGTGGCAAGTAGCCATTTTCAGGAAATTCTCAAAACAAGACCAGAAGGATGATCCTTCTCATTTATTGCTAGTCCCCAGATCTACATGGCAGCTCTCACTGTCATAAATGTATGTAATCTTTTTTTAAACAATCATCTGAATTGGTTTCCAGATATTATTGCATCTGGAGGTTTCAGATTTCCTGGGTAACAATAACATTCTTTAATTAATATATATCCCAGTTCACCCCAATTTCCAAATAGGATGTATGAAAGCTGTCCAATGCTTTTTCTTAGTGCCAATATTCCTCAAGTACTTTCTTCAAGCCATCTTCTCCAGAACTGTTGGATGGCACCTGGTCATTGACCATGCTACCTCAGGGTGCTGGGAGTCATAGCCCATTGTACCTGGAGGGCACCCCCTTGGAGAAAGACTACATCAGTGGAATTCAAATAACCTGGGGATGTACCTGATAGGAGGACATCTGCAAGGACCTTCTGCAACATTGAATCCATTGACCTCACCTGCTTTGTCTGAAAATGTTTGACAAGATCAGTTAGATGGTCACTTTGCTTCTTTCCTCTTCTAATTCTGGCCGCTTTTGTAAGACCCGGCTTTTCATAACATTTAAACCCTGATTGAGAAGAGGGTTTATCACCCGAGATCTCTTCTCCCAATTTTCCAGGAGAAACAATGAGGTGAGAATCCATTTCCCCACCCCCACCCCCCAGGACAAATTTTAAGCTTCTCCCCTTAACTTTGTTTAGTAAGATGAAAAGGCGCAACCAATGTTCTCTAACACACCTCGCAAGGATCCAGGTTATCTGAGAGACCATCTCATCTCACTGGGATTGGCCTGTCCTACCTATCTGGTGGAGGGGGGGCATGCTGTGGGCCCCATTGGCCAGGGAATTCTGGCTGGTGGGGTCCAGGAGAAGGATCTTCTCTGCCAGCCTTCAGGAATATTTTATCTCCTGGAGTGTGGTCAGCTCCAACCCTCTTATCTTCCGTAAGAGCCTAAAGACCAGGTTCTTCCAATTGACTTGGGGATCAATGGAGGTGGTTGATCCATTGATCCCCACACTGGGGTGGTTGATCATTTAATAACAGATCCCACTTCTGCCCTGCTCAGCCTATTCCCTCCCTCTCCATCTTTTCTAAACTATATTTTATAATTTTACAATTTTGTAGTACAGGTAGCTTTCGATTTACAAAAGACTGTTCGAAGTCACAATGACACTGAAAAATGGACCTATTGCTGTTTTTCCTACTTATGACTATTGTAGCATTCCCTGTGTTCACATGATCAAAATTCAGACCCTTGGCAACTGACTCATGTTTATGACGGTTGCAGTGTCCTGGGTCATGAAAAATTACCAGTTGGAGTTGCAAAACCGCTAAGTATCATATGCATATCTGTGATGACCCAGAGCATGGCACTGAGATAACACAAATATCTGGCAGTTCAAACCACCCCTTTATTGCTCCAAAGCTCCCCAAACACTCCCACATTTCTGGCAAGTCCCAGAGCAGAGTGAGAACAACCCCCCCCCCAAACCTCAAGCAGCCTCTGGCTGCAATTAGTCCAGCCCAGTGCTGCCTGCACCAAGGCTGCACAGCAATAAATCCCAAATGTATTTGGTAAAACAAGAGCCAAGCAAGGAGTTCAGGGAGCAAAAGATCCAAATAATTAGTCCAGAATGCCAACAAGGAATGCAAGGACTCTTGGCAAGTTCAAATATCAGCACACAACACTTCAGGAACTCAGTGTTTGTACCTGACAAATGCCCCTCCCCACAGCATCTCCCAAGGTGTGCCTGGTAAAGCTGGGTGGGCCACTTTCGTCGTGTGTGGCCTGCTCCTTCTGCACTGATCATGCCTTCTCTGCACTCCCCGAGCCCTTGAATCAGGAGGGGATGGTTCTTGCTCCTTGTCTGAGCTCTGTCTCTCCTCCCTGCCTGCAGGCCTCACTAATTTTGAACAGCCTTGCCTGGACTGACTCTGCCCTTCCCCAGTTTCCTTCAAGGCCACCGGAGCTGTCCTCTCCCTCACTGTCAGTTCTTGTTCCAGCTCATCTTCCGCCCCAGATTCAGACTCCAATGGGGGCATGACACATGTTTGTTACTATTGGATATATATATATAGGTAGTCCTTGACCTATGGCCACAATCGTGCCCAACATCTCTGTTGCTGAGCGAGACAGTTGTTAAAAGAGTGTCAGAGTTTGTTGCAGCACACACAATCAGACAATTCAGCAAGATTCAGAATATATATATATTGCAACCATAATGAAGAGAAGAACCCAGTGGGCTCCCACAATGCAACACTAAAATCTGTTTGCAACCATAATAAGGAGAATAGCCCAAAATGTAGTGAATTGTGATTTCACTCGGTAGTGGTTCTAAAAGATCTCAGTTATGTAGGAAAAACCTGGCCTAAAAAGAAATGCATATATATATATATATATATATATATATATATATATATATATATATATATATATATATATATATATATATATATATATATATATATATATATATATATATATATATTTTTAATATTTTTTGCTGATAATTATAAATATTTTATAAAATTATAAATATTTTATAAAATTATAAAAAATATTAAAAATATAGAAAATAGCTTGTCGGCTATATTACACTGTCTGGATGGCCCATGAGATTGGGCTGAAAGGCAAAAAATTGGAGATTTGTGATATCTCCTCCATTAGTGGAGATCCAGGATGACTTACAGAAACATACATATATATATATATATATATATATATATATATATATATATATATATATATATATATATGTGTGTGTGTGTGTGTGTGTGTGTGTGTGTGTGTGTGTGTGTGTGTGTGTGTGTGTGTGTGTGCGCGCACACACACACAGGTAATATCTCGGGTTTCTTCCATGTAATTGTAAACATATCTTTAGAAGGATAGTAGCAACGTTTCGATGAAATCACATTCATCATCTTCTGCTGATGTTCTCGGTTTGGTGCTTATGGGCAAACTGTGTGATCTTAACTGACATTTTTCTATGAAAAGAGGCAAAGGTGTATTCATAGAAAAACGTCAGTTAAGATCACACAGTTTGCCCATAAGCACCAAACCGAGAACATCAGCCAGAAGATGATGAATGTGATTTCATCAAAACGTCGCTACTATCCTTCTAGAGATATGTTTACAATTACACGGGAAGAAACCCGAGATATTACCTGTACATACATATATACCAGTGAAAACTTACATAGACAAATACACACACACACACACACACACACACACATAATGCAAATATACAATACCCATGCTATTTTTTCCAATGTGGTTGACAGAAGAGATTGTAAGCAAGTACAAACATAGGCAAGGGACATCAGAGACAAGACTTCTCCTATATATGGAACAGTTGAGCTAAGCCATGCCCAGGCTCCAAACTGTTTCAGTCACCAAACTGCCCTCATTGGCTGATCTGTTGCTATGCCTATTCCAGTTCATGAATATATCTACATTGACAAAGAGCATTGCCCTATTTTTAAGCCCTGTTTTGCTACTGTTGTTAAGTTAGAAACATGGTTGTGAAGTGAATCTGGCTTACCCATTGAACTTAGGTCTCGTTGTTGTGTGCTGCGGACACCCAAACACAATTTGTCACACTTTTTTGTCAGTTTCCAGCAAAAGTTACCCATTCTGGAGAATGGGTTCACACATTCAACCACGTGATTTAGACTTACAACTACATGATTCACCAAACGACCGCCGTAAAATTTAGTCATCAGGTGTAAGTCATCGATTTACGACCGTCACAATTTAGGTTGGAAACTTCTCTCTCAATTGCAGCTGTAAATCTGTATAGATGGCTGTTATAGGTGTGAAGACAGATCCTCAACTGAACAGCAGTTCATTTAGTGACAGTTCGAAGTTAGAACAGCACTGAAAAAAGGGACTTATGACCGTTTTTCATACTTAGGACCGTTGCAGCATCCCCATGGTTACGTGATCAAAATTTGGATCCTTGGCAACCGATTCATATTTATGATGGTAGGGAAGCCAGATTCCACTAACTTAACAACTGGAGTGGCTTGCTTAACAACTGTGGCAGGAAAGGTCACAAAATGGGGCAAAGCTCACAACAAATGTCTCACTTAGCAACATAGATTTGGGGCTGAATTGTGGTCATAAGTCAAGGACTACCTGTATTCTATTTATATGGTTTTATTTTTAATATTGTAAGCTGCCCGGAGTTACCCTGTGATACGATGGGCGGCCAAGACATTTGATAAATAAATAAATAAATGAATAAATGAATAAATAAATAAATAAATAAATAAATAAATAAATATAAAATGACTATACATGAATAAGTTCCCCCTACCTTCTTGACAATGCCACCTTGTTGGCATTCAGGAGAAAGTCCTGGTCTTTGATATTCTTTATGGGTTCACCTGCATAAATTAGATATGCATTAAAATATCCACCATGAGATGCCACCAAACGTTGATGATCCTTGCCTGCTTCATTACATTCTGTGCAATGAACATGCCAAGGTGCCACCCCTTTTGCGTCTCCAACCGGCTCCCACAAGACTTTCCTTCTCAATTGCCAGCCCTTTCTTCCACTCTCGCACACCTGCTCCATAAGTATTTGTGGGACTGGTTTCACCAGCCAGCCAGAAAAGAAACCAGACAAAAAATGAAGAGGTTTTAGCACAACTGTCTGGAAAGGTCCTTGGTGCTCTCTGACCTTGGTTGTTTTCTTGCATTACCCAAATTAGATACCGTATTTTTCAGACTATAAGATGCTTCAAAGTATAAGATGCACCTAGCTTTTGGGGAGGAAAACAATAAAAAAAAAATCTGCCTCTGCCTCCCAGCAATTTGCCTCCTTGCAGCAAACAGCATGGTCAATTTTAGCACAGCCTGATTTAGCATGAGCAGCTGATTGGCGGTTGGAGCTACCTCCCAGAATACCTCCTATTAATTTTTTCAGGTTGCAGGGATCACCACCACCCATCACCACTGTCACCTATTGCTGCCTCCATGTGCCCCATTTTAGGCCTCCCCACATCCCGTTTTTGGCCTCTGTGTGCCCCATTTTTGGGCTCTGTGTGTCCCATTTTCAGCCCGCTCCAGGTGGCGGGATTAGACAGCGGCGATCCCTGCCACCTGGAATGGGCCGAAAATGGGACACACGGAGGCCAAAAATGGGGCACACGGAGGCTGAAAATGAGGCACACGGGTGATAGCGACACTGGCACCAATGGGCAGCAGCAATTCCTGCAGCCTGGAACAGCTGATAGTTGGTATTCTGGGAGGCCGATCCAACCACCAATCAGCTGCTTGTTCTAAATCAGGCTGTGCTGAAGCTGACCATGCTGTTTGCTGCAAGGAGGTAAATTGCTGGGAGGCAGAGGCCGAAGGGTAGGGGCCAGTGGGTGGGTGGGGCTTCAGCAACATTCACTGTATAAGATGCACAGTCATTTCCACTCACTTTTTTTGGGAGGGAAGTGCATCTTACACTCCAAAAAGTATAGTAACTTCATCAATGCTAGAAGGGAGTAAAGTTTGTCGAGAAGAGGGATATGGTGTTCTTGTTGCTCAGAGCTTGATTGTTTTCTTGCAGATGTTTCATGACCCAACTAGGAAACATCATCAGTGCTAGAAGATGTTGGTAGTCTAGCATTGATGATATTACCGAGTTGGGTCACGAAACATCTGTAAGTAAACTACGAAGCTCAGAGAGCACCAAGGACCTTTGGCCACTGGTTCAACCCTGAGCTACAAATATTATATTCTCCTTTATTGCATAGTTCTCTATTTGATGTCTCACCTCCAAACAACTCTCTTGGAGGACCAGGAGGTGGTTATAGCTGCCCTTTGCTTTTCAGTCGGGTTAAAAAGCTGGAATTTCCAAATCTTGACCTTTTCGACCTCGTAGCTCCCTTCTCCTTTCCCTGTTGCTGATCACTCCTTCTCTTTGCTTTCTCTGTCTTCCAGACTGATTTTGAGAAAGACGTGGACATGGCTTGTAGATCAGGTGAGCACATCACAGGTGAGACATCAACCTTGTCCTGGTTTGGGGATTGAACTTGATCTTTGTTTGTGTTTTTTAATTCACCTTTCTCCCTCGCTTCCTGATTGGGGTCTATGACAGTTCGCCGCGCCCAACTCACCATGGTCAACTTGCCATGGCCAACTCATTGAGGGACGATTTGCCATGGCCAACTCACCATGAGACAAGACTTACAGGAATATCAAAGAAACAGTGGTAGAGAATCATTCAAGAAAGGATGCAAAAGGAGGGACAGAATGAAATGTGAATTGACAATACTTAAAATATTTTTTACAGTATGTACCATGTTTCCCCAAAAATAAGATCCTGTCTTATATTTTTTTTTGAACCCTGAAATAAGCACTTGGCCTTATTGCCATGTGCTCAAAAGCCCGATTGGGCTTATTATCAGGGGATGTCTTAACCCTACCCCTACCCCTACCCCTACGCCTAACCCAACCCAACCCTAACCCTAACCCTACCCCTATCTCAACCCTACCCCTACCCCTACCCCTACCCCTATGCCTAACCCTACCCCTACCCCTACGCCTAACCCAACCCTACCCCTACCCCTACCCCTACCCCTACCCCTACCCCTACGCCTAACCCAACCCTAACCCTAACCCTAACCCTAACCCTAACCCTAACCCTACCCCTACCCCTACCCCTACCCCTACCCCTACCCCTACCCCTACCCCTACCCCTACTCCTATGCCTAACCCAACCCTATCCCTACCCCTAACCCAACCCTAACCCTAACCCTACCCCTACCCCTAACCCAACTCTAGCCCTAACCCTAACCCTAAGCCTAACCTGTTTCCCCCAAACAGGGTATTTTAAATAATTAAATTGAATTGTCAAATTGTCCCGCAGTGAGTTGTTCAGCAACATATTGGCCATGGCGAATTGTCCTGTGGTGAGTTAACCACAGCAAGTTGGCCGTAGCAAGTTGCTCCATTCCATCCTGATTGTGTGAAGTTGTATTACTTGTGAGTCTGCATACCTGAGCTGTCCCTTAGTGGTCCAACTTCCTGGAGACCTTTGATATCCTCCTGTTTCCTGAAGCCTGCCGTTCTGTCTTGACTAGTCTAGTGAAAAGAAGGATTAGGGATGACATGGTAGCAGTATTCCAATATTTGAGGGGCTGCCCCAAAGAAGAGGGAGTCAAGCTATTCCCCAAAGCCCCTGAAGGCAGGACAAGAAGCCATGGGTGGAAACTCATCAAGGAGAGAAGCAACCTAGAACTAAGGAGAAACTTCCTGACAGTGAGAACAATTAATCAGTGGAACAATTTGCCTCCAAGAAGTTGTGGGTGCTTCATCACTGGAGATATTTAAGAAAAGACCGGAGAACCATTTGTCTGAAATAGTATAGGTCTCCGGTTTGAGCAGAGGGTTGGACTAGAAGACCTCCAAGGTCCCTTTCAACTCTGTTATTCTGTTTTTGTCTTTCCATTAAGATTGGGAAGGTCTTCCAAGGTAGAAAAAGGTAAAGTTGAGTCCAGCTCACCTTGTATGTAAGCAATCATGCACTTTTCTTGAGGAAGTGTTTTGCTACTTTCTTCTTCTTAATTTTCTCCCATTAAAATTCTAAGCAGATCTGACTTTACTTAGCTTTATTAAGAACATCACATTTAAATTAGGTCTTTCCTCTAAATAGATGACTGGAGCTATGAAGAACAGTAGCAGGAATTGGGTATGCTTAGTCTAACAAAAAGAAGGATTAGGGGTGACCTGACAGCTGTCTTTTATTATCTCAGAGGCTACCACAAAGAAAAGAGGATATGTCAATTTATTCTCCAAAGCACCTGAAGGCAGGACAAGAAACAATGGATGGAAATTAATAAAGGAGAGACGCAACATAGAACTAGGGAGAAATTTAGTGACAGTTAGAACAATTAATCAGTGGAATGGCTTGCCTCCAGAAGGGGCGAGTGCTCCATCACTGGAGGTTTTTAAGAAGAGATTGGACAACCAATTTGTCTGAAATGGTTTAAGGTCTTCTGCTTGAGAAGGGGGTTGGACTAGAAGACCTCCAAGTCCCTTCTGCTATTTTGTTGGAGCTCTCTCAACTTAACAATGACATCATTCAAATATCTCCACCTTGGAAGGTGTAACCACTCAAGGTTGCAAAAAAACTGGTTTCTGAGACAGCTAAATCCCACCATGAATTTTATTGGGCCTTTCTTTGAAGATGTTTACCAAAGAGGTACAATGTTTGACAGGAGCTTGGATTAGACCAAGCAGAGGTAGCCATTTTAATGTCCGGATATAACTTTTCCAATAATATCTCACTCTATGGGCAGTTGTAAGGAACTGAATAGAACTGAATGCTTTATGTGACCAAGTGTGATTAAACACCCAAGGAATTTGTCTCTAGGGTAGAAGCTCCTAGGGTATATGCAAAGCAACAGAATATTGAAAATCATCATTATCATCATAATACCAGTATGAGGAGAAGTATAGAACATAAGAAGGAAAAATAATACTACAGTATTAATACACTAAATGGCCTTTAGGTAGGACTGAGAGAACTACCATATTTTTTGGAGTATAAGACACACCTTCCCCCACACACACACTCATAAAAAGAGGGTGAAAATCTGGGTGCGTCTTATACCCCGAATGTAACCCCGCCCATCTTCTCAAACGGAGGTTTCAGAGGCTGAAAAAAGCATCAGAAACGAAGCTTCAGAAAAGAAGCCCCCAAACAGAGTTTCAGAAGCTTTTCTTCTGAAGCTGTTTCAGAGGCATTTTCCTCCCCAAAAACTAAAGTGCGTCTTATACTCTGAAAAATACGGTAGGTCTTCAGCAGAGTGAGAGCAGGAGGGAAAACATTGTCCCTGTGTCTAGTAGTTTTTATATACGACGCCCTACAGCGCCATCTTGAGGGGAGAAGTTGAAACAGTATATGTCCAGGATGTGAGGGGGTCTACAGATATCTTCTCAGCCCTCTGTCTGATCCCTGCAATATACAGGTCCTCAATGGAAGGCAGGCTGGTTGTAGTGGTTTTTTCTGCAGTCCTAACTATCCGTTGAAGTCTGTGCCTGTCCTGTTTGCTTGCTGTACCAAACCAGACAGTTATAGAAGTGCAGATGACAGACTCCATCATTCTTATGTTGTGATTTGCGTTATGGAACATGTTGGGTGCCCACTTCCAACATATGTTACAGCTGAAATGAAATTAAGATGCCTGTAAGTATGATCAGGGAAATACAATATAACAAATTCATCCCTTTGCTGTCATATCTAGAATTTTTCTCTCTTGTTAAAATCAAACTTGTGTTTATCTTGCCTGTCCATCCAGCAACCTTCATTGGCAAAATGTGTTTAAGCGTGATTTTGTGATGGAGCGTAGAGTGCAAGTCAACCATGGTTCATTTAGGATTGGGTTAATTTAACCAAATTAAGATGCGGGGAGGACCGTTTCCCTAGTCAATAAGGACTACCGTGACTATAGAGGTCATAGTTGTCCTCAAACTGCTTTTCCAAAAGGCAACTGGAGTTTTTTTCATTTTCTTTCCTTTGAAAATGTTTTGCTTCTCATCCAAGAAGCTTCTTCTGAAGAAGCTTCTTGGATGAGAAGTGAAATGCTTTCAAAGGAAAGAAAATGGAGAAACTCCAGTTGCCTTTTGGGAGACCTTTGGAAGAAGGGACACCATGGTTTCAATCATCATTTGCAACAATGGAGAAGTTTGGAAGATGTTGTTGAAAGATATTGAGAAGTCCTCTTACCTCACGAAAGGGGAGACATGGGAAAGAACAGCCAAGGTGGACTGTATGACATACTGCTTGAACCTTTGTGTCTTCTGCTTCCCCTTCAGCTGTTACACCTTTTCCTAGAAGGTGTTGTGACCTAGAGTCACCTAGGCATAAAAGACACACTTAGTCTTAAACAAACCTATTTTATTATTTATTTTATTTATTTATTTATTATATTTCTATACCGCCTTTCTCCCGCAGGACTCAAGGCGGTGTACAGTCAAGAAAAAATAAAAGATACATAAACATCATAAAATTGATAATTAAAATTATAGCAAAGTTTAACCCAAATTAAATAAAACCCAGAATTATATAATATTTTAATCGTTCCTAGTGAATATGTTTAGCCCCGCCTGATTGAACATCAGGGTCTTGAGGGCACAGCGGAAAGCACGGAGATTAGGGATGTTTCGTATATCAGGGGGCAGTTCATTCCAAAGGGTTGGAGCCCTCACAGAGAAGGCCCTCCCCCTGGGAGTCGCCAGTCGGCACAATTTGACGGACGGTATCCTGAGTAGTCCCTCCCTATGAGAACGAACTGGTCGTTAACAGCTACAAGTATAACAGCTGGAAATTACGTTCATTCCCAGTTTAGTCCAAATTAATTCCAAAACAAGTCCTTCAGAAAAAGCCCTTCGGCCTTATCACAAACCTTTATCTGCTTTGGCACCCTGCCAAAGGCCTTTCTTGGCAAAGCCCCACAAAGTTCAGAAACAAGGGATGCCGACTCGAAACAAATGTAGCAATGTTGCTTTTCTACAAAGAGCCCAACAGCCATTGCTGCTCTTTTAAGCCTTATGGGAGGGGCCAATCATCTCCTGGCTTTACTCCCGAGTTGTCCTTTTTGCTTTAGCTGCTCTTGCCTTCTGGCAACTCTGCGCATGCGTGCACTAGGAACAGGCTCCTCCTGTTCCTCTGCCTCTTTGCTGTCTGACTTTGGAGGCTCCGGAGTCCGCGCATCACTCCCAGATGGCCCTGGCCCCATCTCTGCCTCCGACACAGAGCTCTCGTCCAGGCCTTCTCCATAGTTATTAAGGGAATCTGGCTTCCCCATTGACTTTGCTTGTCAGAAGGTTATCAAAGGGCATTGTGTGACACCTGGGGGACCATCGTACATCTGAGCCAGGTTGCCACATGTCCGAATTTTGTTCATGCTTGCAATGGTTGTGTGAAAAATGGCCATAAGTTACATTTCTCAGTGCCGTGGTAACTTTGAATGGTCACTCAACAAACTGTTTGTAAGATGAGGACTACCTGGGATCAATTGCTCTCCTTCACCTCCCTCCTCTTTCTAGAAAAGAAATAATAATAAAGCCCACCACCAGCTTTGTCCAATCCTCCAAAATCCAATCTTTCAAAACGGGATCACTTTACGCCAGTGGTCTTCAAACATGGCAGCTTTAAGACTTGTGGACTTCAACTCCCAGAATTCTCCAGCCAGCTGGAGAATTCTGGGAGTTGAAGTCCACAAGTCTTAAAGCTGCCATGTTTGAAGACTCCTGCTTTAAGCCATGGAATGACGGCTATTTATGGTCCTGTAATTTATCCCTTCCTGGTTTTCTTTTCTCTGTTTCTCTCTACATTTTCTATACCTCCTGCCTGTTTCTAAATCCTAAGCTTCTCGCCGTGTCTTTCTCCAATGTGGTCTTGCACAATGAGGGATGGCAAATCCTTGTTTGCCTCCAGATGTTATCTTAGTTGCCAAGAAAGGGGTCAAAACCAATCCGAGTTCCTCCTCCTTAGGAGCAAAGCGCTGTGCAATTTGTTGCACACAAATCGGGACACAGATTTAAAAAGCGATGCATGAAATTGGTTTTCTTTGCCTCTTTGATTACGTTTGGTCTTCTTTCAGTTTTATCTCTCTCATCCATGCATGGCCTTTAAGTGTTTTTACCCTTCCTTCTTCCCCTCTCTTAATCCCTTTGTCTATTGGGCACGCAATTTGTGCTGGAATTCAAACAGTCAGGAATTTCTTGGGGTCCAAGTAGCAGGCAGCCAAGAGGAACTGTGTCTTTGAATGCATTCGGCCATTAGTTTTATATCAAGATGTAGTGTGCATACACTTTCTTTTTTTCCCTTTTTTTCCCTTCCTTTCCTTTCCTTTCCTTTCCTTTCCTTTCCTTTCCTTTCCTTTCCTTTCCTTTCCTTTCCTTTCCTTTCGGGAACCTGCAAGTTTGGAGGGGAAAAAGAATCAACTTCTGCACAGTAACCAAGACAAGATATTATTTGTAGCTCAGAGTTGAAATGACAGGGTCCTTGGTGCTCTCTGAGCTTAATGGCTTTCTGGAAGACATTTCCTTACCCAACTAGGTAACAACATCAGTGCAAGAAGGGAGTGGGGTTTGAAGGGAGGAGGAGGAGCAGGAAGAGGAGGAGGAAAAGGATTGTAAGGTCCCTGGTTCTCTCTGAGCTCGGTTGTTTGCTTGCAGAAGTTTTATTATCAAACCTCACTCCCTTCTAGCACTGATAATGTTCCATAGTTTGGTAATGAAACATCTGCAAGAAAGCAATCAAGCTCAGAGAGCACCAAGGACCCCACAGTCATCATTGTCCTCCATCTCCTCCTCTTCCTCCTCCTTCCCATCCTCCTCCTCCTCCTCCATAAAACACACTCCCTTCTACCTCTGACTTTACATAGTTTGTTAATGAAACCTTTGAAAGAAAATCTCCAAGCTCAGAGAGCATCAAGGACACCACAGTTCTTCCCCTTCCTCCTCCTCCTCCTCCTCCTCCTCCCTCCCCTCTTCTAGCACTGATTATGTTACCTAGTTTATAATGCCTTGGTAAGACCACTTGAAATATTTTATCCAGTTCTTGTTGCCATGATATGTGTATGTGGAGACTCTAGAAAGAGTGCAGAGAAGAGCAACAAAGACGATTAGGAGACTGACGATTAAAACGTATAAAGAACGGTTGCAGGAATTGGGAATGTCTAGTTCAATGAAAAGAAGGACTAGGGGAGACATGATAGCAGTGTCCCAATATCTCAGGGGCTGCCCCAAAGAAGAGGGAGTCAAGCTATTCTCCAAGGCACCTGAAGGCAGGACAAGAAGCAATGGGTGGAAACTAATCAAGGAGAGAAGCAACCTAGGACTAAGGAGAAATTTCCTGACAGTTAGAACAATTAACCAGTGGAACAACTTGCCTCCAGAAGTTGTGAATGCTCCAACACTGGAAGTTTTTAAGAAGAGGTTGGACAACCATTTGTCTGAAGTGGTGTTGGGTTTTCTGCCTGAGCAGGGGGTTGGACTAGAAGACCTCCAAGGTCCCTTCCAGCTCTGTTATTCTGTTGTTATGGAAGCTCTGTTGAGTTCTTGGAAAAGGAAGCCATCCATAAATCCAACTCACAATGAAACAGAAGCGCGAACAATTCCAATTCCAGCTTAATCCATCAACTTTATTGCTCGTCAAAGCTCATGCCAGAGTTCAACCTTAATACATAGCAGGCAGTCAACCAGCTATCATGTCACCCAACCCCTTTTCAAAAATAAATCATGTAAAAACAGGAGGAAAATATAGATTCCCTTTTATCTCAGAATATAGGCAGTCCTTGACTTACAATCACAACTGAACCCCAAATTCACACTGCTAAGCTATTTTGAGTGAGTTTTGCCCCGTTTTATGACGTTTTACACCACAGCGGTCAAGAAAATGACTGCCGTTGTTTAGTGACTCATTCGGTCATTAAGCGAATCTGGCTTCCCCCATCGACTTGGCTCGTCAGAATCCAGCTTGGAAGGTCGGAAATGGTGAATCCTTGATCCCAGAGACTGTCATAAGTATGAATCAATTGCCAAGTGTCTGAATTTTCATTATGGGAATGCTGCAACGTGGTTAGATCTTTTTTTTTTCCTGTGCCATTGTAACATCAAATGGTCAGTAAACGGATGATGGCAAAATGAGGTCTGTCTATATTTGAGATATCCAGAACCGTTTTTCTTCTTTGAATGCAGCATTCAATTGTATAATGCAAGTAGCCCTTGACTTACAACAGTTTAGTGACCGTTCAAATTTCAAACAGCACTGAAAAAAAGCAAGTTACGACCATTGTTCACACTTACGACCATTGCAGTCTCCCCATAGTCACGTGATCAAAATCCATATGCTTGGCAACTGGCATGTACTTATGACTGTTGCAGTATCCCAGGGTGACGTGATCCCCTCTTGTGAACTTCTTGTTCGTTTTTTTTATTGAAAAAGTTTTACAAATACAAATTCTCCCACCCTTTCCCCCCCCAAGCCCCCTAGCCCCCCTAACCCAACCCTCCCCTCCCTTGGCTTCCCTTATAACCTTAAAAATTACTATTCATATTAACTCCCCAAATATTTTAAAAAAGGTGAAATCCAAATCATATCATATCATACAATTTCCTCATCTACTCTACCCCCTGTCAATACTAAAAATTTCTAGATAACATCCAAATAATAACTATCTATTCCTTCCTTAATTTATACTATCTAGACATAATCTATCCCAAATATTACAAAATAGAATCCAAATCGTAGTTCCCCCCGATTACTCTACCCACTGTATATACTATAACTTTCTATTTAGCATATTCTACATAACATTCTACATCTGAATAACAACTTTTGTTTAATCCAAATCATAATTCCCCCCAGTTGCTTTACACCCTATATACTATAACTTTCAACACAACATAACATTTTCTATATAGCATTCTGCATCTATATAACAATTCATACTTAACATTCAACTGAAAGCTATCTGATACTTCTTTGTTTGATATTTATTCTGCATATAGTCTATCCATTTCTTCCATTCCCAAGCAAAAGTTTCTTGGGTCTTGTCTTTTAAATATGCTGATATCTTTGCCATTTCTGCAAAACTGGCCACCTTCAAGGTCCATTCTTCAACAGTGGGTAAAATATCCTTCTTCCAATATTGGCCAATCAATAACCTAGCTGCTGTAATCATATATAATATCAATTTTGTTTCACTCAATGAGAAATCCTTAACTATACCCAATAGAAATAACTGTGGAGAAAATTGAAGTTTCTTCTTCAGCACATTTTGCATAACCCACCAAATTTTAATCCAAAAGGACTTCACTTTTCTGCACCTCCACCATATATGTAGCATCTAAACAATCACATCTCCAACATCTTGGCTGAACATTAGGATACATGCATGACAATTTCTTAGGATCTAAAACTTCTTTTTATTTTTATTGAAAATTTTTAGAAAAATTTTACATACATTTCCCCTCACCCCAACCCACCCCCCCCCACTTCCCAGACCAAAATACAGGGTATAACATTTAACAATCCTAAACTAATATAAGCTAATAATCTATAGTCTCTTATCACCCTCTTGAGCTTTTAACTCCCTTTTACTAACCTAACTTTAAGTACTTTATAAACTCTCTTTATTCATTCTTTATTCATAAGCTATTTGTAATTTCTTGGTCCAATATTTGCCTTGAATATACTCTATCCATCTTTTCCATTCCAACATAAATTTTTCATTTGAATGATTTTTTAGATATGCTGAAATTTTCGCCATCTCTGCTAAATTTACTACTTTTAATGTCCATTCTTCAATAGATGGTAGATCTTCCTTCTTTCAGTACTGCGCCACCAGAAGTCTTGCTGCAGTTATTAAGTTCAAAATCAAATTAATTTCTGTAACCGTACAGTCTTTTATAATACCTAACAAGAACAACTGTGGAGTAAATTTTATCCTCTTGCGAACTTCTGACAAGCAGAGTCAACGGGGAAAATCCAGATTCGCTTAACAACTATGTCGCTAATGGAACAAACACAGGAATTGCCTTAACGTTGCCATTGGCATCCTTCAGTCTCAAGAAATTATGGTGTCGTGCTCTGGAAAGAGGTCCTAAAACAGAGGAAAGAGGCCTTAACAACTGCAGCAAGAAAAGTCATAAATTGACTCGTTTAAACAATGTTTTACTTAGCAATGTACATTTTGGGCTCCATTGTGGTCATAACTCGAGGACTACCTGTATTCCTGGATTTCGGATGGTCTTGATTCCAGCAAGTTCCATAGATTTGTGAACTTTCCAAGTATGTTCTTGGAACGTGCACATATTCTCCAAAAAACTGAAGTACAGATTAACGGAGTGGGAAGGGATCTTGTAGCAGGGATGAAATGTAAAATTTGTTACTACCGGTTCTGTGGACGTGGCTTGGTGGTGGTGTGGGGTAATGTGACTGGGTGGGTGTGGCCAATTTTTTTTTTAACTTTTCAAAGCATTTTTTCGACAACCTCTTCGGCCGAAGAGGTTGCCAAAAAAAAAATGCTTTGAAAAGCCTCTGACGATCAGGCAACTCAGCTGGGATCGTCAGAGGCTTTTCAAAGCATGTTTTAAACCACCACTTTGGCCGAAGAGGTTGCAGAAAAAAATGCTTTGAAAAGCCTCTGCCAATCAGGCAATTCAGCTTTTTTTTACCGCCTCTTTGGCTGAAGAGGTTGCAGAAAAAAATGCTTTGAAAAGCCTCTGACGATCCCAGCTGAGCTGCACGATCATCAGAGGCTTTTTTAAAAAACTTTTAAAAGCATTTTTTTGGCGGAAAAGGTTGTAGAAAAAATGTTTTTAAAAGTAGGAAAAAAAGCCCCTGATGATCGTGCGGCTCAGCTGGGCATGGTGGGGGGGGGGCGCAGGGATTTTTGCTAACGGTTCTCCAAACTACCTGCTGCCATTGCTACCGGATCGGGCGATCCGGCCCGAACCGGGAGCATTTCACCTCTGCCTTGTAGGTCATCTAGTCCAACCCCCCACCCAAGCAGGAGAGCCTACACCATTTCTGACAGATGGCAGTCCAATCTCTTCTTGAAAGCCTCCAGTGATGAAACTCCCACAACTTCTAAAGGCAACTTCTGTTCCATCGGTTGATTGTTCTCACTGTCAGAAAGTTCCTCCTCATTTCTACGTTGAATCTCTCCTTGGTCAGTTTCCATCCATGATTCCTTGTCTGGCATTCGGGGGCTTTGGAGAATAGCTTGACCCCCTTCCTCCTCTCTGGGGCATCCCCTCCAATATTGGAAGACTGCTATCCTGTCTCCCCTGGTCCTTCTTTTCACTAGACTAGCCATGCCCATTTCCTGCAACCGTTCATTGTATGTTTTAGCCTCCGGTCCCCTAATCATCTTGGTTTGCTAAAGAGCCAAACCATTCCTGCTTTGTATCAAAAAAGCCTCTTACCAACAAGTTTAAAAATGGGGGGGGGGGGGTAAATCGCCTTTCAAATTCACGTCCATTCCCAAGTCTGTGCGAAATGATGTGGAGGGAAGGAATTGTCATGTTTGCATGGATCTTTAGCATTCAGGCCCTTTGAAGAGACACCGTGCAAAATGTTGTGCATTCCATTGAATTGTCATGTCCGATCTAAGCCGTTTATCTAAAGGGAGGGGGTGTCACCAGCTGCTCCTCAGCTACTTTGCCCAGAAGAAATCAAACCGAATAGAATCAAACATTAGTTATACCCGTGGAAGTACAACGTACCCATCAGCAATCAAACTGCAGATTCCACTACGGTTTCCCTGGAGAACATATCATAAATTATGTTGTGGGCATGTTGGCATTTTTAATTTATTTGCATCTGCAATTTTACCTGGATGGTTGAAGGAATCTGATATTCATTTGGAATAAATTTATGATAGAGGGTGCATTAAAAACCAGACAGATCCCACTGTTCTGGTACCATAAAAATAGAATAGAATAGAAATATGGAATTGAATGGAATGGAATGGAATGGAATGGAATGGAATAGAATAGAATAGAATAGAATAGAATAGAATAGAATAGAATAGAATAGAATAGAATAGAATAGAATAGAATAGAATAGAATAGAATAGAATAGGGAAGGGAAGGGAAGGGAAGGGAAGGGAAGGGAAGGGAAGGGAAGGGAAGGGAAGGGAAGGGAAGGGAGAATAGAGTAGAATAGAATAGAATAGAATAGAATAGAATAGAATAGAATAGAATAGAATAGAATAGAATAGAATAGAATAGAATAGGATGAGATGAGATGAGATGAGATGAGATGAGATGAGATGAGATGAGATGAGATGAGATGAGATGAGACGAGAAGAGAGAATAGCATAGAATTATAGAATAGAATAGAATAGAATAGAATAGAATAGAATAGAATAGAATAGAATAGAATAGAATAGAATAGAATAGAATAGAATAGAATAGAATAGAATAGAGGAGAGGAGAGGAGAGGAGAGGAGAGGAGAGGAGAGGAGAGAAAATAGAAGAGAAATATAGAAGAGAAGAGAGAAGAGAAGAGAAAACAGAAAATAGAAGAGAAGAGAAATATAGAAGAGACAGAAAAAATAGACTAGAATAGAATTATAGAATAAAAATATAGAATGGAATGGAATGGAATGGAATGGAATAGCATAACATTTATTTATTTTATTTTTTTATTTTTATTTTTATTTATATGCCGCCCTTCTCCGGAGACTCAGGGCGGCTTACAATGCGTTAAGCAACATAGAAGCATAGCATAGCATAGCGTAGCGTAGCGTAGCGTAGCGTAGCATAGCATAGCATAGCATAGCATAGCATAGCATAGAATAGCATAGAATAGCATAGAATAGAAATTTTATTGTCGCTTTGAATGTACTAATCGGCATACATTAAAGAGAATTTTTGTTGCATACAGCTCTCAAAGGGTCACCACCTCCAATATACACTACATAATATAACAGAATAAATAAATACAGATAATACAGAATTATGCACACAGACACACACATATTATATGTCCCAGAGAAACAACACAGTCTAGTTCAGATATATACCTGTACATGGAGAGGGAAACAAAGCTTATGAGTTTATCAGACGGAGGGTATAAATATAAATTGTGGAAAGTCAAATTTAATATCAGTCCATGATTGGAGGGTTGGGTGGGCAAGGATTGAGTATGTTCCTTCATATTTGGGCAGTGGGTGACAATAAAGTTAATTAGGAAAGACAGGTAGTTCTCGACGTACAACCTTTCGTTTAGTGACTGTTCGGAGTTACAACAATACTGGAAAAAAGTGACTTATGACCGTTTTTCACACTTAACGACCGTTGCAGCGTCCCCATGGTCACATGATCAAAATTCAGATGCTGGGTAACTGACTCATATTTATGACGGTTGCCATGATTCCCTTTGGCCATCTTCTGACATGGAAAGTCAACGGGGAAGCCTGATTCACTTAACAACCGTGTTCCTAAACTAACCGCTGCAGTGGTTCATTTAACGACTGCGGCAAGAAAGATTGTAAAAGGGGGCAGCACTCACTCAGCCGCTCCCTCGCTCAGGAGCAGAAACGTTTAACTCAGTTGTGGTTGTATGTTGAGGACTACCTATAGTAGGAAACCTGTCTTTTGGACAACGAAGGGGGACATGTGTTTGTATGACATCATGGTTTCCGTAGTACCTTCTGAAATTCCATCTCTTTCCTCCTGATTTGTTAGTGCTGAACAAGGACATCAGTACGTGTCGTACCATGACCATCACAGGGACTCTGAAGCGCCCATCCCTGCAGGACGAGGAGAAGCTGAAGCTCAACCACCAGAAAGGGTCCTCCAACTTCAACAGTCTTCCAGCCAACGTCTCCAAGATGCATCTCCAGAGCTCTCCACATTACCTGGGCGCCATCAACCTCAATGACTTCAACAACCACACCTTGACTTTGAAGAAGGACAAAAGCCAACCTCCGAAATCCATCTACATCTGCGATGGAGATATCTTCAAAAAGCTGGATTCGGAGCTCTCGCGGGCACAGGATCAAACCAGGGACACCAGCTACGTCATTCTGCCCACCAACACCTCCACCTTGAGGCCCAAGCCGCCTCCACCACCACCGCCTCCACCTCCACCACCACCCAAGGATGACACCAAGTACAGCATCAACATTGACCAGATGCCCCAAACAAGACTCATCCATCTCAGCATGGCCACAGATCCAGGCTTTGTGGTCAAGAGCCCCCCAAGAGAGCCTGCAGGGATCAGCTGTGGGGAAGGACAAGCTTCTTCAATGATGCAGAAGCAACCTTTGTCTCCTCCATTGGTCAATAAATCCACAGACTCACAGATGCCCAACAGCTTGTGTGACACGCTCAAGACCAGTAATACTGGAATCATGACCAAGAATGAGACAGTCGCCACCCTCTCCATGAGCTCCCTAGAAGTAAGTGGCTGAAAGTTGGTGGCCTTCTCCATACTTGGGTTGGAGAAGTCCTTAAACTCCATTCTTGCTAACTGAAACTATTTTTTTAAAAAAAGCATAGCTACTCAGAATAGGACAGATCTCTTAAAACTGCGAGGCGCAATCTTATTTTGAGCCCAGATTTTAAATGGTAGACATTTCAGTGTTTGTTTTAGGAGAAGGGGTCTCCAAACTTGGCAAACCCTGCTCAAGTTTTAAAAGATAAGTTTAGACCGGACATTTTTGTCAATGAATTCCAGCAGTGTGATCTCAAAGAGTGTTGGACTGTGATGGCCCTCCTAAAATGATTTCCTTAATTAATGTCCTTCATTAATGACAATCATTTGCTATGCATGGAATGCGCTTGCAAAGTATTTTACATTTACTAATTTCCCCACTTATCTTTCCTAATTGTCCTTCAAAGGACAAGAAGGACCTGGGTAGCGTCTTTCTGATATCATCTCCATTGATCCTCCTTCTGTGAGTTCCAGCTGGATGTAAATTTCATCCCCACAACCTCATAATCAAGTTGGATGATGAGGTGATGCAGGAAAGGATGCAGGAGTTGGGATGTTTCTGGGAGAGAAATATGGACAGTCATAATGGAAGAAATGTTTCTTATGGAAGCCTGGTTAGAAGTCAGTTGAATCTCTCCAGTTTTGAGTACAATTTGCTTCTGACATTTTGAGAGGGAGGAATTCTGGGAGTTGATGCCCACAAGTCTCAAACTTGCCAAAGTTGGATCCCTTACTTTAGGATATCGGATCAGATCGATTGCATTCTCCCTTCCATCTCTCCCGCAACAGAAGCTCAGTAGAAAAAGTGAATATAGAATATAGAATAATAGAGTTGTTTAGTCCAGTAGTCACCAAGTGGTGGTCCGTGGACCACCGGTGATACATGAGAAAATTTTTCCGCAGAAAAATTATTTGCATTGTTTATTTTGCGCTAAATCAGGGGTCCTCAAACTACAACCCCTGGGCTAGATACATGCAATGAACACTTGTGTTTGCTGCAGAGAGTCTCCCCCTTCGGGGTCTTTTTGTGTGGATTGTAGGGGGCAGAAATTCTGCTTCAGTCTCCTGGTGTGGGGCTTTGGGCAAAGGCTGGAGGGAAGGGCCGCTGGTGGTAAAGAGCCTGAGGGCCTTGTTCCAATGGTAGTGCATCATGGCCTGGAACTGGTTGACCATCTCAGCCTGCTGAACCGATGGTTGCCCGTACCTGGCCTTGCACTCCCGCAGGTCTTCCCTCTACTTGGAAAGCCTATTCTTGTAGCCCTCAGTGAGGTGCTTCTCCTGAGCCTCCTTCTCGGCCAAACCCAATTTGAACTCAGCTGTTTTGCCAACTCTTTCTTGTGGTGGCTGCTTAGTTCCAACAACTGCTTCCTGTTGGGGCACTAAGGAGCTCAGGCGGGCAGCCGAGGAGAGGCTGGGAGTGGAGGGGTGAGTAGAAGCTGGTGAGGCACCCCTCAACATGAGTGACATCAAGTTGACCATGCCTATCCAGTCACATGACCACCTAGCCACACCCATCCAGCCGGTCATTAGGCAGATCATATTAGTGATCCCCGGGATTTAAAATTATGAATTTAGTGGTCCCTGAGGTCCGAAAGGTTGGTGACCCCTAGTCTACTCCAACCCCCTTTTCAGGCAGGAGACCCTATATCATTTCAGACAAATGGTTGTCCAGTCTCTTGAACATCCACAACTTCTGGTGGCAGGCTGTTCCACTGGTTGATTGTCCTCACTATTAGGAAGTTTCTCCTTCGTTTTAGGTTGCTTCTCTCCTTGATTAGTTCCCATCCATTGTTTCTCATCTTGCCTTTTGGTGCTTCGGAAAAATAGTTTAACCCCATCATCTTTGTGGGAGTTCCTCAAATATTGAAAGACTGCTATCATGTCCCCCCTAGTCCTTCTTTTCTCTAGTCTAGCCAAGAGAGAGAAAGAGTGAATCAGAATAGAGCTGGAAGGGACCTTGGAGGTCTTCTAGTCCAGCCCTTGATCAAACAGGAGACCCTATACCATTTCAGACAAGGGGCTGCCCAGTTTTTTTAAAAAAACCTCCAGTGATGGAGCCTCCACAATGTCCAAAGGTTAAACTGTTCCAATTATTCTCACCGTTAGGAAATTTCTCCTTAATTCCAGGTTGCTTCTCTCCTTGATTACTTTTTCATCCATTGCTTCTTCTCTTGCCTTCTGTGGCTTTGGAAAAGAAGCTGACCCCGTTTTCTTTGTGGCAGCCAAACAACCGGTTGTTAAATTATTTGAATCCCGCCACTGGTCTACTTCATCTCTTGTCGAGCGTTAATCATAGTTCTTCCTCTTCCTTTCATTTTCAGAGGCGGAAATCCCGATATGCAGAACTAGATTTTGAGGTGAGTATTTGGGGTTTGCTTCCATGATAAAAAAAACATCTGTTGTGGTCATACGTTGGGGACTATCTTTAGTGAGGAACAGATTTTCTACTCAAGGCCTCGATAAATAATTTTTTTAAAAAAGGTAACCAGAAAAGGAGAGATCAGGGAAAGGATTGCTTGTGATGCTATTTGGCCACTGAAATATTCACTGCCTTGAGTTGTTTATAAAAAATATTTATATATAAAGGCTGGAGAAGGAAGAGAGAGAGAGAGAGAGGGAGGGAGAGAGAGAGAGAGAGATGATGGATGGATGGATGGATGGATGGATAAAGAGAGAGAGAGATGAGAGAGAAAGGGATGGGTGGATGGTGGGTGGATGGATGGATGGATGGATAAAGAGAGAGATGAGAGAGAAAGGGATGGATGGATGGTGGATGGAAGAATGGGTGGATGGTGGATGGATGGATGGATGGACGGACGGATGGATGGATGGATGGATGATGGATGGATGGATGGATGGATGGATGGATAGATAGAAAGATACTGTAGATAGATGAGAGAGAGATTAGAGAGAGATTAGAGAAAAAGAAAGAAAAGGATGGATGGACGGATGGTCGGATGGATAGATAGACAGATGAATGGATGGATGGATGGATAGATAGAAAGATACTGTAGATAGATGAGAGAGAAATTAAAGAAAGAGAGAGAAGGATGGATGGCCTGATAGACAGGTTAGACAGACAGACAGACAGACAGACAGACAGACAGACAGACAGACAGACAGATAGATAGATATGTAAATGTTTACAATGTTAATTTCATTCTCACCAAACCTCAATTTATCTGGATGTGTCCTGTTGTAGAAAATCATGCACACAAGAAAACGTCACCAAGACATGTTCCAGGACCTGAACCGGAAGTTGCAACATGCAGAGAAGGAGAAAGAATCTCCACCAATGGAGACTAAGGTGAGCCTTTCCCTACTTGGAAATTCCTGAGCTCTTCCAGACCTCGGTGCAAATAGCTATTCCTCCTCCTCCTTTTTTCCCCCTTCTTTCTTTTTTCTTTTTCAAAGTCTCTAAAATAGTAGAAATGAAACCGGGGAGGCAGTTTCTCTGCAGCTCCCAAAGCGAAGGAGAAATTGGCCAATATTTACAGAAGATCGAGAGTCTTTCTCGATGTTGATAGTGCCACTACTCAAACTGCCCCACCCACCCAAAACAAAAACAAAAACAAATCCAGTGAGAAATTTTCTATTGATGTCTCCCTGAGGTATTATTGGAAGAATGGAAGAGCTGCAGGTTTGGAGATAAAAATCACACAATAAAAATAGGACATCCCTCTTCCCTAAATATTGGAAACCTCAACCATCCACCTAGGACAGGGGTCGGCAACCTGCGGCTCTGGAGCCACATGTGGCTCATTCATCCCTCTTCTGCGGCTCTCTGTCATTGGTCGGCTCCACAATTGATAGGGCTTTTAGTTAGGACAGGAAAAGGGACACTGCTCTAGGAGGAGACTCTATGGTAGGGGAACTGGACTTCCGGTCAGCTCCAGAACTGAACGGGGAGGGGGGGAGAGAAGGCTTCCGGTTAGGATCTTTATGGATGGATGGATGGATGGATGGATGGATGGATGGATGGATGGATAATGGATGGATGGATAATGGATGGATGGATGGATGGTGGATGGATGGATGGATGGATGGAGAGAGAGATAGAAAGAGAGAGAGATAAGAGAGAAAGGGATGGATGGATGGATGGATGGATGGATGGATGGATGGATGGATGGATGGATGATGGATGGATGGATGGATAATGGATGGATGGTGGATGGATGGATGGATGGATGGAGAAAGTGAGATAGAGAAAGAGATGAGAGAGAAAGGGATGGATGGACTGATGGATGGATGGATGGAGAAAGTGAGATAGAGAAAGAGATGAGAGAGAAAGGGATGGATGGATGGATAGATAGATAGATACTGTAGATAGATGAGAGAGAGATTAGAAAAAGAGAAAGAAGGATGGATGGATGGATGGATGGATGGATGGATGGATGGATGGATGGATGGACTGATAGACAGGTTAGACAGACAGATGATAGATAGATAGATAGATAGATAGATAGATAGATAGATAGATAGATAGATAGATAGATAGATAGATAGATAGATAGATATGTAAATGTTTACAAATGTTTATTTCATTCTCACAAAACCTCAACTTATCTGGATGTGTTTAAGGTTGCTGACCCCTGACCTAGGATGAATTCTCAGAAACATTCTTCTTTGAATAAACTTCTAGAGCAGGGATGGGGAAGTATGGCCCCTTTATGACCTGTGAACTTCAACTTCCAGAATTCCTGGCTGGCTCGGGAATTCTGGGAGTTGAAGTCCACAGGTCATAAAGAGGCCATACTTCCCCTGTTGTAGAGCTATTTGACCAACACTCATCTCTTCAGAGCAACAGACAGAGAAATGTGGTGGTCACGTCTATTCAACCTTATGTAAATCGCATTGCTAGATTTGAATTTAATTATCTCCACTCAGGAGATCGCTAATCCTGGTGCTCGATTGGTGGCTTAGATCCCTCCAGATTGTTGCCAGAAGCCGAAATTTGTGAACATGGGTCATATTTGTCCCAAAGGGGCTTTTTCCAGGAGGTAACTGGATTTTCTTGTTTTTCTTTGAAGATGTTTCACTTCTCATCCAAGGAACTTCTCCAGCTCTGACTGGATGGTGGGGAATGGAAGGATTGATACTCTTTGCAGACAGCATCCACACCCTTCGAATGGATTTCCAGAGGGATTGCAGACTACAGGAACTATTAGCACTACTCAAGTTACCCTGAGGACACTAGATAAACCTCCAAGTGGCCTCAATGACCATGAAAAAGGATGCAAAGGACCAGCTGTCTGCATGGAATATCAATCCTTCCATTCCCCACCATCCAGTCAGAGCTGAAGAAGCTTCTCGCATAAGAAGCAAAACATCTTCAAAGAAGAACAAGAAAGTCCAGTTGCCTCCCGAAAAAACACCTTTGGGACAACCATCACCTGGATGACCGAGAATCTCTACAGACTTTAAGAAAAACTGGTTTTTTTCCCCCCTGTCATCCCCTGTTGATTTCAATACATTGCCTGAAAGACCAACCTTCTTTTGCCGTCTCCACACCTACCAAACTCGTTCTGTGGGTTGAAACGGGGAGGGAAAAAAGAAAAAACCCCATATATTTTCTCTTATATGTTTAGGCCATGAAAAGATGGAGCGTTTCCTCAGGTGGCAGTGATAAAACTAACACCAGCGTAAGTCTTAACCGCCTGCATTTCTCCTTCAAGGACCTCATAGCTGCATCTTCTCACCAACCTTCTTACGCTGCATGTGGTCAGCTACATCCCGAAACAAACATTCAAGCCTTCCCAGTCACAAGCCAACATTCTTTGAATGCTTCCTCCCTCCTTCTATAACTGGCATCCCATAGCGAGAAGATCTGAGCTGGTCATCCATTCACCTTGAGGGACCTTTGATTGCATTCCACCCCAACCATCCATAATGACTGGTCACCTTTCCTAGCCTTGCCCACATCCAACATGGTAGCCTTTCCAAACTTTCCTGACTTGGCATGCTGATTTCTTTCATTATGACATTTAGTCAGATAGTCCTTAACTTGCAATCTTTCGTTTAGTGACCAAAGTTACAACAGCCCTGAAACTAGTGACTCGTGAACTTATGACCGTTGCAGCATCTCCATAGTCACGTGATCAAAAATTCGGACGCTTGGCAACGGGTTCATATTTATGACGGTTGCAGTTTGTTTCCCCCCACAAGGTCATGTGATTGTGACCTTCTGACCAGCAAAGTCAATAGGGAAGCCAGATTCACTTAACAACCACGTTACTGGCTTAACAACTCAGCGATTCGCTTAACAACGGGCAGCAGGAAATGTCATCCATGGGGCAAAACACATCGAACAACATAGCAAGAGAAATCTGGGGCTCAATGGTGATCATAAGTCGAGGACTACCTGTATTCTACTCTAAGAGAGGAACAATTTTTTTTATCAGAACTCAAGGTGAATTGTGTAAGACTCCCCACATCAAACGTTCTGTGAGACTCAAAAATCGACAGATGGCAGACTTCAATGTACATATCCACAGTACCAGTCCAATGTATCTCAATTTTTCTTTGCTCTATCACCAGCTTCAAATAGGTGAACTTTAAAAGGGACAAAACACCCAAAATAACCACAGGAAATACTTACACAGGTATAGAATAGGTGGTACCTGGCTCAACAGTAGTTACTGTGAGACGGATCTAATGGACAATCGACTACATATGAGCCAGCCGTGTGCAGCAGCTGCCAAAAAAGCCAACACAGTTCTAGGCTGCATAAACAGAGGGATAGAATCAAGATCATGTGAAGTGTTAATACCACTTTAAAATGCCTTAGTAAGGCCATACTTGGAATCCTACATCCACTTTTGGTCCCACGATGTAAAAAAGATGTTGACACTCTAGAAAGAGTGCAGAGAAGAGCAACAAAGATGATTAAAGGTGGGGTGGGGAGGCTAAAACATACAAGGAACGGTAGTTGGAATTAGGTATGTCTAATTTAATGGAAAGAAGGACTAGGGGTGACAGTCCTCCAATATTTGAGGGGCTGTTTTGGTCGCCATGATGTAAAAAAGATGTGGAGACTCTAGAAAGAGTGCAGAGAAGCATAACGAAGATGATTAGGGGACTGGAGGCTAAAGCATATGAAGAGCGGTTGCAGGAACTGGGTATGACTAGTTTAATGAAAAGAAGGACTAAGGAAGACAAGATAGCAGTGTTCTAATATCTCAGGGGTTGCCACAAAGAAGAGGGAGTCAAACTATTCTCTAAAGCACCTGAAGGCAGGACAAGAAGTAAAGGGTGAAAACTAATTAAGGAGAAAAGCAATTTAGAACTAAGGAGAAATTTCCTGACAGATAGAACAAATAATCAGTGGGACAACTTGCCTCCAGAAGTTGTGAATGCTCCAACACTGGAAATTTTTAAGAAGATGTTGGATAAACATTTTTCTGAAGTGGTGTAAGGTTTCCTGCCTGGGCAGGGGGTTGGACTAGAAAACCTCCAAGGTCCCTTCCAACTCTGTTATTCTATTCTATTCTATTCTATTCTATTCTATTCTATTCTATTCTATTCTATTCTATTCTATTCTATTCTATTCTACTCTACTCTACTCTACTCTACTCTACTCTACTCTACTCTACTCTACTCTACTCTACTCTACTCTACTCTACTCTACTCTACTCTACTCTCCAAAGCACCTGAAGGCAAGACAAGAAGCTTTTTACATCATTGTAGCTATTCCAATACTTTCTCTTGGATTGCCAGCTTCTCTTACCATTGCAATTAAAGTGTTGCTCTTTTATATCAAGCCATTCTAGGAAAAAATATCCAGAAATTCCTTTTGTTTTTCCACTGAGGTGCATTTGGTAGTACTCAACCCAACCAGCCTCCTAGGGTCACCTTGTAGGGGACATGTCTAGCATAGAATCTATCTATCTATCTATCTATCTATCTATCTATCTATCTATCTATCTATCTATCTATCTATCTATCATCTATCTATCTATCTATCTATCTATCTATCTATCTATCTATCTATCTATCTATCTATCTACACACACACACACACACACAAATGTTTTCTTTCTTTTTCATAGGCTTTTTGTGTATTTCTCTTTAGCCAGGTTCTTCCTACGTAAACCAAGATTTTATGTAGCCGTAGTTCAGTGAAATCACAATCCACTAGTTTCTAGGCTATTTTTTCTTTTGGCAGCCACCAGGTCCTTTGCTGCCTATTGGGAGACTAATATAGATCTATTTCTGCTTTATTAGGCTTCATCAGTTAGCCACACCCTCATCTCATGTATCCTCCCTGTAAAGGTACAGGTATACTAGTGGATTGTGATTTCACTGAACTAGGGCTGCGTAAAATCTTGGTTTACATAGGAAGAACCTGGCTAAAGAGAAATATACATACATACATACATACATACATACATACATACATACATACATACATGTGTGTGTGTGTATGCATGTGTATGTGTATGTGTATTTATGGATAGATAGATAGATAGATAGATAGATAGATAGATAGATAGATAGATAGATAGATAGATAGATGGATGGATGGATGGATGGATGGATGGATGGATGGATGGATGGATGGATGGATGGATGGATGGATGGATGGATGGACGGGTGGGTGGGTGGGTGGACAGACAGAGACAGATGGGAGAGAGACAGAGGGATGGATGGATGGACATATAGGTTAGAGAGACAGACAGATGATAGATAATAGATGACAGACAGATAGATAGACAGGCAGGCAGACAGACAGACAGACAGACAGTTAGACAAGCAGGCAGACAGACAGACAGACAGATGAGAGACAGACAGAGGGATGGATGGATGGATGGATGGATGGATGGATAGACAGATAGGTCAGACAGACAGACAGATGATAGATAGATAATAGATGATAGGTAGGTAGGTAGGTAGGTAGGTAGGTAGGTAGGTAGGTAGGTAGATAGATAGATAGATAGATAAATAGATAGATGATAAAATGAAAGATAGACAAATAGATAGACTGACTGACAGACACCTAGTAGAGAACACGGCCAGGATAGAGATTGATTGATTGATTGATTGATTGAATGAATGAATGATTCACTCATTCACTCACTCACTCACTCTATAATAGACCACACAGTCCTAGGCTTCATCAACAGAGAGATAGTATCAAGATCACACAAAACATTAGTACTCCTTTATACTGCACTGGTAAGACCACATTTGGAATACGGTTTACAGTTTTGGTCACTGCAATACAAAAAGGATGTTGATCCTCTAGAAAGAGTGCAGCGAAGAGAAGCAAAGAAGGTGAAGGGGCTGGAGGCTGAAACATATGATGAAATGGTTGCAGGAACTGGCATGTCTACTCTAACAAAGAGAAGGAGTAGGGGGTAACATGATAGCAGGGTGCCAATATTTGAGGGGCTACCAAAGCGCTTGAAGGCAGGACAAGAAGCAATGGATAGAATCTTATCAAGGAGTGTCCCAAAAGTGCTTTTCATCAGGCATCAACTGGATTTTCTTGTTACGTTTTGTTTTGTTTTTTTTCCTTGAAAACTTTCACTTCTCATCCAAGAAGCTTTTTCAGTTCTTCAGCTTCTTTTGGGGAAAAAACACACCAAGAAATTCCAGCTGCTTTTGTAAAACACCTTTGGGACAACTGTTACCAGGATGATTGAGAATCTCTGTAGACATTTATCAAGGAGAGAACCAACCTAGAACTAAGGAAACATTTCCCGACAGTGAGAAAAAATAATCAGCGGAATGACTTGCCTCCAGGAGTTGTGGCTGCTCCATCACTGGAGGTCTTCGAAGAGAGACTAGACAACCATCTGTCTGGAACAGCATAGGGCAATGATGGCTAACCTTTTTGCCATCGCGTGCCAAAAGTGGGGGGAGCACGGTGGGGTCACACGCACGCGTGCCCACATCCATAATTCTATGCGCCCTGTCCCCCCATGCTCCCCCCGCTTTTGGCACCCGATGGCATGGTGGGCCTGGTAGGCCCATTTTTTTGCTCTCCCCAGGCTCCAGAGCCTTTCTAGGAGCCTGGGGAGGGCAAAAACGGCCTTCCCCACCCCCTCATAGGCCCTCCGGAGGCCGGAAACAGTGTGTTTCCTGACTTCTGGTGTACCCAGAAGGCCTGAAAATCAGTTGGCTGGGGCATGAATGCGTGTCAGAGCTGAGCTCATGTGCCCACCAATATGGCTCCATGTGCCACCTGTGCCATAGGTTTGCCATCATGGATATAGGGTCTTCTGCTTGAGCAGGGGGTTAGACTAGAAGACCTCCAAGGTCCCTCCAACTCTTCTAATATGTATTCTGTATCCTTGTTTGGTTTTGACATCTCACTTGCTTTTTCTTTCTGTGCTCTGATTCCTGTCTAGCAAGAGAAGCAGCAGACACCAAACAAAAGACCTTGGGAAGGGCTCCGGAAGGTCCACTCACCCCCAGCGTGGGTCAAAAAAGAGATGGAGACTGAGATTCAATCTCCCTTAGAACTCAAAACTGTGGAATGGGAGAAGACGGGCGCAACAATTCCCCTGGTGGGACAGGACATTATTGACCTCCAGACAGAGGTCTGAGGAGGAGGAGGAGGAGGAGAGAGGAAAAGAATAATAATAATAATAATAAAAGACTCTTTGGGTGTTTTTCCTCACCCCACTGGAAAACTAAACAAGAACAAAACACAAACAGGTTAGGAATTTTTTTAAAAGAAAGAAAGAAAGAAAGAAAGAAAGAAAGAAAGAAAGAAAGAAAGAAAGAAAGAAAGAAAGAAAGAAAGAAAGAAAGAAAGAAAGAAAGAAAGAAAGAAAGAAAGAGGAATGAATGAAGGAAAGAAAGAAAGAGGAATGAAAGAAAGAATGAAAGAACAAATGAAAGAGAAAGAAAGAGAGAGAGAGAGAGAAAGAAAGAAAGAAAGAAAAAAGAAAGAAAGATGAATGTGGAATTAAAATGCAGAGAACTGGAGTCTCGCTGAAACATGATTGCTCCTAGGAGGAAAATACAAGACGATCTTAGTTATGTTCTCCATAGACTGAGATGGGAGGGGGGGGGAGAGAAATATTCCTTTTTCGAGCACAGTAGCAGTAGGGGGAACAAAACCTGAGCTTTTCTGTGTAAGAAAGAAAGGTTGACCAAAGGGAAGGGTGGAAATTGGGGCGGGGGAGAGGAAAAAAAGAAGAATTAAAACTTCCAAAATATTATTAGAGGGGGGAAAAAAGGGACGAGTGGAGGGTTTTTGGTGTGGATAGCCACGCGAATGTCGGGAATGACAAAAGAATATGGCAAGCGGAAAGAACGATGCCAATGGGAGATCAAACCAGCAAGTAGATCACACTGGTGGCACACTGGACGCTAACCTACTCACCCTTGGCTCCTGACTCCATGAGGAACGCAAAAAAGAAAAATGCACCCTTGCCCTTCCACACCTCCTCATCACTCGTGCAAAAACACCAGACTCTCAGAAAAAGAGATGTCTCACCTTCACGTCAGACATCTCCACCAACTCTCCACAAGCTCGTTCAGAGGACACGGGTGGAGAAAGAGAACCAAGGGAGATGGAGAAACCATCTGCGTGAAAGATTTCAAATCGGTTTCTTCTATTCCAACCTCTTCAACCATCACTAAGTCGAAGGCGGCATTTTGGACAACGAAGAATCTCCTCTTAAAAGAGAGTTCAAATCCATTCAACTGGACAACAACCATCACCACCACAAAACCTGCTTTACCGCGGAAAAGGGAGGGGCTTTTTTTAAAAAAAATTAAAAACAAAAACTAAATAACAGGAAAAAGAAAACAATGAACGAAAAGGAATGTAGGTCATCCTATTGACTCGTGGTCCATCCTCCAGAAACTCATGGTGGGCTTTTGTTCCAAACACTCCTGTGGATTCAGCTGTTTGTTTTCCCCTCCCCTCCTATTTTTCATTTTCAAAAGACTACAAGACCCTTCCCCATCTTTTCAACCCATCCACTTTTCAAAAACAGAAAAGTTTTCAGCGAACCGACCTGGAGACGTGGAGGCGATGGGAGAACATTTGCCTTAGACTTTGAGACAAACCGAGACGAACAAAACACACACACAGTGAGTAACGTTCACTTGGGGAAAACAAACTCTATTTTTTTCTTCGGGTTTTTTTCTTTTTCCCTTTTCTTCAATAAAAAGAGAACTTGAAACCCACAAACTTTCTCTGGTTTTTTTATTGTCATTTGAAAAACTTCCTTCCGTCCCATGTGTTGTGGCCCACCAGTAGCCAGCAGAACTGGCAGCAGATTCAGACGGTGAGGAGATTGGGGAGGAACATGGGCCAGTCCTGGAGTCTGGGGAAGGCTCAGACGAGGGCTCTGAATCAGAGGCAGAGAGGGGGGCAAGGCCATCTGGTAGTTCTTTGCTGCCTCTGGAGTGTCCGGAGTCTGACATCAGCGAGGCAGAAGAACAGCGGGAGCCTGTTCCCAGTGTGCACATGCGCAGAGCTGCTATAAGACAAGAACAATTAAGAAAACAGGGTCGACTTGGGAGTAAGGCTTGGAGATGATTGGCTCCTCCCATAAGACATAAAAGAGGAGCGAATGGGACGTGAGCTTTTGCAGGAAGCAATTGGTTCATCTGGTCGGTTCAAGCTTTGGAAAGTTCTGTTTGACTCTGTGCTAAGTTTGGCCTTGCCCTGCATATGGCAATTAGTTCTCTGGCAGCATTCCAAGGGAGATAAAGTGGGTGTTTATAAACATTCCCTTGAAAGACTGTTTGTGAAGCCTTTCAGACTGGGAATGACAATAATTCACAGCTGTATGAATTAAAGAGGTTTGCTGGGACTAAGTTTATGGTTTCTAAGGAAGCCTAGGCCTCATACGCGATTGGGGAACCAAGGATACCGAGCGGCTTTTTCCTCCCAATTTGGCTTTCAGAGGGAAAAGCAAAAAGCATCTGACTTTGCAAAAAATAGTTGTAATCCCTCAGGTTGAGATTGTGTAGGAGGTTACTAATCCTTTCTGCTCCAGGCTTTTGTGCTCCTGGGTAAATAATCTGATTTTGCAGATGCTGAAATTTAAATCTTACCCTAGCGTCACGTTTCTGAGGCGCCAAGAATTCAGCAAAACTCACAATTTATCCTGCCCAAAACATTTGGCGATAGTTCTTAAGAAGGACAGTGCAAGTTTAAGAATGGCTCCAGAGATGTTCAGGTTTTTCATGAGGAAAAAAAATAAAAATAAATCAAGTTTGTGGGATTAGGCCCCTGTCCAAAGAAATAGGGGACTGGAAAATAATTGTCTCTTTTTGGCATCTGTGTTAACCATTACATGGTAAGGAATATTTAAGCAAAGGAAAACAAAATAATAATAATAATAATATATTTTTTTTAAATTTAAAGTCTCAGCAATTTTTAAACAAAATATCAACCTTTTTTTCTCTCCGTACAGAGGAAAACTGACAAATTGTACTTCCATTTTATATCACTTTTCTGATCATTCATCATGTTTCATCGCTCTCTCTTTTTTTTCCCGTAACGGAAAGGGGTGTGTGTGTATCTTCCTTCCTTCCTTCCTTCCTTCCTTCCTTCCTTCCTTCCTTCCTTTCTTTTTTGTTTGCAAACTACAATTGTGTTTTCATTAGTCGACAATGGTCGCAATCGCATCCTTTCCAAACAGATGACATGGAGTTATCCTATTTTGGAAGCATTTAATGATGTGTCTCGTAGCTTGATGGGGAGACCCAAATTCCTTCCATCTCATCTCCATTTTTTTTTTAAAAAAATTGTGTTTTCTTCAACAGGAATAGTTTCATTTGTTCTTTCTGTGCCAGAGAGAGTAGAGCGTGGTGCAAAGAAGTAGAGTTGGAAGAGACCTTGTAGGGGTGTCAAACTCAGTTTCATTGAGGGTCACATCATGGTTGTGTTTGACCTGGGGGGATTGGGCATGGCCATGGTGGGTGTAGCCAGCTCGACCGGACTCATGTCGGGGGCTTCTGTGGTGGTCAAGTGCTAAGGCAAGACTTCCCTCAGACCAGTGGTGAAATTCAACATTTTTTACTACCGGTTCTGTGGGCGTGGCTCGGTGGGCGTGGCAGGAGAAGGATACTGCAAAATCCCCATTCCCTCCCCATTCCTGGGGGAAGGATATTGCAAAATCCCCATTTCCACCCCACTCTGAGGCCAGCCAGAAGTGGTTTTGGCTGGTTCTCTGAACTACTCAAAATTTCCGCTACCTGTTCTCCAGAACCTGTCAGAACCTGCTGGATTTCACCCCTGTCTCAGACCCTCCCTTGCTCTCATTATAATCTTCTCCCTCCCTTCCTCCCTCCTTCCCTCCCTTTCTTTTCCTCTTTTTCCATCCTCTTTCATTCTCCTCTCTTCTTCCTTCCCCTCTTTCCTTCCTTTTTGCTTCCTTGCTCCCTTCCCATCTTCCCATCTTTTTCTTTGTCTTTACTCTTTCCCTTTCTCCTTTCCTGTCCCTTCTTGGATGCTCAAATGCAAAAGGGGAAAACATTTCTCCTGTTTTGTTTTTAGTTCAGCCTCCCTCTGCCAGCAAAAAGTGGAACTTGGGGGTCCTGCTCACATGAACCTTCCCCCCGGGCAGTGATGGGATTTAACAACCAGTTCTCTGCTCTAATGATTTCTTCCAACAACCAGTTTGCCAAACTGCTCAGAAAGTTAACAACCGGTTCTCCCGAAGTGGTGCGAACCATCTGAATGCCACCACTGCCCCCGCGGCTCCGTTATCAGCCGTAACGGCCTCCGCAGAGGCACCACAGGATGGAAGAGGTTCTCTGTTCTAATGATTTCTTCCAACAACCAGTTTGCCAAACTGCTCAGAAAGTTAACAACCGGTTCTCCCGAAGTGGTGCGAACCATCTGAATGCCACCACTGCCCCCGCGGCTCCGTTATCAGCCATAATGGCCTCCGCAGAGGCACCACAGGATGGAAGAGGTCCTCTGTTCTAATGATTTCTTCCAACAACCAATTTGCCAAACTGCTCAGAAAGTTAACAACTGGTTCTCCCGAAGTGGTGCGAACCGTCTGAATCCCACCACTGCCCCCGGGCTCTGTTTTCAGCCGGAAGGAGGCCTGTGGAGGCCTGAAAACAGCCCCCGTTTTCAGGCCTCCACAGAGGCACCACAGGATGGTCCTTCATTGTCCCATGGGCCAGATCTAAGCACCCCGAAGGCTGGATTTGGCCTGCCGGCCCTGAAATTGACACCCCTGGACTTGATGACCTACCAGATCCCTTCCAATTCTGTTAATCTATTAATCTGTTAAAATATTGTGGGGTGCGTGAGGAGCCTATCAGTTGCTCTTGGGTGAAATAATAAGGTCTGGTGGATACCAACCATCATGAGAAGGTGGCCCTTCAGCCAAAGGATAATGAAGGAAAAATGTGAAGGACACCGAGATCATTTGTTATGCAATTTCCATTCGGCTATATGTTATTTTCAAGTTGTCTTCGGAACTCACAAACTTCCATTTTGAAAGAATGATACAGGTCACCCGGGGCTTACAACTGTTTTGTTTAGCGGCCGTTCGACATTACAATGGCACTGGAAAAAAGTGACTCGTAACTTTTGGCAACTGGCATGTTTGTTCAACGATGGCATAATTCACTTAACAACTGCAGTGGTTCACGTAACAACTGTGGGGAAAAGGTTATAAAACAGGGCAAAACTCACAGTTGTCTTGCTTGGCAAAGAAATATATTTTTTGGCTCAATTGTGGTCATAATTTGAGAACAACCTGTATTGATCGGGGAAGAGATTTTACCTCAGGTGATCATTGATGTTCAAATTGACTCAGAAAATTCTAGAAACGAGAACTGGGAGTATTTGAGGGCCTCTTCGGAGAAGTAAAGTATCAGAAGGCTTTTATGGAAGTTTGATATGAATTAAATAATACAGATAATCCTTGACCTGCTGCCATAACCATTTGGGTAACGATGATTCAAAGATACAGCTGGTCCTCAACATATATATTTATTAAATTTGATTTATATGCCGCCCTTCTCTGGAGACTCAGGGCAGCTTACAATGTGTTAAGCAATAGCCTTCATACTTTTGTATATTTTATACAAAGTCATCTTATTGCCCCCACAAACTGGGTCCTCAATTTACCCACCTTAGAAAGGATGGAAGGCTGAGTCAACCTTGAGCCTGGTGAGATTCGAACTTACAGTAATTGCAGACAGCTGAATGTTCTTTCTTTTTTTCTTTCTCTTTCTTTCTTTCTTTCTTTCTTTCTTTCTTTCTTTCTTTCTTTCTTTCTTTCTTTCTTTCTTTCTTTCTTTCTTCTTTCCTTCCTTCCTTCCTTCCTTCCTTCTTCCTTCCCTCCTTCCTCTTTCTTTCCTTCCTTCCTCTTCCTTCCTTCCTCTTCCTTCTTTCCTTCCTTCCTTTCTTTTTTTAATTTGATTTATATGCCGCCCTTCTCCGGAGACTCAGGGCGGCTTACAATGCGTTAAGCAATAGCCTTCATACTTTTGTATATTTATACAAAGTCAGCTTATTGCCCCCACAAACTGGGTCCTCAATTTACCCACCTTAGAAAGGATGGAAGCCTGAGTCAACCTTGAGCCTGGTGAGATTCAAACTTACAGTAATTGCAGACAGCTGGTGCTACTTTAACAGCACTTTAGTCTGCTGTGCCACCAAGGCTATACTGCGCCACCAAGGCTATACTATAATATAGTATAGCCTTCATTGTCATTGTACATTATATATACAATGAAATTGGTTTAGCCCAGGGGTCTCCAACCTTGACAACTTTAAGCGTGGCGGACTTCAACTCGCGGAAATCCCCAGCAAGCTGGCTGTGGAATTCTGGGAGTTGAAGTCCACCAGGCTTAAAATGGCCAAGATTGGAGATCCTTGGTTTATCCTCTCTGGAGCAATCCATAACAGAAAATGCAAAACAGCATAAATAGTATAGAGAATATACTATTTTTCCTTTTTTAAAAAAATTTCAAAATCTTTATTGATTAAAAAGTATAATACATTTCTGTCATTTCCGGTCTCATGATATTATTATACATAAACAAGTGTACTTTCATGGTATTTACGTTAATGCATTATTATTATTTACATGGTATTCACTCATAAATTTTTTTATCATGTTTTTAAACATACCCCCTGTAGAGTTTATGCTTTTATAAACTTTCATTTCCAATGGTACATTTATTAACATCAAATTTCATCTTCATTATCTTTTCTTTTCCGCTACTGATAAAATAACTCCTATCTATATGCTATAATTCTAGTTTTTCCATGTATATTTAACCTCTCGATTTTCACTTCACCTTTCTTTTTTTCAACCACTCATACCACCTTTCCCAAATACTGTAATATTCAGTTTCTTCTCTGACATTGATTTCTAACAACAATTTATTCATCTCGGCGCATTGGAGAATTTTCCTAATTACATGCTCTTTCGATGGAATCTTTTTCTCCTTCCAAAATTGGGCAAAAGAGATTCTTGCTGCAGTTATTATGTGAATGATAAGAGAATATACTATTTTTCCCTATGTGCATAGAGTGATTGTGATTATGTTTAGGAGCCTGACAGCCCATAGGTAGAAGCTGTTTTTAAACCTGTTTGTCCAGCTGGCTATGCTTCTGTGTCTTCTGCCCAATGGTAGAGTTGTGGCCTGCCAGCGGAGTTGGAGGCAAACTCGGACAATGAGGAGGTTGGGGAGGAACATGGGCCAGTCCTGGAGTCTAGGGAAGGCTTTGATGAGGGCTCTGCATCAGAGGCAGAGAGGGGGCCAGGGCCATCTGACAGTTGTCAGCTGCCTTCCGAGTTGAATGGGGCAGAAGAACAGCTGGAGCCTGTTCCCAATGTGTGCATGCACAGAGCTTCCAGGAGAAGGGAGCAGTCAAGGAACAAGGGCCAATTTGGGAGTAAAGGCACAAGTGGACACTGAATGGCCCAGGGGTGAAATCTAGCAGGTTCTGACAGGTTCTGGAGAACCAGTAGCGGAAAATTTGAGCAGTTCAGAGAACTGGCAAATACCATCTCTGGCTGGCCCCAGAGTGGAGAGGGATGGGGATTTTGCAGTATCCTTTCCCTGCCACGCCCACCAAGCCACGCTCACAGAACCGGTAGTAAAAAAAAAATTGGATTTCACTACTAGAATGGCCCCTCCCATAGGAAATAAATAGGAGCGAAAGGGGAGTGGTCTATGCAGGAGACAATTAGTTCATTTCATTAGTGTGAAGATCTGTTCGTGACTCTCTACCTTGCCAAGTATTTTCTTGTACAGATTTGCGTTTTGAAGATATCGGCCTGGCAGCTCTCCAAGCTTGATAAGGTCTGTGGTTGTAAATTCACCCTTGAAAGACTGTTTGCCGGGACTTTGCTGGATGTGAACGAGAGGAATTAGAATAGAATGGAATTCTTTATTGGCCAAGTGTGATTGGACACACAAGGAATTTGTCTTGGTGCATAGGCTCTCAGTGTACATAAAAGAAAAGATACGTTCATCGAAAATGATAAAGTACAACACTTAATGATAGTCATAGAAAACAAATAAGCAATCAGGAAACAATATCAATATAAATCATAAGGATACTAGCAACAAGGTTAAAGTCATACAGTCATAAGTGGGAGGAAATGGGTGGTGGGAACAATGAGACGATTAATAGTAGTGCAGATTTAGTAAATAGTTTGACAGTGTTGAGGGAATTAGTTGTTAAGCAGAGTGATGGCATTCAGGGAAAAAACTGTCCTTGTGTCTAGTTGTTGTGGTGTGCAGTGCTCTATAGCCTTGTTTTGAGGGTATGAGTTGAAATAGTTTATGTCCAGGATGCGAGGGGTGTGTCAATATTTTCCCAGCCCTCTTTCTGACTCGTGCAGTATACAGGTCCTCCATGGTAGCCATTGTTTTTTCTGCAGTTCTAATTATCCTCTGAAATCCGTGTCTCTCTTGTTGGGTTGCAGAGCCAACCTGCAATTCACATTAGCTTAATAAAAAGGTGTTTTATCCAGATGAGGAGTGCTTTTTTGAAGTGTAGGTCAGAACAGATAGAAGTTGTAAGAAGACACTGATCAGGGTGTGAATCATCCCTAAGTATCTTCCTTACTCTGCTGAAACAAGGAGACCTGGCAATGTCATCTAGTGGTGTTAGAGGGCAACCAATGTTTTCTTGTGCCGAATTGATCACCCTCTGTAGTGCCTTCCTGTCCGCGGCTGTTAGACCAGCGTACCACATTGTTATACAGTATGTGAGGACACTTTCTATTGTAGACTAATAGAAAGAACTGTTATTGTTCTGTTATATGTTAACTGTCATTAACTGTTGTTCCACCTGATTTTTCCACAGGACTCTAAGGAAATGAAACCTCTGTTGAGCCTTACTAACCACCAGGGTCATGTTGTTTTGCCAGAGATCTTGACTAATGAGCACTCCCGAAAATTTAAAAGAGGAAACTCTCCTCTCCATACAGCCCCCCTTGATATAAAGTGGGGCAGGCTCCACTCTGTGCTTCCGGAAATCGAGCACCATCTCCTTTCTCTTGCTAGTATTTAGACATCAGTTGTTTTTTGAACACATGACCCTGGGAGCCTGCAACCGCTATAAATGTGAGTCAGTTGTCAAGCGTCCAGATGGAAATCATGTGACACACACACACACACACACTGGGGATGCTACAACGGTCCTAAGTGTGAAAAATGGTCGTCAGTCATTTTTTCCCCGTGTCTTTGTAGGTTTGAATGATCAATAAATGATCTGTTATAAATCGAGAATTATCTCTATGGCAGAAATGGTGAATCTTTTCGGCACCAAGTGCCCAAACCGAAAGGTGTGTAAATGTATGTGCCGGAGCACCGGAAACCTGAATACCAGCTGGCCACCCCCCGCATCCCTGTTCTTGGCCATTTTTGGCCATTTTCAGGCCATTTTCCGGGCCATTTTTAAGCTGTTTTCTGGGCTGTTTCAGGCCATTTTCAGGCTGTTTTTCAGGCCATTTTCAAGCTGTTTTCTGGGCGATTTTCAGGCGATTTTCAAGCCATTTTTCTGGGGTGTTTTCAGGCCGTTTTCAGGCTGTTTTTCAGGCCATTTTCTGGGATGTTTTCCAGCCATTTTCAGGCTGTTTTTCAGGCCATTTTCAAGCCATTTTCTGGGCTGTTTTCCAGGCCATGTTCAAGCCATTTTCTGGGCTGTTTTCAGGCTATTTTCAGGCTGTTTTTCAGGCCATTTTAAAGCCATTTCCTGGGCTTTCAGGCTGTTTTCAGGTTGTTTTTCAGGCCTGAAAATGGCCCAGAAAACCATCTGTTTTGTAGCCACTTAGGACCATTTTTGGGGCCATTTTGAAGCCATTTCCTGGGTTTTCAGGCCATTTTCAGGCTGTTTTCCAGGCCATTTTCTGGGCTGTTTTCCAGGCCATTTTCTGGGCTGTTTTCCAGCCATTTTCTGGGCTGTTTTCCAGCCATTTTCAGGCTGTTTTTCAGACCATGTTCAAGCCATTTTCTGGGCTGTTTTCAGGCTATTTTCAGGCTGTTTTTCAGGCCATTTTCAAGCCATTTTCTGGGCTATTTTCAGGCTGTTTTCCAGGCCATTTTTAAGCTGTTTTCTAGGCTGTTTTACAGGCCTGAAAATGGCCCAGAAAACCATCTGTTTTTTAGCCACTTAGAGGCATTTTTGGGGCCATTTTCAGGCTGTTTTCCAGCACTCCAGCACCTGTGAAGACCAGCTGGTCAGCACATGTGCACGCCGGAAACTAGAAGTGCAGCTGGTGATGGCACGCATGCCGAAAGAGAGGGCTCTGCATTCTACCTCTGGCACATGTACCACAGGTTCGCCATCACGGCTCTATAGATTTGTTCCTTCCTGCTGATGCCCGTAGAAATTGTGTTTGTGCTGTTAAAATCCTTTCATCCCCAAATAATAAACCACCCTAAATGTCAAGATTAAAACTTCTTAGGTGAAACCTCTATGGAATTTAAAGAGACCTCAAAATTAAAAGCATTTGCAACTCGTATCTATGGTTACTGAGGTTTATATCTCTTTGGGGAATTTATTCTTTGGAAGACCACCGAAGTTATTCCCTAGAATCCCCCAAAGATTAAGACTTGTTGGAAGAAATATCCTTCTGGGTTCAGTCTACGTGGGGAAAAAGACACTGGATTCATGGAAGTTGCTTGGAAATAAGGTTTATCGATGAACAGGATCATATGCCTTGGAGACCATGGATGAAAAAAAAAAGGGAAGAGGTGCTGAGAGTCGCTGGGTTTTATACTCTCTCTAGCTTTGAACTTGAGCTTGTATTCTGATTGGTTGTCAGACTCCCATGGGGCCATGCAGGGGTAATTTTGTAGGTTGTTGTTTGAGTCCCAAGCCTGGTTGAATCTTGCTAGGTGATGATGCAGTGAAGAGGGTTGGGGGCAATTCCTACGGCTAATCCAACCTTTGTTGGATCTTGGTTGAGGGCATTTGCTTATGAATAGACCTAGCTATCTCTTTATCTCTTAAGTGCTGACATCTGCTGTGGGCTATTGAGAGTGTGGGGGCTATTAAGAGTGAGAATTTAAAAAAAACATGTTTCTCCATTTCTCATCCAGGGAGGTATACTAGTCTGCCTTTTTCATATTTCCTAGAATATTTCATTTTTCTAGGAGAGGGGTGGGTGCTAACTTCCCACAGACTATCAAAAACTTTCCCTACAACTCCCATCTTCCTCTGCTTCCATGTCCAGTTGCTGAAGACATGTGAGAAAGTACTTGCCATATTTTTTGGAGTATAAGATGCACTTTTTACCACCCTAAAAGAGGGTTGCAAATGTTGGTGTGTCTTATACACCAAATACAGCCATTTTTGGCCTCCCAAAGCCCCACCCCACTTGTTCTATTTTTGCAAAAAAAAAAAAAAACAACCCAAAAAAACAGGCTTGTTTTTTGCAAAAAGCAGAGAGTTTGGGAAGCCTGCAGAGTGCTCCTGGGGGCTGGGGGAGGGCAAAAATGTCCCTGTTTTTTGCAAAAAACTGGGCCCATTTTTGTTAAAAATGGGGCGTGCAGAGGATTTGGGAGGCCTTCAGAGTGCTCCTGAGGGCCAGGGAGGGCAAAAACTTTCTTTTCTTACTTACCTCTTTGAAATCTTGGTGCGTTTTATATTCTGAAAAATATGGTAATAGCCTGGACAAGGGGACAGTCAGAGAAGAGATAGCCAAGCCTACAGCTAGACAATGGGTAGGGCAACAGGATCGGAAGAAACCTTCCCTAGCTTCTCAACCTGTAAAGGGGGCAGAGGTAGGGGAGAATTATACTTTGATGCAGGTAGTCCTTGACTTACTACAGTTCATTTAGTGATCGTTGAAAGCTACAATGGAACTGAAAAAAGGGACTTACGACCGATGTTCACACTGACGTCCATTGGGGCATCCCCACGGTCACGTGAATTCAGGCGCTTGGCCACTGACTCATATTGATGTCGGTGGCAGAGTCACGGGGTCCTGTAATAGAGGTCACCTTTTGCAACCTTCTGACAAGCCAAATTAAGGGGGAAAGCCAGATTCACTTAACAACCATGGGACTGACTTAACAACACCAGCGATTCAGCTAACAACCGGGGCAAGAATCGTGGGAAAACGGGGAAAAAAACTCAATTAACAGCCGTTCCGCTTAGCAATGGACATTTTGGGCCCCATGGCGGTTAAAGACTACCTGTTCTTGCAAGATTCTGTCAACGTAGCTTTACAATAAAGAACAATTTGTTCATCTTCTTGTGTTACCTATCTGTTTACCCCTCCAAGGCTGACATCAATCTGGCAAGTATGAAAGTAAAATCTCCCCCACCCAGGAGTGGGCTGCTGGAGGTTCATAGGAGTCCAGGAGAACCTCTAGCTAAGATTCTGTGCTGTTCGGAGAACCCCCCAAATCCCACTCCTGGCTGGCCCCGCCCATCCCACCCTGCCCCTCCCAGGAATCCCCACACGGCCCATTTTGGATCCTGGTAAATGCAAGGTGTGTGCGGAGGCTCGGGGAGGGTGAAAAACGGGCCTACCGGAAGTTCGGAATTTGGGGAGGCTGTTTTTGTCCTCCTGGATGTTCAAGGAAAGCTTTTGGAACCCAGGGGGCAAAACACCCCCACACACCCTGGTGCAGGAGGCCAACTAGGCCACGCCCACCCTGGCCATGCCCACCCAGAAACCTTGCTAAAATTTTTGAAGCCCACCGCTGCCCCCCACCCCATCCCCCAAGATCTTATAAAGAAAGGTGTGCATGGTCTTGGATAAAGAGAAGAGACACTGCCCAGGAATCCGCCAGAAAAGAGAGACAGGAGCCCTCCGTGCCTGACAATCACCGGAAGAAACTTTTGAAGGATCTACCCTAACGAATCAAGTGGTTAAAAGAGGTGGCGGGAAGTTCCAGCTTTGCAAGATTCTGGTAATGTAGCCTTACATGAAAGTAGAATTAGTTCATCTTGTCCCTGTTATACATACTTATATACATACATATGTATGCATATGTGTGTGTGTGTTTCCTTTAAGCTAGGTTTTTCCTACGTAACCAAACCTGGCTTAAAGGAAAAACACACATAAAACCTATTAAAAGTAAGAAAATAATATAAATATAAATATAAATATAAATATAAATATAAATATAAATATAAATATAAATATAAATATAAATATAAATGTTTTCTGAGGTTTTTGCGGGTGTTTGTATGTAGGTCTTTGGTTATTCGGGTGTTCTCCCGCGTAGAATTGGAAGTGTCTTGGCGATGTTTCGACGAAGTCTCATTCGTCATCTTCAGGCTGGTGTTCTCGGCTTCGTGCTTCCAGGTTTCATGCTTCCAGGCTTCTTTGCTGGAAGGAAGGAAGGCAAGAGATGGTACTGTAAGTACCCCGGGCCTAAGCCATGTACTTTCAGTAGGCCTGTTTTTTACCTTCCCCAGGCTCCAGAGGCTTTCCTTGAGCCTCCAGGAGGGTGAAAACGCCCCCCCCTGGACTCCAGAGGCCCTCTGGATGCTGGAAACAGGCCTGTGTCTGGACTTCTGGTATTTCCGGTAGGCCCATCTTTTGCCCTCCCAGAGCCTCTATGCACACCCTGCACTTACTTGGCATCCAAAACAGGCCACGTGGAGACTCCTGGGAGGGGTGGAGTGGAGTGGGCAGGGTCAGCCAGTCCTTCAGCGAACCAGGTTAAAATTAACATCCGGTTTGCCTGAATCGGCTGAATTCCACCCCTGTAACTGTTCCCCTGGTAGTGTCTCTTCACTCTGTCTCCCAATGATCTTTCCACATACCATTGCAAGAAGAGAGGACAGAAGACAGTGCAACACATTTAAATGCCACTAGGTTGGTGAAACCTGAATTAGCAAAACTTGCTACTGACACATCTCTATCATCGGGCTAAAGAGGAAGTAACAGTGACCGGTCTGATTTTGCTACACTGCAACAAAGATCAAGAGTTCCAGAGTGTAACAGGAGGGACTTTTCAAATTCCAGTTCACTGAGGAAGGCTGAGGGTTGGAGTTAACATCAAGAGGACAATTATATTTTACATTCCCAGAATGACATGGGTGCCTCAGGCAACAGATATTAGGAAGTAGGGAATAGCGGTAAGTATGAGTATCACACATGTCTTTGGGTTAACTTATCCTCAGTTCTTGTAGAGGATCTTGTCTTGTTAGCAAGGTACTTGTAGGAGAAGAAGAGGCAGATCCTGGGGTTGGAGTCAAGAGAGGACTTAGCCTAGAATCATTATGTGATTCGCATTACGTGTCCACAAATGCTCCAATTGAATTCTGTTGAGTGTTATCTACCGCCAATTTAGTGCTGACCATTAGTTGACTAGTTTAATGTCAGACCTAAAGTACATGGACCGTATGTTAAGTTCCAGTTAAGAAGATTTAATGCTCAAGCCTATACAGCAACTTTACAGTCAACACTCAAATGGCAATAGAGGAAAGTCAACAGCATTCAAGGGAAGTTGGACTTGAAACATTTGTGGACATGTAACGATTCTAGGCTGAATCTTCTCTTGACTCCACCCTCACATTCTGCCTCTTGTCCTTCTATAGTATCAGTAAGAGTCACCTGCCAACCAGGTTGACTTCTGCATGTGAAGACAAGAGAGAAATACTCTGGCACGTAAGTGATGCCAGGTAGCACATCACATACTCTGAAGCCTACAAAGATAGATGGTTGACAGCTACTGTGTGATGTTTGTTATTGTGGGGAGGTTAGTTGTCACTTTTCCAAAATCTGGAACGTCCAAGGAAAGGAATTCTTTCAGCATGTTGGCGGTGAATCTGGGGATCAAGGATTTTTCTCAAACTCCTTTTTTGATTGATTCCTGGACAAATTGGATCCATGTCAATGAGTGTTGTTCATTATGTAGTTTTGCATAATGAATGGGAGACTTCATTTTTTTCCAGGAAGTGTATAATGATGACACCAATCAGCCCATTAAGAATTGGGGTTGGCAGTAGAAATAGCAAGTAGGGGAACACCACCAAGGAAGAGCCTTGGTGGTGCAACAGACTAAAGTGCTGTTAAGTAGTACTTAGCTACCAGCTGCCTGCAATTACTGCGAGTTCAAATCTCCCCAGGCTCAAGGTTGACTCAGCCTTCCATCCTTTCTAAGGTAGGTCAATTGAGGACCCAGTTTGTGGGGGCAATAAGCTGACTTTGTATAAATATACAAAAGTATGAAGGCTATTGCTTAATGCATTGTAAGCCGCCCTGAGTCTTTGGAGAAGGGCGGCATATAAATCAAATTTTAAAAAAATATTTTCTTCCTTCCTTCCCTCCCTCCCTCTCACATATTTCCTTCCTTCTTTCCTTCCTCCCTCCCTCCCTCCCTCCCTCCCTCCCTCCCTCCCTCCCTCCCTCTTATTTCCTTTCTTCTCCCTCCCTCCCTCTCACATATTTCCTTCCTTCCTTCCTTCCTTCCTTCCTTCCTTCCTTCCTTCCTTCCTTCCTTCCTTCCTTCCTTCCTTCCTTCCCTCCCTCCCTCCTTCCCTCCCTCCCTCCCTCCCTCCCTCCCTCCCTCTCACTTATTTCCTTCCTTCTCTCCCTCCCTCTCACATATGAGCCTGGATAGCTCAGCAGACTAAAGCACTGTAATTAACAGTCAACTGTCTGCAATTACTGTAAGTTCGAATCTCCCCAGGCTCAAGGTTGACTCAGCCTTCCATCCTTTCTAAGGGAGGTCAATTGAGGACCCAGTTTGTGTGGGCAATAAGCTGACTTTGTATAAATATACAAAAGTATGAAGGCTATTGCTTAACGCATTGTAAGCCGCCCTGAGTCTCCAGAGAAGGGTGGCATATAAATCAAACCAATAAACAATAAATAAACACAGTAAGTCGGAAACACACAAAATGTATCCAATTAGAGGTAATCCTCTACTTATGACCACAATTGAGCCCGTAATTTCTGTTGCCAAGCAAGACAATTCTTAAGTGAATTTTGCCCCATTTTATGAGCTTTCTGGCCACATCTGTTAAGTGAATCACCGCAGGCATTAAATCAGTCACGCCGTTGTTAAGTGAATCTGGCTTCCCCATTGACGTCCGAATTTTGATCATGTGACTGTGGGAATGCTGCCATGGTTGTAAGTGTGAAAAATGGTCATAAGTCACTTTTTTTTCAGTGCCGCTGTAAGTCTGCAAGTCACGGCTGCAAGTCAAGGACTTTCTGTGAGCAGAAATACATTTTGGATGTCTCTCTGTGTGGTTCTACATGGTATGAAAGCCAACTATTATGTGAATCAAACGATGAGATGATTTGATGGTCTGGGAACCACATTAACACATTAATGAGTTAATGAAACCCGTTAACGGTGTTTTGTTAACTCATAGACTCTTAGAAGCATATAGCTGGAAAGGAACTCAGAGCAGAGGTGAAATCCATCCGGATCTATCCGGCTCACACGAATCGGTAAGGCCGGCATCGGAAGGATCCGCCGACCCGCTGGGACGTCATTACGTCCCCGTTTTTGACCCTCTGTGCATGCACAGAAGAGGCGTCCGCACTCACACTCACGAACCGGTAGCGAAGGTAAGTGCATTTCACTGCTGCCTCACAGGTCTTCTACTCCAACCCCTGCTCAAGGCAGGAGACCTTACATCATCCTGGTCAAATGATTCAGATCCAGGGATTACCGTCTGACCCTTAGTATTGTAAGATATACTTTTTTAACAGTTCTTGAGGACTTTATAATTCTTTGAGAGGGGCAGCAAACTGGTAGCGTTGTTGCCTTCATCCAAATTATTTATTTGTTTAGTGTATAACATACACTATGCATGACATTGTAGCTCCCCAGCCTTGCGTGTTATAGAAGTCCTAGCAGCCGACAATCGCTAGTCTGTGCACCAGATAAGGACAAAGTAGCTTCACTCCATCTGGCCTGCACTGTTCTCAGGGGAAGGCGGCTCTTCCGGGGGCTTTCATCCTGATCTGTCCCCCCCCTCAGAGACCCACAAAAACACAGCCAGTCGAGGGTTAAGAATCACTTGGCACACTCCACAGTTCTTATCTCAACCTTGGCAGCGATATGCACACCGTCTGCCAAGGACTTTATTAGTTTACACAAAAAGAAAATCACCTACGTAGCTTTGCCGTTTAGCTTCCAAGACTACGAGGTTGCTATGTTTGTTTATCACAAAAATCATGACCCACCATCTTGTCTTTTATATAGTAGGCTATAGGTGTGGTCCAGTGACTCATTGATCCTGTGACTCAGGTCTATTTCCTCATACGTCGCCGCAGCTGCAGTAATCTTTTCTCTCGCCTTCTTTGGCGTGCGTCCAGGAATGACGTCTCTCCCTCACTCTCATCTGAGACACCTGTTTCCCCACTACTTGGCTCTCTTTCAGCTGGCACCTGAGACGGTGCCAGAGGGGGGGGGGCTGGGAGATCTGGCTGGCTCCTCTTCCTCCTGCTCAGAGCTTCCTTCCTCCAATGGGATAGGCTCAGAGGACGGGGCCACAACACATCCAATCGCTCCTCCACCAATTGCATCCAGGCAGATCCAGTGCCAGTTCCAGCTCCCCACACCAGAATTTCCCACTACTGAAATGGTGGTACCTGTCTATCTACTCACAAACAATGCTTCTGAAGTGCTAGGTGGACAGGAGCTAGGGACAAGAGACGGGAACTCACCCTCTCCTGTGGAGCGGGACTCGAACTGCTCAAGTGCTGGCAGTTTCTCAGCCCATCCAGCGTTCATTAAGCCTCTGTATCGCGGGGTCACCTGACTTCATCCAAATCTTCACTCCAAATCTATTACTGTATGCCAGTAAGAAGGCCACCGCAAGTGAGTTGCCAGAAAAATAGCTGGAAAACACGTCGAAACATTTGTAAAAAAAAAATCCCAAGGACTTCAAGAGTTTATTCTCAATGAAGTTTTCATAAAGTTAAAATGACAGGTAGTCCTGGATTTACACCAATTTGTTTAGTGACTGTTCAAAGCAACAGAGGCACTGAAACAAATTGACTTAAGGCTTAGTTTTTCACACTTACGACCATTGCAGTCGTGTGATCAAAATTCAGACGCTTGGCAACTGACTCATATTTATGACGGTCGCCGTGTCCTGGGATCACGTGATCCCCTTTTGCGCCCTTTCACTTAACAATTGTGTGACTCATTTACCAAATGCAGTGATTCACTTAACAGCGATGGCAAGAAAGGTCATTTGTGGGCTCGATTGTGGTCATAAGTCGAGGACTGCCTGTACATGTATTTAGTATATGCTAAGGATTTATTGAAAGTATGTTTTCAGTAGATCTCATTTGTTTGGGTGGCATGAATCATTTTGTTTTTCACCCCAAACAAAAGAATGACATTTCGGCTGCTATTCGTTGGAAGATCTTACAAAAGACAACTTCATATAATAATAACCCAAATGAGTTTTCTTTGAAGTAAAAACACAACTGACATTAAATACAATTATCATGTGGTCTTCCTTTACGCTGCTCTATGAATGGTGAAAGCACCATGACCTCGAATGGATTTGCCTAACAGTGTTGATAATCTACATTTCTGTTGGAAAGTTAATTTGCATCTGGTCTATTAACGCTAGAGTTTTACATAAGGAAACTTTTAAAGATACAAGTAGCATTAACAATTAGCAACAGCCCTTAGACTTATATACTGCTTCACAATGTTTTACGGTCCTTTCTAAGCAGTTTACAGAGTCAGCATATTGTCCCCAACAATTTGGGTCCTCATTTTCCTGACCTTAGAATGGATGGAAGTCTGAGTCCACCTTGAGTCACTCAGGATTGAACTTCTGGCAGCCAGCAGAGTTAAACCTGCAGTACTGCATTCTAACCATTATTCCACCATGGCCGGCCCTTCCTTCCTTCCTTCCTTCCTTCCTTCCTTCCTTCCTTCCTTCCTTCCTTCCTTCCTTCCTTCCTTCCTTCCTTCCTTCCTTCCTTCCTTCCTTCCCTCTTTCCTTATTAGCATTAGCACTTAGACTTATATACAGCTTCACAGTACTTTTACAGCCCTCTCTAAGCAGTTTAGAGTTAGCCTCTTGCCCCTAACAATCTGGGTCCTCATTTTACTAAACCTTGGAAGTGATGGAAGGCTGAGTCAACCTTGAGCCGATCAAGATCGAACTGTTGGCAGTGAGCAGTGAGTTAGCCTGCAATACTGCATTCTAACCACTACATCACTTCAGCTCTTATATAGCACTTGGACTTATAAGAGAGAGAGAGAGAGAGAGAGAAGAGAGAGAGAGAGAGAGAGAGAGAGAGAGAGAGAGAGAGAGAGAGAGAGAGAAGAAAAAAGAAAGAAAGAAAGAAAAAGAAAGAAAGAAAGAGAAGAAAGAAGAAAGAAAGAAAGAAAAGAAAGAAAGAAAGAAAAGGAGAGAGAGAGAGAGAAAGATGATAGATAGATAGAGAAAGAAAGAAAGAAAAAAGAAAGAAAGAAAAGAAAGAGAGTGAGAAAGATGGATGATAGATAGATAGATAGATAGATAGATAGATAGATAGATAGATAGATAGATAGATAGATAATATAGATAAATGATAGCTAGCTACCTAGAGAAAGAAAGAAAGAAAGAAAGAAAGAAAGAAAGAAAGAAAGAAAGAAAGAAAGAAAGAAAGAAAGAAAAGAAAGAGAGAGAGAAAGAAAGAGGGATGATAGATAGATAGATAGATAGATAGATAGATAGATAGATAGATAGATAGATAGATAGATAGATAGATGATAGATAGATAGATAATAGCTAGCTAGATGATATAGATGATAGAAAGAAAAGGAAGAACGGAAAGAAAGATAAATAGACAGACAGACAGAGAAATAGAGGGAGGGAGGAAGGGAGAGAGAGAGAGAGAAAGAAGAAAGAAAGAAAGAAAGAAGAAAGAAAGAAAGAAAGAAAGAAAGAAAGAAAGAAAGAAAAAGAGAGAGAGAAAGATGGATGATAGATGATAGATAGATAGATAGATAGATAGATAGATAGATAGATAGATAGATAGATAGATAGATAGATATAGATGATAGCTAGTTAGATGATATAGATGATAGAAAGAAAAAGAAAGAAAGAAGGAAAGGAAGGAAGGAAGGAAGGAAGGAAGGAAGGAAGGAAGGAAGGAAGGAAGGAAGGAAGGAAGGAAGGAAGGAAGGAAAGATAGATATAGATAGAGAGAGAGATAGAGAGAGAAAGAAAGAAGGAGAGAGAGAGAGAGAGAGAAAGAAAGAAAGAAAAGAAAGAAAGAAAGAAAGAAAGAAAGAAAGAAAGAAAGAAAGAAAGAAAGAAAGAAAGAAAGAAAGAAAGATGGTAGAGATAGATAGGCAGACAGACAGGTGCAGACAGACAGACAGACAGACAAAATATAAATCAGGAACTGGGAATAGTGATGATGTCTCAGTTTACTCCTTGAGTGGGGTTTAAGACACACTTGCAGGGATTTAACATTAGAGTTTTTAAAGAAGAGGTTGGATATACCATATGTCTGGAATGGTATAGGGTCTCCTGCTTGAGTCGGGGGCTGGACTAGATGACCTCCAAGGTCCCTTCCAACACTGTTATTCTGTGAGGGCCACCATCTCCAATTTTGGATGAAGCTGTGATTTGGAGGAGAGCATAAGGGTCCATCTGCACCGTTGAATTGTGATTAAGGCAGACCAAGCGAGTGGGAATGACCATCAGGCATCCGTCTCAAAAATCTGTTGAGAGAAGTTGAAAACAAGGCTGACGAGCTCTCAACGCCCCCCCCCCTCACTCCCCGCTCAGCCATCTCCGAAGGATGACCGAGAGGTTGTGAGAGGCAGATGCAGGAGGCATAAAAACAAGCAATCAAAGTGTCCAGTTGTAGCAATTTATGTAGTCATTTATTTAGAAAATTGATAGGGCTACCCGACTCACTCATGGTGTCACCGGGTGGCTTACAGAGATAAATCCCCAATATGCATGCCATGAAACCTTTACTCTCCTAGTGACAACAATCCACAACAAACTTTACTGCTTGATGGGCTCCGTATCACTCCTGGGGTCCCTAGGCTCATTGGCAGAACCATGCCTTCTGGGACATTTAGAAGAGATAGGATTGCTAGGGGCCAATCCTATCTCTGCAGGGATGATGTTCCACAGGAAAAGAGCCACCTGTCCTGGCCTATTGGTTGCTCGCCCCTCCAGCAGCTGAATCAGAGGAGGAGGAGGAAGAGGAGGAGGAGGCATTAATTTATTTATTGGTTCAATTTATATGCCGCCCTTCTCCGGAGACTCAGGGCGGCTTACAATACGTTAAGCAATAGCCTTCATACTTTTGTATATACCTGCTTAGTAGGGCTTTCGGGCCCTCCTAAGCGGTGTTCTTTTTTATACAAAGTCAGTTTATTGCCTCCAACAATCCGGGTTCTCGTTTTACCTACCTCGGAAGGTTGGAAGGCTGAGTCAACCTTGAGCTTGGTGAGATTCGAACTTGCAGTAATTGCAGGCAGCTGGTATCACTTAACACCACTTAACACCACTTAACACCACCAAGGCACTATATGGGAGTCAGGGTCAGCATCAAGGCAACCTCTGAGGGGGAATGAAGCTGTTAGAGAGAAAGAGAGAGGGGGGAGGGAGGGAGAGGGAGAGGGAGAGAGAGAGAGGGGGGGAAGTCTGGGCTGTCCCTCAGTCCTCAGGTGGAGAATCAACAGCCCCCAAGTCTGGAGGTGGCTGATGAGGAAGAGGAGGAACAGCTGGGTCCAGTGCCTGATGCACAGAAGACAGGGGAGAGGAGAGCAGTGGAAATCTATGGGCTGGTCTTTGGGATGGAAGAGCCACCGCTGCTAGCAAAGCCCCACCCTAGCCCTGGGGATAAAAGGCAGGGGGCGGAGATGAATAGGTGTGGCAGACAACTATTCATCTCCCTGCCAGCCGGACTTGTTGGCCTGCAGTGAGAGAGAATTTTTTTGCTGGCGCTGCTGGTGCTCCTTATAAAGGTATTGTTGATTTAATTCAAAGGTTTTGTCATCTTTGGGGAGCTGGTTCAGATCAGCACCATGGAGAAGGCCCTCCTTCATGCTCCCACAGATGGGGACTCCTTAAGAGAGAGGAGCCATAACATCTCATGTCTCTCTGCTCCACAGGTTTTGGTGCATATAAGTGAGGGAAATGGCCTTTCCAATAATGACAGCTCTGCCTAGTTTGGCTTGGCGCCTCATAGGCATCCTGCCATCAAAAGCTAGAAGTGGGGGGAGGAGGGAGATGAAAGGAGGAAAGGATGAAAGAGGGAAGAAGGGAAGGATGAAAGGGAGAAGAAGGGGGGAAGAATGATAAATCCCTTTATTAACGCAATTTAGGATTGCATTGGCTTTTTTGACTGCCTCTGCACACTGCTGGTTCATATTTAACTGGTTGTCCACTAAGTCTAAGCCAATAAAATAAAAGACGCTTGCTCCTGGGGAGGAAAGCTATGGCAAATCTAGGCAGCATTCTAAAAAAGCAGAGACATCACCCTGCCAACAAAAGTGCGTATAGTCAAGGCTATGATTGCAATGGATGGCTGTGAAAGTTGGACCCTAAGGAAGGCTGAGTGCCAAAGAATGGAGGCTTTTGAACTCTGGTGCTGGAGAAGACTCCTGCAAGTCCCTTGGACTGCAAGGCCATCCAACTGGTTGGTCCTAGAGGAGCTCAACCCTGACTGCTCTTGAGAAGGCCAGATCCTGAAGAGGAAACTCAAATACTTTGGCCATCTAATGAGAAGGAAGGACTCCCTGGAGAAGAGCCCAATGCTGGGAAAGATTGAGGGTAAAAGAAGAAGGGGATGGCAAAGAATGAGGTGTCTGGATGGAGTCACTGAAGCAGTAGGCATGAGCTTCAATGGACTCCAGGGGATGGTAGAGGACAGGAAGGCCTGGAGGAACATTGTCCATGGGGTCATGTTGGGTCAGACACGACTTCGCAACTAACAACAACCATTAAGTCTCCAAGAGCCCTCTCACAGTTCCTACTATTAAGCCTGGTTTTACTTAGTCTATAGGTGTACTTTGGGTTTTTTCTTGCCTAAGTGGAAGACTTTACTGACCTCCAAGGTCCTTTCGATCCAACCCTGCTGTTCTGTGTTCCCTCCCTCTCCCCCGCCAAGGCTTAACTAATCACAAACCACTTTCAAAAGTCTCCTGACAAACAGGTGAAAGACGAAATGAAACAGCGGCTTAATCTGCAGGGATGAACTCTATCAACGATCCAATTATTTTTGGATTTGATGCCTTTTTTGTTTTCACGAGCCGCAGCAATCTCCTTCGAGGGATGGAGCCTCCTTCACTCTCCGTCCCTCGCCTGGGCAGGACCTGCCTTGAATTACAAACCATGAGTCCCATTAGCATATAAATTGATACTATGGGTTAGCGAAGGAAGTGGACTCATTGGACGGAATAATGAGGAAGTGGAGTTGAACAGATCATTCCTTTGGAGGGAACAAAGTGTGCAACTTTCTGGGTGTGCTTTTCATCTCGCCGGGGTTGTGAGAATGAAACTTGGTTTTACACGCTGGGTTCTTTTTAGATTCAGAATAACAGAATAACCCAATTGGAAGGGATCTCAGAGGTCTTCTAGTCCAGCCCTTTCATCTAGCAAGAGACCTTATACCTGTTGTGATCCACCAGCAGCCTGGGAGCTGGAAGAAGAGTCGGACAGTGAGGAGGCTGGGGAAGGACATGGGCCAGTCCTGGAGTCAGGGGAAGGCCAGGACGACGGCTCTGCGTCGGAGGCAGAGATGGGGCCAGGGCCAGCCAGGCATGATGCACGGACTCTGGAGTCCCCAGAGTCAGATAGCAGAGAGGCAGAGGAACAGGAGGAGTCTGTTCCTAGTGCATGCATGCGAAGAGTTGCCAGAAGGCAAGAGCAGCTGAAGCGAAAAGGACAACTCGGGAAGAAGGTCAGAAGATGATTGGCCACTACTTGGACCGAGATGCCCTACCCTGTAGATGCCCTACAGTTACTCATGCGCTGATCACCTCACGTATTGACTACTGTAACACTCTCTACATGGGGCTGCCCTTGAGGGCCACTCAGAGGCTTCAGCTGGTGCAAAATGCAGCCGTGTGGGTTGTGATGGGAGAATCCTGATACTCCCATGTTACACCCCTCCTGCGCGGCTTGCATTGGTTACCGGTTGCCCTCCGGGTGAGATTCAAGGTGCTGGTTATCACCTATAAAGCCCTACATGGCTTAGGCCTAGGGTATTTGGCAGACCACCTACAGCCAGCAACGATATCCCATCGCCCGGTCTGCGCCCATAAAGAGGTCCGGCTCAGGGTGCTGTCGGCTGAACAGTGTCGGCTGTTGGCCCCCAGGGGTAGAGCCTTCTCGGTGGGCATGCCCACCCTCTGGAACCAACTTCTCTTGGAGCTCCGATCAGCGCCTGACCTTCGCACCTTCCGCCGTGAATTAAAAACTTGGCCTTTAAATCCCTCGACCTGGACTGATGGGGTTTTAAAGGTTACTTTTTATTTTATTTTTTTTACATTTTAGATTTTATTTTGTATTGTGGCTTGTGTTTTTTATTATTGTGAGCCGCCCTGAGTCCATTGGGAGATAGGGCGGCATATAAGTCAAATAAATAAGCCAAATATAATAATAATAATAATAATAATAATAATAATAATAATAATAATAATAACAACAACAACAACAACAACAACAACAACAACAACAACAACTAACTTGGAACTGGTTAAGATCAGGAGTACTGAAAAAAGAAACAGAAAGCTTTATTTTGGCAGCTCAAGAACAAGCCCTAGCCACAAACTGCATGAAGGCAAAAATTCAACATGTTACCACCAACAGCAAATGCCGCCTCTGTAATGAGAAAGATGAGACAGTCGACCACCTGATCAGTGGATGCAGCAAAATTTCACAAACCGACTACCTACAACGCCATGACCGTGTTGCTAAGATCATTCACTGGAAATTGTGCCAGAAGTTTGGATTTGAGTACAGCAAAAACCACTGGGAACATCAGGTTGAGAAAGTTCTAGAGAATGAGAAACTCAAGATCTTGTGGGACTTTAGGATTCAGACTGACAGGCACTTGGTCCACAACACACCTGACATAACAGTAGTTGAAAAGAAAAAAGTATGGTTCATTGACATTGCAATACCTGGTGATGCACGGATTGAAGATAAGCAGCAAGAAAAAATCACAAAGTACCGGGACTTGCAAATCGAAGTTGAGCGACTATGGAAAAAGAAATCATGTGTTGTTCCAATTGTAATTGGAGCCCTTGGAGCAATACCCAAAGGGCTACCCCGCTATTTAGAAATTCTAAATTTACCGGACTTGAACATTTTGACTCTGCAAAAAACCACCTTATTCGTAACAGCTTACATCCTCTGACGATACCTTAACAGTTCCTAGGTCCTTGGTTAGGACTCGAGCTGCTGAGCTATTAACCAGTCTCAAAGACTGTGAATCTCACTACAGATTAACCAATAATAATAATAATAATAATAATCATCCCCTCCCACAAGGCTTAAAAGAGCAGCATCGAGCAGTTGGGTTCTTTGTAGAAAAGCAACGTTGATTCCAGTGCTTCTTGTCAGAGTCTCTGGAACTTTGTGGGTTTTTTGCCAAGAAAAGCCTTTGGACGGTTGCCAAAGACATCAAAGGTTGGTGATAAGGCCGAGGGATTGGTTATGAAGATTTTTGCTTAGGCCTAAGCTGAGAATGAATTAATTCTCAGCTGTTTTAATAAATTAAGTTTCTTGAGGACTGAATTGTGTTTGGTAATCATTTCTTCGGCCTTGGTCACAACAATACCCATGATGGTGAACCTATGGCATGCATGCCACAGGTGGCACGTAGAGACTTCTCTGCGGGCACGCCAGCTGTCTCCCCAACCCAGCTCTACCACGCAAAGTCACACAGCTCCTTTCGGCCAGCTGGTCTTCAGTTCTCTGCCATGCATGTGCAGGGGGTGGGGTGCATGCAGGGAAGCACGCGTGCATGCACAGGCAGTGGGGCGAGTTGCATTTTGGGGGTTCGTATGCATGTGGGCCCCGTTTTGGGCTTGGAAAGCCTCCTGCACCAACCTGGAAGCCAAAAATGGTCACACGCAGGAACAGGGGGCCCTTGCATTGCATTTTGGGGGGTGCATGCATGCGCGCACATTTTAGGCATTTGGTTCGCCATCACTGCCTTACACCATTTCGGAGAAATTTTATAACTTCCAGTGTTGGAGCACCCACAATTTCTGGAGGCAAGTCGTTCCACTGGTTAATTGTTGGTTTGTTGGTTTGTTGGTTTTGATTTATATGCCGCCCTTCTCCGGAGACTCAGGGCGGCTTACAATGCGTTAAGCAACAGCCTTCATGCTTTTGTATATTTTATACAAAGTCATCTTATTGCCCCCACAAACTGGGTCCTCAATTTACCTACTTTAGAAAGGATGGAAGGCTGAGTCAACCTTGAGCCTGGTGAGATTTGAATTTACAGTAATTGCAGGCAGCTGAATGTTGTTCTTTCTTTCTTTCTTTCTTTCTTTCTTTCTTTCTTTCTTTCTTCTTTCTTTCTTTCTTTCTTTCTTTCTTTCTTTCTTTCTTCCTTCCTTCCTTCCTTCCTTCCTTCTTCCTTCCTTCCTTCCTTCCTTCCTTCCTTCCTTCCTTCCTTTTTTAAATTTGATTTATATGCCGCCCTCCTCCGGAGACTCAGGGCGGCTTACAATGCGTTAAGCAACAGCCTTCATACTTTTGTATATTTTATACAAAGTCATCTTATTGCCCCCACAAACTGGGTCCTCAATTTACCTACTTTAGAAAGGATGGAAGGCTGAGTCAACCTTGAGCCTGGTGAGATTTGAATTTACAGTAATTGCAGGCAGCTGAATGTTGTTCTTTCTTTCTTTCTTCTTTCTTTCTTTCTTTCTTTTCTTCTTTCTTTCTTTCTTTCTTTCTTTCTTTCTTTCTTCTTTCTTTCTTTCTTCCCTTCCTTCCTTCCTTCCTTCCTTCCTTCCTTCCTTCCTTCCTTCCTTCCTTCCTTCCTTCCTTCCTTCCTTCCTTCCTTTTTTTAATTTGATTTATATGCTGCCCTCCTCCGGAGACTCAGGGCGGCTTACAATGCGTTAAGCAACAGCCTTCATACTTTTGTAGATATTTATACAAAGTCAGCTTATTGCCCCCACAAATTGGGTCCTCAATTGACCTACCTTAGAAAGGATGGAAGGCTGAGTCAACCTTGAGCCTGGGGAGATTCAAACTTCCAGTAATTGCAGGCAGCTGAATGTTCTTTCTTTCTTTCTTTCTTTCTTTCTTTCTTTCTTTCTTTCTTTCTTTCTTTCTTTCTTTCTTTCTTTCTTTCTTTCTTTCTTTCTTCTTTCTTCTTTCTCCTTTCCTTCCTTCCTTCCTTCCTTCTCCTTCCTTCCTTCCTTCCTTCCTTCCTTCCTTCCTTCCTTCCTTCCTTCCTTCCTTCCTTTTTTTAATTTGATTTATATGCCGCCCTCCTCCGGAGACTCAGGGCGGCTTACAATGCGTTAAGCAACAGCCTTCATACTTTTGTAGATATTTATACAAAGTCAGCTTATTGCCCCCACAAATTGGGTCCTCAATTGACCTACCTTAGAAAGGATGGAAGGCTGAGTCAACCTTGAGCCTGGGGAGATTCAAACTTCCAGTAATTGCAGGCAGCTGAATGTTCTTTCTTTCTTTCTTTCTTTCTTCTTTCTTTCTTTCTTTCTTTCTTTCTTTCTTTCTTTCTTCTCTTCTTTCTTTCTTTCTTTCTTTCTTCTTTCTTTCTTTCTTTCTTTCTTTCTTTCTTTCTTTCTTTCTTTCTTTCTTCTTCTTTCTTCTTCCTTCCTTCCTTCCTCCTTTTCTTTCTTTCCTTTCTTCCTTCATTCCTCTTCCTTCCTTCCTTTCTTTTTTTAATTTGATTTATATGCCACCCTTCTCCGGAGACTCAGGGCGGCTTACAATACGTTAAGCAATAGCCTTCATACTTTTGTATATTTATACAAAGTCAGCTTATTGCCCCCCACAAACTGGCTCCTCAATTGACCTCCCTTAGAAAGGATGGAAGGCTGAGTCAACCTTGAGCTTGGTGAGATTCGAACTTACAGTAATTGCAGACAGCTGGTGTTAATCACAATGCTTTTTTAGTTTGCTGAGCTATCCAGGCTCAGTTCTAACTGTCAGGGAAATTCCTCCTTAGTTCTAGGTTGGTTCTCTTTTTGATTGCTCTGCCTTCAGATGTTTTAGAGAATATTTTATATTTGTATTTTTAAACAAACACCTTCCCTAAATTCTCCACTCCTCTTTCTTCCCCCCTTGGAGATTCCTCCCCCCCGCCTCTTTTCTTTTCAAAAATACATTTTTGGGGAAGAAAGTAAAGATAAAAAAGCAAATGAAAGAGAATTGCTTCTGATTTTCTATGTGTCAAAATATGATTACAGAATTATTTTTGGCTGTAAGATTACAGAAAAGCTCCCCTTTTTATCTATTTTTCCCCAATCATCAAAAGCATAGATCACAAATGCCTTTTTTCCTGTTTTATGCAAAAAGATCTATAAGGGGTTTCCCATCAGCCCTAAATGTTGATTTTTGTCTAATCAAAAACATTGATTTAGCCATCTCTGCAGGTTCCATTATCCTCACAAAATGTTTGTTGGAAATAAAATTATTTTTCCTTTTAATCAAGGGAAATGAACAAGAATCAAAGGAGAATTAGATAAACCTTCAAGTCACCTTCAGATCAGGGTGTTAAAAATCACCCTAATACTGTAAAGACTTCCTCAAAACATAATATCACTGATTGCAACCTCATTCTATATCAAGCTTTTAATTCTATATCAAAACCAAGGTTTTATAACGTGTGCCATACCATATGCGCTAATCAAACAGATGGTAAGGATAAAGGGGAATTCAGACCCAAAACAGGTTATGTTGAAAACAAGAACACGGTAAGACCACACACTGTGCGTCCAGTTTGGGTCACCACAATATAAAAAAGATGTTGAGACTCTAAAACAAATGCAAAGAAGAGCAACAAAGATGATTATGGGGCTGGAGGCTAAAAACATATGAAGAATGGTTGCAGGAATTGGGTAGGCTTAGTTTAATGATGAGAAGGACCAGGGGAGACATGATAGCAGTCTTCCAATATCTCAGAGGCTGCCACAAAGAAGAGGGAGTCAAGCTATTCTCCAAAGCACCTGAAGGCAGGACAAGAAGCAATGGGTGGAAACTCATCAAGGAGAGAAGCAACTTAGAACTAAGGAGAAATTTCCTGACAATGAGAACAATTAACTAGTGGAATGACTTGTAGTACCCTCCAGAAGTTGTGGGTGCTCCATTACTGGAGGTTTTCAAGAAGAAATTGGACAACCATTTGTCTGGAATGGTGTAGAGTTTTCCTCCTTGAGCTGGGGGGTTCGACTAGAAGACCTCTGTTGTTATTCTGTTGCTATGCTAATTAATTACTGGAATGGCTTGCCTTCAGAAGTTGGGCGTTCTCACCGTAAACAGCACAAACTTAGTCCTGGCAAGCCTCTTTAATTCAAACGGCTGTGAATTATTGTCATTCCGAGTCTGAAAGGCTTCTTAAACAGTTTATCAGGGGAGTACTTACAAACACCCACCTTAACTCCTTTGGAATGCTGCCAAAGAAATAATTGCCAAACGCAGGACAAGGCCAAACTTAGCACAGAGTCAAACAGAGCTTTTCCAGAGCTTTTCCCAACCAGATGAATGAATTGCTTCCTGCAAAAGCTCACATCCCATTCGCTCCTCCTTTTATGTCTTATGGGAGACATATGTCAATCATCTCCAAGTCTTACTCCCAAGTTGACCCTGTTTTCTTAATTGTTCTTGTCTTATAGCAGCTCTGCACATGCGCACACTGGGAACAGGCTCCCGCTGTTGTTCTGCCTCGCTGATGTCAGATTCCGGAAACTCCGGAGGCAGCAAAGAACTATCTGATGGCCTGGGCCCCCTCTTTGCCTCTGATTCAGAGCCCTTGTCTGAGCCTTCCCCAGACTCTAGGACTGGCCCACGTTCCTTCCCAGCCTCCTCACTGTTCGACTCTGCTGTCAGCTCTGCTGGCCGCTGGCAGGCCACAACATTGGGGATGCTCCAAAACTAAAGGTTTTAAGAAGAAATTGGACAACCATTTGCCTGGGATGGTATAGGGTTTCTTACTTTTTTTAAAAAATAATTTATATGCCGCCCTTCTCCGGAGACTCAGGGCGGCTTACAATGCGTTAAGCAATAGCCTTCATACTTTTGTATATTTTTATACAAAGTCATCTTATTGCCCCCACAAACTGGGGTCCTCAATTGACCTACCTTAGAAAAGATGGAAGGCTGAGTCCACCTTGAGCCTCGAACTTGCAACAATTGCAGACAGCTGAATCTTAATAACAGGCTATTAGCCTGTTGAGCTATCTGAGGCTCTTATGGAAAGTACATTGCCAGCATTGTAACATGGTGCCAGCGTCCTGAAAAGTCATAGCATTCTGGTTACTGCCATTTTTTTCTCCAGCAGATGGAAAACATTTTAAACTAATGTTTGAAGTTTGACTGGTTTTCCTGCACCCCTGAAAGATTGGCTACAGTCACATTTTGCTTAATAGTCATAGAATAGTCATAGAATCATAAAGGTCTTTGGAAATCTTAGTTTTCCAGGTCATGGTTATCCCACAGGTGCTTTTTCCAAAACATAATTTGGTTTTCTTTTCCTTGAAAAGGTTTCACTTCTCATCTAAGAAGCTTCTCCAGTTCTGGCTGAATGGCGGGGAATGAAAGGATTTCTCCCTCCTCCCCACTTTTCATTCCCCACCATTCAGCCAGAACTGGAGAAGCTTCTTGGATGAGAAGCGAAATGTTTTTTTCAAGGAAAAAAACCCCAAGAGAGTCCAGTTGCCTTTTAGAAAAAGTACCTTTGGCTCATAGAATCTGAAAAGAGCCTTGGTGGAGCAGTGGACTAAAGTGCTTTTAAAGTAGCACTTAGCTGCCAGCTGCCTGCAATTACTGCAAGTTCGAATCTCATCAGGCTCAAGGTTGACTCAGCCTTCCATCCTTCTGAGTAGGTAAAATGAGGACCCTGATTGTGGGGGCAATAAGCCTGACTTTGTATAAAAAAGAACACCGCTTGGGGGAAGGGGGGGCAAAGGCAATGGTGGGATTCAGCCAGTTTGCACCACTTCGGGAGAACCGGTTGTTAACTTTCTGAGAAGTTTGGCAAATTGGTTGTTGGAAGAAATCATTAGGGCAGAGAACCGGTTCTTAAATTACTTGAATCCCACCATTAGGCGAAAGCCCTACTAAGCAGGTATATACAAAAATATGAAGGCTATTGCTTAACGCTTTGTAAGCCGCCTTGAGGTCTCCGGAGAAGGGCAACATATAAATCGAACCAATAAAATAATAAATAATAAAAATCTTAGGGATGGAAGGATCTTGGAGGTCTTCTAGTCCATCCTCCTGCTCAAGGCAGGCATCTGCACCTGGGGTGGGGTCTACTTATCTTTACTACTGGTTTGCAACATCCGGGCAGGTGGGTGGAGCCTCCTGCCACTTTGAATACCGGTTCTCAGGAACCGGACAGAACCTGCATACCACAGCTGTAGTGATAGGAGGCCGTCCAATGGTCCAGTCCATTGAGCGGTGGCTCAAGTCAATGAGCCTCCTCTCCGTAACTGAAATGTCCCACCTTCTCCTCCAATGGCTGACCTTTAACGGAATGTTGGTCAGACGGAGAAATGGAACTACATCCCTTGGATGTGTAGGGATAAGCAACGGTGACCCCTCCCCAGCTGTACCGGTTGAGAAATCTCAACCGTTGTAGGGATGGCTCCCCTGTCTGACTATGGCAAGACGGGAGAGTCCGTTCAGTGGCTGGACTGAAGACACGCCCTAGATTGGCCTGAAGCCTGAGTCCAGTATTAAAGCTGGGGAAGATATGTCCCTCAAGCTGAGGGTCCCTACTCACCCCACGTGAGTAAGCCCGTAGAATAATTTGGCTACCTGAAAGGTGTGGTGAAGGACCGGTTCATGGATCACCTTTCTTGGTGTTTGTAATCCATGCCTTGCCAGAAGGCCAGAGGATGACTGGAAATTACTAACATCCAGATATGACTGGAGGCTTAGTGACCCGCTTACTTAGGTAAGTAGGGAGGTTACAATCAACCATTTGGGCATTGTGGGGTGTCGACAAGAGGCCGAGTAGCATGGCGTCGGAGTAAAGTAACGGCAGCTGTAGTAGCATTTCCCTATGGTCAAACATGTGAGAAGGCCGAGACCCCCCCCCCCATGTCCAAATTGACCGCTTTCTGTGTGACCCTTGGGGATTTCAATCACCTTTCCTGCATACTACAAGTCTCAGTTTTGGGCCCTGTACCTATCCATAAGTACGTGGACAGAGGGAATGCTTGGAAAAATTGCATGAGCTCATTCGGGATAGTTAATGACCTAGAAGACTGAAATAAAATTCAGAATGACCTTGTTATGTGCTGAAAATAGCACAATGAAATTTAACAGAGGGGAACAGAGTCCTTAATTCACGCCACATTTCTGGTCAAGACACTCGTGTTTCCACATTCTCTGCAGGGGTGGGGTTTCACATATTTTTACTACCGGTTCGCCCCGCGCATGCACCAGGGGTGAAATCCAGCAGGTTCTGACAGGTTCTGGAGAACAGGTAGCGGAAATTTTGAGTAGTTTGGAGAATCAGCAAATACCACCTCTGGCTGGCTCCTGAGTGGGGTGGGAATGGAGATTTTGCAATATCCTTCCCCCAGGAGTGGGGAGGGAATGGGGATTTTGCAGTATTCTTCCCCTGCCACACCCACTAAGCCACTCCCACCAAGCCATGTCCACAGAACTGGTAGTAAAAAAATTGGATTTCACCATTGGCATGTGCCCAGCCTCAAAAATGTTGAATAGGATGGCCTGAACTAGTCTGAACCAGCTAATCCCATCCCTGGTTCTCTGGGTAAATATGTAGAGATACCCACTTACCTGTATGTGTGATCAAGAACAGCCCGGTAATTATATGCCATTTCCCAGGTGACCCTCATTTGCCTAGATAACTCTTTCAAGGAATCCAAGAAAATAAAGCAAGGCAAATCATTTAGAAAAAGAGAGACCCTTAAGTATGAGCAGAAGAAAGGTTTTTTTCTAAGAAATATTTGTGTTGGCTCTCACGAGTAAAAAAATAAAATAAAACTGGAGAACTTTTGTCATGAGGCAAGCAAGGATTAGTGTCCTGATAAAGATTTCCATTTTTTTTAAAAAAAATTGATTTATATGCCGCCCTTCTCCGGAGACTCAGGGCGGCTTACAACGCGTTAAGCAATAGCCTTCATACTTTTGTATATATTTATACAAAGTCAGCTTATTGCCCCCACAATTTTTATTATCTGCCCCACCATTAAGTCTTCTTCTGAATACAGTTTTACTTCTAGACAGTATCCCATTTGGGTCAGTTGCCTGGCAGTTAAAATGTGCAGGCGATGTATAGCCACATGTGTGTGCACAGACTAGAAGTAGCTAATGGAAGAGAATGGAAAACCCATCCATGTTTGAATAAAGATTGAGCAAAGAAAAAAGGAGAAGGGAGGAAGGAAGGAAGGAGGGAGGGAGGGAGGGAGGGAGGGAAGGAAGGAAGGAAGGAAGGAAGGAAGGAAGGAAGGAAGGAAGGAAGGAAGGAAGGAAGGAAGGAAGGAAGGAAGGAAGGAAGGAAGGAAGGAAAGCAAAGCAAATGAGAAAGGAAAGGAAAGGAAAGGAAAGGAAAGGAAAGGAAAGGAAAGGAAAGGAAAGGAAAGGAAAGGAAAGGAAAGGAAAGGAAAGGAAAGATGGAAGAGATGGAAGACAGAAAGAAGGAAAAAAGGGAAGGGCAGAAGGATGGAGGGAAGGAAGGAGGGAGGAAGGAAGGGATGGATGGATGGAAGAGATGGAAGATAGAAAGAAGGAAAAAAGGAAAGAAAGGAGGGCAGAAGGAAAGAAGGAAGGAAGGAATGGAAGAAATGGAAAACAGAAGGGAGGAAAACGGGAAGGAGGAAGGAAAGAAAGGATGGAAAAAATGGAAGACAAGGAAGGAAGGAAGGAAGGAAGGAAGGAAGGAAGGAAGGAAGGAAGGAAGGAAGGAAGGAAGGAAGGAAGTTATCATTAAAACACTATGCTTCTTCCTTTTATAAACGCAACATTGGTGGGAGGCTTAATACTACAGAATAATAGTATTAAGCCTCCCATCAACCTCAGGATTACAGTTGTGACTGATCTAAGACAGGCATCCTCTCAGAACTCTACTACTTGGCATCTCCCTCCTTCTCTCCCTTTCCCATGTTGGAAAGATGTAATTTCATATATATATATATATTTTTGAGAAAAAAATCACTGAGATATTTTCATTATGAGGCTGTATTTCCCTCGGTGTAGCTGATCTATTATTGAGATTGCTTGGAATGATGTGGCCTCTCCTGGTCCCTGCATCTCAAGAAAGGATATTGTCAATATTTCAAAGATTCAGGAAACACCCACCAGCAGAGTCGAGGGACTGGTATGTGACATGTTGAGATGCTTTCAGCAATCTGTCTGCAAACACATTAAATAAACTGGGAGTTAATTGATAAATTCCCCATTGAGGAGCATTGGTGATGCTTCATTTTACACTTTTAAGAGAGATGAAGACATCAAAAGGGATCTTATCTGGTGGAGGATCAATATATTCTCCATGTCTGTACAACACACACAGGATATGATGCAGGGGTGAAATGCTCCCGGTTCAGACCGGATCGCCGGATCTGGTAGTGATGGCAGCGGGTGATTCGGAGAACCAGTAGCAAAAATCCCTGGGCCACCCCCACCCCCCATGCCCAGCTGAGCCGCACAATCATCAGAGGCTTTTTTTTTTTACTTTTAAAAGCATTTTTTCTACAACCTCTTCTGATGAAAAAATGCTTTTAAAAGTAAAAAAAAAAAGCCTCTGATGATCGTGCGGCTCAGCTGGGATCGTCAAAGGGTTTTCAAAGCATTTTGTTCTGCAACCTCTTGGCTGAAGAGGCGGTTAAAAAAACGCTTTGAAAAGTCTCTGACGATCCCAGCTGAGTTGCCTGATCGGCAGAGAGGCTTTTCAAAGCATTAGAAAAAATGCTTTGAAAAGTTTTTTAAAGAAAGCCTCTGATGATCGTGCGGCTCAGCTGGGATCGTCAGAGGCTTTTCAAAGCATTTTGTTCTGCAACCTCTTAGCCGAAGAGGCGGTAAAAAAAACGCTTTGAAAAGTCTCTGACGATCCCAGCTGAGGTACCTGATCGGCAGAGGCTTTTCAAAGCATTAGAAAAAATGCTTTGAAAAGTTAAAAAAAAAAAGTTGGCCACTCCCACCCAGTCACATTACCCCGCCACCAACAAGCCACGCCCACAGAACCGAAATGTAAAATTTGTTACTACAGAATTTGTAGTAACAAATTTTACATTTCACCCCTGATATAATGCAACTAGAAAATAGGAGACATCATAAAATTGGTATGGGCTTCAGGGTCTCCCTGCTTTCATTTGAATTGTTAGGGAATTAAAATTAGGTTGATTTTTATGTCAAATCAGGGGTGAAATCACCAGGGTTTGCCAGCTGTTCGCTGTATTTGGTGCACGGCAAATACACACTGCATGTACAACATGCACACTGTGCACCAAACACATGCTGCATGGGGAAAAAGGAGGCTTGGGAAAGTAAGTTGAACAATGGGGGGGGGGGGAACAGCTGTGCCACATGATTTAAATTCACTAGAAAACAGGAAATCCTGATTTAAAATCCTGATTTTAAATTGCGTGGCACAGCTGATTGTTGGAAATACCTGTTCGAACCAACCAGTAGCTTTTTTTTTTTTTTACTACTGGTTTGCCTGAACTGGTGTGAATTGGTAAGATTTCACCACTGTGTCAAATCGCAAGGGATCAGGCTATTTGAAGGACCACCTCTCTTTATTCCACCCACACAGTCCACCAGAATAAGAAGGAGGTTGTTTTATAGGTCCCGTGAATTAGGGATGGGATAGGATAGGATAGGATAGGATAGGATAGGATAGGATAGGATAGGATAGGATAGGATAGGATAGGATAGGATAGGATAGAATAGAATAGAATAGAATAGAATAGAATAGGAATAATAAAATATGGAATGGAACGGAACGGAACGGAACGGAATGGAACAGAACAGAACAGAACAGAACAGAACAGAACAGAACAGAATAGAATAATAAAATATGGAATGGAACGGAATGGAACACAACAGAACAGAATAATAAAATATGGAACGGAACGGAACGGAACGGAACGGACAGGACAGGACAGGACAGGACAGGACAGGACAAGAATAGAATAGAATAGAATAGAATAGAATAGAATAGAATAGAATAGAATAGAATAGAATAGAATAGAATAGAATAGAATAGAATAGAATAGAATAGAATAGAATAGAATAGAATAGAATAGAATTCTTTATTGGCCAAATGTGATTGGACACACAAGGAATTTGTCTCGGTGCATATGCTCTCGGTGTACATAAAAGAAAAGATACATTTGTCAAGAATCATAAGGTACAACACTTAATGATAGGGAACAAATAAGCAATCAAATCATACTAGGAAACAGTCAATATAAATCGTAAAGATACCAGCAACAAGGTTACAGTCATACAGTCGTAAGTGGGAGGAGATGGGCGCTAGGAACAATGAGAAGGTTAATAGTAATGCAGACTTAGTAACTAGTTTGACAGTGTTGAGGGAATTATTTGTTTAGCAGAGTGATGGTGTTCGGAAAACTACTGGTGGGACCGCAAAAAATGACTTTCCCCCCCTTTCATTCCCCACCATTCAGCCAGAACTGAAGAAGCTTCTAGTATGAGAAGCAAAATGTTTACAAGGGGAAAAAATACCCCAAGAAAGTCCAGTTGCCTTTTGGAAAAAAAACAACTATGGGTCATAGATCCATCTTATCCAATGGTCTTTCCCCCCCCCCCTTTTTCTAAAAAATGCCAAAATAGTCATAAAACTTGAGGTTCCAGTCTGGGTCAATGACCAGGACCAGAGTTTTTGTCTTCTGAGCTTTCAGACTCGTGCTGGAGCCCATCTTCAGGGAACTTCTCTCTAAGAGTGTGTGCTGTTCTGTGTGGTATTTATAGTGCCTGTTGTAAGTGGCTTTTTAGATGTTGATTGGGGTGTGTTGATGGCTGGCTTTTAAGTTGCTAGCTGTTGTTTCTTGTGCTGCCCAGCCCTGGCCTTCTAAGTACTTCATAGCAGCTGTGAAATGCTACCGGTTAAGGCCGGTTCGTTCAAACCGGTAATAAATAATGCAACTGGTTTGCTGAACCAATAGTAGAAAACGTAAACAAAAAAAAAAAGTTTGATTGATCAGCTGAGTGGCATGTGATTGTCAGAACATTTTTTTGTTTTTACTTTTTTAGCATTTTTTTTACTATCGGTTCTCTGGAACCGGTAGTTAAAAATGTTTTAAAAAGTTTTTTAAAAAAAGTTCCGATGATCGTGTGTCACTCGATCCGTCAGCTGATCAACGGAACGCTTTTTAATTATTATTACCGGTTCAGGTGAATAGATAGTAAAAAATGCTTTAAAACAGAAAAAAAAAGTGAGAGACTACAACAATCACAGCTGTGCTGCGTGATCATTGGTGCCATTTTTTAAAAAAATGTTAAAGCACTTTTTAATACCTATTTGCCCCAGCCGGTAGTAAAAAAAAATGCTTTTAAAAAGTTTTCAAAAAGGTTCCCACGGTAGCGCGCCACAGTTGATCACACACACACACACACACACACACACACTGTTCTACTTATCTTCCCAAGCTTCCTTTTGGTGTGCACTGGGCAGGCCCATGCACAGAGCACGTTTGGCACGTGGCACGCATACGTGGCCAACGAACTGGTAGTAAACCGGTTCAGATTTCACCACTGCTTCATAGGCTGGTGGTAAATCAACACTCCTGTTGACTGATCCCATGTCCCAGGCTTCAATCATTTCCTTGGCTGTTTTTGTGCCTGCTCGTCCGACAATCGTAGTAGCTGCAAAATTGAATGTGTGTCCTTGTTCATTGCAGTGTGAGGCTACCAATGAATTCTGGTCTCTTTGTCCAACTGCTCGCTTGTGTTCTTGCAATCCAGTGGTTAGCTTTCTCCCCGTCTGTCCTACATACTCATAGGGGCAATCCATGATTACCTGACCCCAGGATGCTGCAACTGGTTAAAGGTGTGAAGTCATTTCCAGGCATCTGAAATGCAATCAAGGAACCGCAAGAGAATCTTGAAGCAATTTCATATCCCCAAGTTGGAGTTTTAGTACTAGCTGGTTATTAATCATGCTAAACGAAAGTGCCATTTGCATCCTCCTTAACATCAAGAAATATTGCTTTAAAAAAAGGAAACAGGTTCTACTACCATCATATCCTGAATTTTTTTTCCCCCAGTTGACAGAGTAATGGCTTCAAAAGATTGCTTGAAGCCTTAAAATATTGCCACATCTGTCAAGGAACATCTTTTTGCTGCAAATAAGAGATTAGGAGTTGTGAGCTGAGATTGCATCCAGTGACAACTCAACTTATGTGCTAAAAAAAGAAAGAAAAAGAAAGCTGGGAAATTCAAGCTGAATCGCAGAAGTGTGATGCTAGAAGACTAAGAGACGGTGTAGAGGAATGCATGAAATCTACCTGAGATATTTCATTGGTAGTGTGGAAATCTCTTAGAATGACATGTGTTGCTAAAAGAATAACAGTTTTAGAAGGACCTTGGAGGTCTTCTTGTCCAACCAGCTGGTCAAGCAGAAGACCCTATACCATCTCAGACAAATGGTTGTACAATCTCTTCTTGAAAACCTCCAGTGATGGAGCCCCTACACGTTCTGAAATCAAGCTTTTCCACTGTATAGTTGTTCTCACTGGCAGGAAATTCCTCCTTAGTTCTAGATTGGTTCTCTCCTTGATTACTTTTCATCCATTGCTTCTTGTCCTGCCTTCAGATGCTTTGGAGAATAGCTTGACCTCCTCTTCTTTCTGGCAGCCCCTGAGATATTGGAAGACTTCTATCATGTCACTCCTAGTCCTTCTTTTCATTAGAGTAGACTAAACATATCCAATTCAGCAATCATCTTTATATGTTTTAGCTTCCAGGCCCCTAATCATCTTTGTTGCTCTTCTCTGCACTCTTTCCATAGTCTCAACATTTATTTTTTTTTTACATTGTGGTGAGGTGAGCAAAACTGGGTTTTGGTTCCAAGTATGGCATCACCAAAGCATTATAAAGTGGTAGTAACACTTCTAGAGGAAATGTTCTTTGACACCTATTTTCAGAGAGCATGGTGGTTGGAAATGAGGGCTTGAAGATAAGTACTTTCTGAACATCTCCATGTACTCCCAACCATTCTCTTACCTTCGAGCCTGAAATGTTGAACAAACTTTTGAGGGGCACCCAGAAATACAGAGGTCTGATAAAATATATTTTACATTCAGGAAGTCTTCACATTATGACCTGAATGGAGTGCCAAGGGTGCTTTTTCAGTAGGCAACTGGACTTTCTCAGTGTTTCTTTGAAGTCATTTCGCTTCTCATCCAAGAAGCTTCTTCAGCTCTGACTGGATGGTGGGGAATGGAAGGATTGATACTCCTTGGAGACAGCTGGTCATTTGCATCCTTTTAGAGTGTCGTTGAGGCCACTTGGAGGTTTATCTGTGTCCTCGAAAAAGATGCAAATGACCATCTGCCTGCAAGGAGTATCAATCCTTCCATTCCCCACCATCCAGTCAGAGCTGAAGAAGCTTCTTGGATGAGAAGCAAAACATTTTCAAAGAAAAACCAGAAAGTCCAGTTGCCTCTTGAACAAGCATCTTTGGGACAAACATCACCTGGATGATTAAGAATCTCCATAGACCCTAATGGAGTTTGCCCGTTACTCTTGTAAATTGTGACAGTCATAAAGCAGGTCACCCCCGTGACTGACTTAATTTTATAACCTTTCTTGAGGCAGTCCTTAAGCAAATTCCTGGTCATTTATATGTGGTTGTTAAGTGCACACTGTGGATGTTAAGCAAATCCATGGTTTGCCATGGGGTGTTTGTGCCAAAAACTGGAAGTAAACACCAGTTTTCAGTAAAAAAAAAACCCATTATAAATTGTGATCATGAGACTGCAGGATATAGAATGATCATAAAATTAGGCCAGTAGTTGAGCACTCAAAATGTGGTCGCATGTCTGAAAGGGATGGTCTGACCTTCAGAAGTTTGGAATTGGGCTGAAAGTATTTTTTAGGGCATCCATTGTAACTTTAAATGGTTTCTAAGCAACCAGTCATAAGTTGAGGTCTAAAAGTATAGGCTGAATTGCTGCTATCTAGACAAACATATCATGTTCCATCATGGTCAAGTAAACTTTGAATTTTCATCAGCAGAATTTCATTGCTTATAGTTGCATCCTATTTTCCTACTTTTTCCTTCCTTTGTCCCAGTCTTCATATAGTGTCCAATTGGACAGAAGAATTTGACAGAAGAAAGTATGGATGAAGAAACTATTTCATTGGCGATTGTAGACAATTGTAGCCAGAGACAAATTTTAGAGATTGTAAGGTTAGATTAGCAACAAGGCATGAAGAATGATGAACAAGGGAAATAAATCTTTGTAATATTTTTCCATCTGAACTCCTATCTTGTTTGCAATTGAGTAAACCCCAGTGAAATCACTCAAGCAAATTGAAAAGGACAACAACCAAGTATCAGAAATCTTGAGGTCCCCTCACGTTCTAAACTTATGAAAAGTGCCTACTCCAGATATCTCAGCAAATAAAGCAGAAATGTAGACTGCCATGCTAATTATCTGCCATCTGGTCACTTCTATCTCTGTTAGTTTTTAATTGCTATTTATTTTTGGCATCTGCTTTGGCTGTTTAGCAGCCTTGAGTAAAAGAGAGATGGGGGAGAGAGAGAGAAAGAATGGAGGAGCAAAAGAAAGAAAGAGACAAAAAGAAGAGGGAAAGAGAAAGGGAGAGAGAGAGGGAAAGAGAGAGAGAGGGAAAGAAAGAATGTGTGTGTGAGAAAGAGAGAGAAAAGGGGAGAGAAAAAAATGGAAAAAACAAAAGAGAGAAAGATAGAGAGAGAGAAGAGGGAAAGAGAGAGGGAAAGAGGAAGTGTGTGTGTGAGAGAGAGAGAGAAGGAGAGAGAAAAAAGGAGAGAGAAAAAGAATGGAGGGAATGAAAGAGAGAAATATGAAAAGAGAGAAGAGGGAACGAGAGAGGGAAAGAGAAGGAATGTGTTTGTGTGAGAGAGAGAGAGAAGGAGAGAGAAAAAGAATGGAAGGAGTGAAAGAAAGAAATAGATAAAAAGAAGAGGGAAAGAGAGAGGGAAAGAGAAAGAATGTGTGTGTGAGAGAGAAAGATTGGAAGGAACAAAAGAAAAAGATAAAGAGAGAAGAGGGAAAGAGACAGGGAAAGAGGAAGTGTGTGTGTGAGAGAGAGAGAGAAAAGAAGGGAGAAAAAGAATGGAGAGAGAGAAAGATAAAAGATAAAAGAGGGATGAGGGAAAGAGAAAGAGGAAAAGAGAAAGGGAAAGAGGAAGAATGTGTGTGTGTGTGAGAGAGAGAGAGAGAGAGGAGGAAGAAAAAAGAATGGAGAGAGTGAAAGAAAGATAGAAAGAGAGAAGAAGGAAAGTGGGAAAGAGAAAGAGAGAAAGAGAATGGAAAAGAGAAGGAATGTGTTTGTGTGTGTAAGAGAGAGAGAGAGGCATTAGACAATACCACTGGGACTTACAGCTGTTCAGCACCTTGGACAGATCCGTTCAATATGAATTACATTGGAGCCTAAGCAATCACACAAGGGTAGACGCCAACAACTTAATTGTCCTGCACAACCACAGCAGGCATTTTTCAGCTCAGAGGTAGGCCAGGTGGGAACTGTATGGGAAGAGGGCACACTGCTGCCTCTGAAAGAGGAAAACCACAGTCAAGAGAGCCCCGTGTCTTTCGGCAATATTGTGAGAGTTAAGTCCAAGGAAAACCATCTCTTACAAGAGTTGTCCAGCACGAAACAGGTGACAGAAGGAAAACAGAAGAGGCTCCCACGAGAAAATCACTGGGTCCAATATAGGATTTAGGAAGGAGAATTTTGTCATGGCGGGGGGGGGGGAGGGAATCCACTTAAATAAGCAACCAAAGGATTTGGAAGCAGATGCTAGAATGGTGCAAACAAATTTGCCATGGGGGGGGGAACCCTCACTTAAATAATGAATCAAAGGATTTGGAGACACAATAAAGTATACCTTTTATTGGTACCCACGATAGAGGAATGACTGGGCTTCTTGCCAAAGGCACAGAGCAGAGCCCTGAAGCTCTCAAGGTTACAGGTTATATAACCTCTTGAAATCATACATAATAATTACAAAGGCAATGTAAATTACAGTGCGACCTTTCCAGCCGGCATGTGGAGTCGGAAAACACGGAGTGACCTTATTGTGAGCTTATCTGGGGCCTGCGAGTTCTAAATTTTTAAAGAGGCTCCAAGCTCATCCTTTCCACCCGGAACAGCAATCCTGCTCATTATGCCCATAGATTGACTTATGTCACATCAAGAAAAAGGCAACCATCTGCTTTTCTCACACTGCTGTTGTTACCTCGTTTGGCTAATGAAATGTTTGCAGGAAAATCACCAAGCTCAGAGAGCATCAGGGACCCTATGGTCTTCTTCCTCCTCCTCCTCTTCTTCCTCCTCTTCCTCCACCTTCATGAGCATCAGCATCAGCATCATCTCTGCAAACCTCACTCCTTTCTAGCACTGACAATGTTATCTTGTCTGGTAATGAAACATCTGCTAGAAAACTACCAAACTCAGAGAGCACCAAGACTCCATTGTCGCTGTCCTCCTCCTCCTCCTTCTCCTCCTCCTCCTCCTCCTCCTCCTCCTCCTCCTCCTCCTCCTCCTCCTCCTCCTCCTCCTCCTCTTCTTCTTCTTCTTCTTCTTCTTCTTCTTCTTCTTCTTCTTCTTCTTCTTCTTCTTCTTCTTCTTCTTCTTCTTCTTCTTCTTCTCCTTCCTCCTTCTCCTCCGCTTCCTCTTCCTCCTCCAAACTCAGAGAGCACCAAGGATCCCTCAGTTCAACCCGGAGCTACACATACGAAACCTGCTTTCTGCCATCTCCTTTCTTCCTATCCAAGATCGTCAGGCAATTTCAGCAAGGGAACTGAAGGGTACGTCAAGTTTAATGAAGAGAAAGACTAGGGGCGATAGGATAGCAATCTTCTCCCAGTACTTGAAGGGCTATCACAGAGAAGAGGAGGTTGGCTTATTCTCAGTAGGAGAGGACAAGGATGAGTTTGAAGGTAGGGTCAAAAGCATCATCGGTTCGACATCTTTACATCCCCCCACAAAGAGATCTAAGTTCAGCCCCTCCCCCCTCCCAAATTGTCTCCCACATTTTGAGCATTGGATTTCACGGTAAATAGGACCCTCGTTTGAGCTGCTATTTGTAGAATGGGAGGCATTTAAAGGAGGAAAAAATCAGAATTGCAAAACAAGGTACAAGATTCTTAAGAATCATAACCGCACCAGCCTTGTCCCTCCTCCCATCTTTCATTGGAGCTGACTGAGTTGCGAGGCAAAGCTGTCTTTGTGAAGCCTCCTTGAAGCACCCCTCCCTCCCTTCCTGGTGCTTCCCCAACACCCTCTTGCCTGTCTGCCTCCCCAAGTGGCCCCTTGGATCGGGAGGCTCTCCCCACGGTCACTCATGCCCTTGTCACCTCATGGTTAGATTATTGCAATGTGCTCTACATGGGGCTACCCTTGAAAAGTGTTCAGAGTCTACAGTTGGTCCAGAACGCAGCTGTGCGAGCTGTCGTGGGTGCACCTAGGTACACCCACATTACACCAATTATCCACGAGCTGCACTGGCTCCCTATTGGTCTCTGGTCACAATTCAAGGTGTTGGTTATTACCTTTAAAGCCCTACATGGCTCAGGACCAGGGTATCTTTGAGACTGCCTTCTATCACATAGCTCCCAATGACCAGTAAGATCCCATACAGTTGGTCTCCTCCGGGTCCTGTCAGCTAAACAATGCTGGCTGGCAGGCCTGCTGGGGAGGGTCTTCTCTGTGGCTGCCCCAGCTCTCTGGAACCAGTTACTTCCTGAGGTCCGGATCATCCCCACCCTATTGGCCTTCCGAAAAATGGTGAAGACCTGGCTTTTCTGGCAGGCCTGGGGCCATTGATCTTGCTCTTGTGATCCGGCGAGATCTGGCCATGAATGGTGTGAATGAGTTTTAATGTTTTTAATGTTTTTAATTCTTAAATGTTTTTTATAATGATTTTAAATGCATTGTGAGCCGCCCTGAGTCTTCGGAGAGGGGCAGCATACAAATTGAATTAATAATACTCCCCTTCCCTCTGATCCTGGTGACACATCTTGCATTGCACCATTGCTTCTGCCTGCCACTGGATTGGCTGGGGGCTATTTGTCCTATGCAGCCAAAGGCCCAAGTCAAACTATGTTTGGGCAAATGGGCAGGGATGAAGGGCCAGGGCAGAGGACCATTGGCTCATTGGTCAAGGGGAATGAGGAATGGCTGGGGGAGGGCCAGCAGAGGAGGAAAGCTTGTCATAAATGTGGTGAGGCAGGTGGCTGGGAGTGAAGGAGGCATGGTCAAGGGTCCGTGCCTAAACATCCTTAAACCCGTTGTGGACATTCAACGATGGAGAAAGAGGACCCAGAGTTGCAAGACTCACTAAGTTCTGATTTGCATAATCGATTCATCATCTTCTTTTAATGACCCCATAATCCCTTGTGGGATGGAGTCTGGGCAGTTGAATGGAACTAGCAGAGTGTTTATTGGCCGGATGCCCTTCCTGTCGCCAGTGCGGAGTTTTGTTCAGCTGATACGTTCTCATTGTGCCCGGAGAGAGAAATATTTCCTCTACCTAGGATCAAGGGACGCAGTGGCTCAGTGGCTAACACACGGAGTTTGTCGATCGAAAAATCAGCAGTTCAGCGGGTTTGAATCCCTAGTGCCACGTAAATGGGGTGAGCTCCCGTGACTTGTCCCAGCTTCTGCCAACCTAGCAGTTCGAAAGCATGTAAAAAATGCAAGTAGAAAAAATAGGGTCCACCTTTGGTAAGAAGGTAACAGCATCCCATGCACCTTTGGCATTTAGTCATGTCGGCCACATGATCATGGAGACGTCTTCGGCCAGCGCTGGCTCTTCGGCTTTGAAATGAAAATCAGCACCACCCCCTAGAGTCAGGAACGACTAGCACCTATGTACAAAGGGAACCTTTACCTACCTTTACCTAGGATCAAACTCACGGCCTCCTGATTGTGAGGCGAGAGCTCCACCTCCGCCGATTTGCATAATTGAGTCCACGGGATAAATTGAGTCAAGCCGCAGAATTGATTGCATTCGGTAAAATAGATTCGCACAGACCGAAGTCCATCCAGACCCTCCATTGACTCAGGGACAGATAATTCTCAGGTCAAAAGGAATTCAGCAGTTCCATTCCTCCGTTCCATCTGACAGCTCCGTTCAGCAAGACAGGTTGAAGGGGAAGCCGGGGGGGGGGGGGGGCGAGGGGGGGGGAGGACACGATCAAGCCCAGATTTCAAAGTGACTCTTCAAACCCAACTTTGCATAGTTCAGAGGGGGGGGGGGAACCACAACCCAATGCAAATCCTAAACTGAAAAACAGACAATTATGTGTTGCATTGATGAGTTGACTTTTTGCCCTCCCGTGAAGGACGAAGATGGCAGCCGTTTCTATAATCCTCTAAAGTCAGAGGGCACCAGAATATAACAGGGGGAAGATATGAATGGTATTACAAAAAAAAAAAGAAAGAATGTGTAGGATTTCTGAAATGCATTCAGGAAGCGATTTTAGATCAAGACTGAAACACAGACCGGGCACGTCTAAAATCCTGGGTTAAGTTCCTTGCAACTCTTCTAAAGGATTCCAGAGCAATGGCCCCATAGCCATGGTAGATTGCAGAAAGCCAGATAACTTTTGCTAATCTGGAAAAAAAAGAAACAACAGACTAAGAGAATAACAAGAGTTGGAATCAGCAGTGGGTTGCTCCTGGTTCGGTCCAGTTCTATAAAACCGGTAGTAAATATGGCAAGAGGCTCCGCCCACCCACCCACCATGACGTCATAATGGGTGATCTGTGCATGGGCAGAAGTGCGCGTGGTGTGAACTGGTAGTAAAGGTAAATGGAACCCACACCTGGTTGGAATGGAGGTCCTCTAGTCCAACCCTCTGCTTAGGCAGGAAACCCTACACTATTTCAGACAAATGGTTATTCAATCTCTTCTTTAAAACTTCCAATGATGGAGCATCCACAACATTTGAAGGCATGTTAATTCCACTGATTAATTGCTCGCACTGTCATGAAATTTCTCTTTGGTTCTAGGTTGGTTCTCTCCTTGATTAGATTCCATCTGTTGCTTCTTGTCCTGCCCTCAGGTGCTTTGGAGAATAGCTTGACTTCCTCTTCTTTGGGGCAGCCCCTGAGATATTGGAAGACTGCTATCATGTCACCCCTGTCTTTTCATTGAACTAGTCAGAGTAGACTAGTAGACCAACTAGACTAACTCAATGGCGCAACAATCTCGTACCTTTTCAGTGAAAAATATAGCGGGGTTCATCCAATTGGGTGGTTCAGACAGGGTGGAAAGTCTCCTCACTTCATTTATTCCCTAAGAGAACTAAGAGAGGGATACAATCAAGATCAAAGGAGGTGCTAATACCACTCCATAAAGCCTTAATAAGACCACACCTAGAGTACTGCATCCAATTTTGATCACCACCCTATAAAGCCTGAGCCTGAGCCTGAGTGGCGTAGGAGGCTAATGCCTCCTACTAAGGCAGCATTTAACATCCAACTGCCTGCAATTACTGCGAGTTCAATTCTCACCAGGCCCAAGGTCGACTCAGCCTTCCATCCTTTCTAAGCTAGGTAAATGGAGGACCCAGTTTGTGGAGACAATAAGCTGACTTTGTATAAATATACAAAAGTATGAAGGCTATTGCTTAACGCATTGTAAGCCTCCCTGAGTCTCTGGAGAAGGGAGGCATATAAATCAAATTAAAAAAACAAAAAAGATGTGGAGACTCTAGAAAGAGTGCAGAGAAGAGCAACCAGGATGATGAGGGGACTGGAGGCTAAAATGTATGATTAACAGTTACAGGAACTGGGCATGGATAGTCTAGTGAAAAGAAGGATCAGGGGAGACATGATAGCCATCTTCCAATATTTGAGGGGCTGCCATAGAGAGGAGAAAGGGGATCAAGCTATTTTCCAAAGCACCCGAAGGCCAGACAAGGAATCATGGATAGAAACTGATCAAGAAGAGATTCAACGTAGTAATAAGGAGGAATTTTCTGACAGGGAGAACCATCAACCCATGGAACAGAAGTTGCCTTCAGAAGTTGTGGGAGCTTCATCACTGGAGGCTTTCAAGAAGAGACTGGACTGCCATCTGTCAGAAATGGTGTAGGGTCTCCTGCTTGGTGGGGAGGGGGGGTTGGATTAGATGACCTACAAGGTCCCTTCCAACTGTGTTAATATGTATCAGTATCAATATGAAAACGTCTAAGTCAGGTGAGCAGTCCTGTCAGATATCTCTAGCTTGTATCCTTCTTCCTTTGCACAATGGATACTGAGTAAACAGCTTTTAAAAATAAGTCAGCAGTGTGATTTCAACAGAGAATGCAGCTGTGGGAGGAACTGTGTGACAATTTGACCCAATATCCAAAGCAAGTGTAATTACCAGTGGGACATTTTAAGCGTTCATCATTCAATTCATGCTAAAAAAATTTGGATCCTTCTGCCAGAATAATATTGTATTAATTTTTATGTCCATAATGAGTTTAGAGGGGGAGGAGGGGAAGAAGAGAGGGAGGAAGGAGGAGGAGGGGAAGTGGGGAGAGAGGGGGAGAGGAGTAAGAAACAGGAGGAGGGAAGGGGGAGGAGGAAGAGGAAAAGGAGTGAGAGGGGGAGGAAGAGGAAGGGAAGTGGAGGAAAAGGGGGAGGGGGAAGAGGAGGAAGAAAGAGAAGTTTGGGAGGGGGAGGGGGAAGGGAGAGATAGGGAGACGAGGAGCTGGGAAACAGGAGGAGAGGGAACTGGAGGGAGAGAAGGAAGGGGAGAAAGAAAGAAGGAGGGGAGGGGGAGGGAAGGGGAGGAGCAGGGAGAGGAAAGAAGGAAAATGGTGGGAGGGAGGGAGAGGAAGGAAGGAAGGAAGGAAGGAAGGAAGGAAGGAAGGAAGGAAGGAAGGAAGGAAGGAAGGAAGGAAGGAAGGAAGGAAGGAAGGAAGGAAGGAAGGAAGGAAGGAAATTGGAACTGAGGTGGATCAAAATAACTCTCCAGATTATTCTGGCAAATTACTCTGCTGTAAATAAGTATCAGCCAATGAAACAACGATCTGTTTCCCTTTCAAACTGTTTCCAATATTCCTATTCATCAGCACTTTCTGCAATCCATTTCGGACCTCGATAAATTAAAAACACTTTGGAAAATTTCTTTGTTTGTGACCTATTTCCAGATCTAATCTTCTTCTTCTTTTTTTTTGTCCCCTCAGCTTGTTTCCTTCTATCCTAGGTAGACAATTTTAGACAATCCTGAAATAAACTTCATGCAAGAAACTAATTTTGTAATGACAATCGTATATAGTTATTCTCTTAATTATTCGAGGCGATTCTTTGCAGACAAAGGAGATAATGAGCTCACACTTCCTTGAGGGAAAGAAAAAAAGAAGACCCCTCTTTGAACATTTTTGGCTGAATTGTAATCTTTGAGGGGGTGGGAAGATTTGATGTTTAAAGGTCTCCTTCAGGGGTGAAATGCTCCCGGTTCGGACTGAATCACCCAATCCAGTAGCAATGTCGGGGGGGGGGGGGGTTCAGAGAACTGGTAGCAAGAATCTCTGCCCCACCCCCACCCCCATGCCCAGCAGAGCTGCGCGATCATCAGAGGCTTTTTTTTTAATTTTTCAAAGCATTTTTTTCTACCACCTCTTCAGCTGAAAAAAATGCTTTTAAAAGTATTTTAAAATACTGTTAAATACTGTTAAGAGCCTGGTGGCGTAGCAGTTTAAGCAGCAGCTTAAGTGGTGTTAAAGTGACACCAGCTGCCTGCAATTATTGCAAGCTCAAATCTCACCAGGCTCAAGGTTGACTCAGCCTTCCATCCTTCCGAGGTAGGTAAAATGAGGACCTGGATTGTGGGGGCAATAAGATGACTTTGTATAAAAAAGAACACTGCTTAGGAGGGGCCAAAAGCCCTACTAAGCAGGTATATACAAAAGTATGAAGGCTATTGCTTAACACACTGTAAGCCGCCCTGAGTCTCCAGAGAAGGGCTGCATATAAATTAAATTAAAGAAAGGAAGGAAGGAAGGAAGGAAGGAAGGAAGGAAGGAAGGAAGGAAGGAAGGAAGGAAGGAAGGAAGGAAGGAAGGAAGGAAGGAAGGAAGGAAGGAGAACATTCAGCTGCCTGCAATTACTGTAAGTTCAAATCTCACTAGGCTCAAGGTTGACTCAGCCTTCCATCTTTTCTAAGGTAGGTAAATTGAGGACCCAGTTTGTGGGGGCAGTAAGCTGACATTGTATAAAAATATACAAAAGTATGAAGGCTATTGCTTAATGCATTGTAAGCCGCCCTGAGTCTCCAGAGATGGGTGGCATATAAATTAAATTAAAAAAAAAAGCCTCTGATGATCTCATGGCTCAGCTGGGATCGTCAGAGGCTTTTAAAAGCATTTTTTTTTACAACCTCTTCGGCCGAAGAGGTTGTAGAAAAAATACTTTTAAAAGTAAAAAAAAAAAAAAGTTGGCCATGCCCACTCAGTCACAGTACCCCCCCCCTCCACCAAGCCACACCCACAGAACCAACAGTCATACATTTTACATTTCATCACTGGTCTCCTTGTTTATCTACAAGTGGACTTTGCACACTGAGAACTTATAAGATGGAGGAACACTGTCCAGGTTGCTCTAGATTTAACAATTTAGGTACCATTCCAAGCAGTGGTGGGATTCAAAGAATTTAACAATCGGTTCTCTGCCCTAATGACTGGCTGGGTGGGCGTGGCCATGGTGGGAGTGTGTGACAGGCAGCCTCCTGCACCCCCTTGGGAGCAAAAACAGGCCTCCTGGGGTCACACCGCCACCCCACACTGTGTTTTGAGCCTAGTAGGTTTCCCTGCATTTACCTGGGAGCCAAAACAGGTGTGTGGGGACTCCTGAATGGTGCAGGGAGGGGAGGGGCAGGGCAGCCAGGAATTTAACAACTGGTTCTCCCGAACTGTCCCGAACCGGCTGAATCCCACCACTAGTTCAAAGTTACATGGCACCGAAAAAAGTGACTTATGACCAGTTTTCACACTTATGACCATTGCAACATCCCCATGGTCAGGTGATCAAAATTCAGACACTTGACAACTGGCGATCTATGGAGATTCTCCATCACCCAGGTCCTTGGTTGTCCCAAAGGTGCTTTTTTTCTCAAGAAGCAACTGGACTTTCTCGTTTTTTCTCTGAAGACGTTTCGCTTCTCATCCAAGAAGCATCTTCAGCTCTGGCTGGATGGTGGGGAATGGAAGGATTTATATTCTTTGCAGACAGCTGGTCATTGGCATCCTTTTAGAGAGTTGTTGAGGCCACTTGGAGGTTTATCTGTGTCCTCTAAAAGAATGCAAAGGACCAGCTGTCTTTAAGGAATATAAACCCTTCCATTCCCCACCATCCAGTCAGAGCTGAAGAAGCTTCTTGGATGAAAAGCAAAACATCTTCAAAAGAAAAAAAACCCCAGAAACTCCAGTTGCCTCTTGAAAAAGCACTTTTGGCTTGACAACTAACTCATATTTATGATAGTTGCAATGTCCCGGGGACACACAATTCCCTTTTACAACTTTCTGTCAAGCAGATGGGGAAGCCAGATTCATAAACAATACACCTTCCGCCCAGTTCTCTCAGAAGGGACTAAAAGTAGAAAAACAAAGACTCCTAAAATTTATATTCCCCCATCCAAATTCTAAGGACCTGACATGACCTCTAGAAAGATAATAGGATTAACCCACCACCATTAGAATAGCAAAAGGCACAAGGCTCACTATATTATACAACCCCCCTGGAGCATCTCAAAACACAAAACCCCAACCAATGCATAAAAGTCCACCTCTGCCAACCTCATCTTGTTAGCTGTCCCAGAACTGCATGCTGTTGTTGGTTCTCCTTATGAATAAACCTTCTTTCTTAAGCAGCCTCCATTTCTACAATTATGGACTTCAATTCCCAGAATTCCTTAGCCAGCATGCTTTAAGATGGATATATTTCAACTGCCAGCATTCTCCAGCCAGCATCTGGATGTGTAGATTGGAAAGAGAAAGACATTTCAGACAGTGAAGCAATTATCCCCAAGGCTAGATTACAGATATATTTTTTTTGTCTAACATCATGACATGAATGGATTACCGCAAAGATTACATGAGGGAAAAAAATGAACGGTGTGTTGATTGTGTTGTTAAGGAGATTTCAGAGGCAGCGTATTCTGCAAAGGAAGGAATGTAGACCCAGAAGCTACAGAAATAAACTCTTCGCAATTTCCCAGGGGGGCTATGCCTTCCCCAGATTACCTTTTTTCCCCATCCCTTTGGCTATCACTTCTCCCTTTTCACAGAACATTTTATGAGTAAAAAATAAATAACATTTTAGGAACTGCTTTGATGTCGGAGAGGACGCTGCTTTCTCTCTTCAGGAATAGGAATAGACTTCCCTTCCCTTCTCCAAGGGTGATATTGTTGGGAGTGTTTGGATGGATGGATGGATGGATGGATGGATGGATGGATGGAAGGAAGGATGGATGGATGGAAGGATGGATGGAAAGGAAGGGAGGGAAATGAAAGAAGGGGAAGGGAGGGAAAGGAAGGGAGGGAGGAGAAGGAAGGGAAGGAAGAGACGGAAGGGAAGGAAGGAAGGGAAAGAAGGGAAGGAAGGGAAGGAAGGGAAGGAAGGGAAGGAGGAAGGAGAGGAGGGAGGGACCGAGGAAGGAATGGAGGAAAAAGGAGGGAAAGGAAGGAAGGAAGGAAGGAGAAAGGAGGCAGAAGAAGAAATGAAGGAGAAGGAGAAGGGAGGGAGGGACGGAGGGAGGGATGAAAGAAGGAAGGAGAAGGAAGGAGAAGAGAGGGAGGGACGGAAGAAGGAATGAAGGAGAAGGGAGGGAAAGGAAGGAAGGAGAAAGGAGGGAGAGGAAGAAACAAAGGAGAAGGAAGGGAGGGAGGGAGGAGAAGGGAGGGAGGGAGGGATGAAAGAAGAAAAGAAGGGAGGGAGAGAAGGAGGAGAATAAGAGAGGGAGGGAGGAGAAGGGATGGAGGGAGAGGAAGGAATGAAAGAAGGAAGGGAGAGGAACGAAGGAAGGAAGGGAGGGAGGGAGGGAGAGAGCGAGGGAGCAAGGAAGGAAGGGAAGCAAAACCTCAAGTGCAGAGAGAGAGAGATGGTGAGAGAGGAAGTCCACATACTTCCATTACTGCCATCAGTGAAAGGTAGATGATCACAGAGACAAAAACCATATATAAGAATTCAAGGAAATTGACCAGGTGGCTCAGTGGCTACTGAGCTTGTCCATCAGAAACATCGGCAGTTTGGCGGTTCGAATCCCCAGTACAGGTCTTCTGCATGAGGAGGGGGTTGGACTAGATGACCTCCAAGGCCCCTTCCAACTCTGTTACTCTTACTGAAACCTTATAAAAAGCCCATAACAACGCAGACCCCCTAAGAAGACCCAGCCCCACCAACTATTTGTCCTCCACCTACCTGCTCTTTCCCAAGCCCATGAGCCACGCTCTGTTAAGAGCACCCAACCCCTCAGAGGTGGCCTGCGCAGCAAAACTCCAGAGCTTTAATTGAGTTCCCCCAAAATTAATTTTTTTTGCAACCGTCAGCCACATCCTCCAGGGGGAAAGGTTGAGCCAGCAGGAGCCCTGACCACCGAAGACCTGCTGGGATTGTTGGTGTGCAGCTCGCAGAGAACGAGGTAATTAATTGCAGCTATTTCATTTCTGCCTCCTCCAGCTGTCTCAGGTGTCAAAGTCCAGGTATGTTCACGGCAGGATTAATGAGGTGTTTTTTTGTTTTTTTGTTTTTTGCATTTGTGGGTGGGTGGGGGAGGCCTTACAAGGAACACGGAACCCCAAAATTGTGCATTCGGGGCTCTTCCAATTAGCAGCCCTAGCTGAAAGGTTGAAATTAGCCGGGGTGACGATCCTCTTTGAATAATTACAACCGACAGGAGCACCGATCGGTTCTTGCAATGTTCAATTACAAGCCACCGGCGGTGACCTCAGCCATTGCAAGACAATATGGAACTTGTCCTGTTAATGGCAGGTGGAGCTGATTTCAGGTCCTCTCTACTCCCCGAAGTTCCCTCTGATGGACAGGTGAACATGTGGAGAAGGGATTCTGCCATCCGGTTGAATTTTGAAAACTTAGTGCCTGCTTCAGCGAGATCTTTTGGGAAACTGGGCCATAGTCAAAGTGCTGGTTCTCACTTTCAGAGCCCTATATGGTTTGGGACCTTCTTCTTCTTCTTCTTCTTCTTCTTCTTCTTCTTCTTCTTCTTCTTCTTCTTCTTCTTCTTCTTCTTCTTCTTCTTCTTCTTCTTCTTCTTCTTCTTCTTCTTCTTCTTCTCCTCCTCCTCCTCCTCCTCCTCCTCCTCCTCCTCCTCCTCCTCCTCCTCCTCCTCCTCATTATTATTATTATTATTATTATTATTATTATTATTATTATTATTATTATTATTATTATTATTATTATCTTTATTCATTAAACATGAAACTCAGTCATCTGAACATCAAAAATGCATCACAAATACCATTGACTGGCGCTGATGGTTGATAAGGGTTGCTGCCAGACTCCTGCCAACCAAGTACCTTCTTAAGTTATACAATGTTCTGAGTAGTGCAATTTTTTGCAGTTCCACTGGTGTTATTGCAGGAAACTGTAATTTCTTGATGGATTTTGCAAAATTCTTGGACATGGTACCAAGTGCCCTGATGACAATGTGTATCACTGTGACATGCTTCATCCATAACCATGTAGTTTCGATGGCCAGGTCACGATATTTCATGATTTTTTCCGGTTCTTTTTCTTCGACTCTGGCATCTCCTGGTACTGCGATGTCAATAAATTGTATGTTTCTGTTTTCGACAACTGTGATATCTGGCGTGTTGTGTTCCAAGTGACGATCCGTCTGTATTCGAAAGTCCCACAAGATCTTCACCTTCTCATTTTCTATAATTTTTTCCACTTTATGTTCCCATGACTTTTTGGACACAGGAAAGTCGTATTTTTTACATAATGACCAGTGGATTAATTTAACAACTCAGTCGTGTCTAGCTTTGTAATCAGTTTGTGCGATTTTGCTGAATTCACATATAAAATGTGAAACAGTTTCAACTTTGTTGTTGCAAAGTCAGCAATTTGGATTGTTGGTGGATTTTTGTATCTTTGCTTTCGTGGCCTTAGTTTGTCGTGCTTGTTCTTGAGCAGCCAGTATTAAACCTTCTGTTTCTTTCTTGATGGTTCCCATCTTAAGCCATGCCCATGTAAAGTTGTCATCACGATGATGATGATGATGATGATGATGATGATGACAATGACGATGACGACGACGACGATGATGATGATGATGATGACCATATACACAGCAAACGAGATGACCATGCTGGATTTTGTATCCCAAATCACTAGTCGAACACTAGTCGAACACTTCCCAAGCATTTAGGACTGGGTGATGTATCGGCGGATTATGCGAGCAGATCCCAGTAAGATGGCCTTCTGCAGCTGACCAACGGTGATCTTGTCAGCGCCAATTGTTTTTAAGTGCTTGCCTAGGTCTTTAGGTACAGCACCCAGTGCCGAGTACCACTTGGACCACCTGCATTGGTTTATGCCAGAGTCTCTGCAGTTCGATTCTCAAGTCCTGATATCTGGTGACTTTTTCAAGTTGTTTCTCGTCGATTCTGCTGTCACCAAATATGGCAATGGCGACAATCCACACTTTTTTCTTCTCCACAATCGTGACATCCAGGGTATTGTGTTCCAAAACTTTGTCAGTCTGTATTCGGAAGTCCCACAGTAGTTTCGCAAGCTCATTTTCGACCACTTTTTCAGGCTTATGATCCCACCAGTTCTTTGCTACGGGCAGATGGTAGTTGTGACACAAGTTGCAGTGGACCATCTGAGTGACTGTGTTATGGCGTTGTTTATAGTCAATCTGAGCTATTGTTTTGCAACCGCTCAATATATGATAAATGGTTTCATCTGCTTCTTTGCAGAGTCTGCGTTTGGGGTCATCAGCAGGTTTTTCTATTCTGGCTTTGATTACATTCATTCTGATGGCTTGTTCCTGGGCTGTAATATTCAAGCCTTCTGTTTCTTTCTTCAGTGTTCCATTGGTCAGCCATAACCAGGTCTTTTCCTTATCTACTTTTCCCTGGATCTTCTCAAGGAACTGTCCATGCAGTGCTTTGTTACACCAGCTGTCAGCCCGAGTTCTCATTGCTGTTTTCCTATATTGAGTCTTGGTTTGCTGCACTTTTTTTTAAAAAAAATTGATTTATATACTGTCCTTCTCCAAAGACTCAGGGCGGCTTACAATGCGTTAAGCAATAGCCTTCATACTTTTGTATATTTATACAAAGTCAGCTTATTGCCCCCACAAACTGGGTCCTTAGAAAGGATGGAAGGCTGAGTCAACCTTGAGCCTGGGGAGATTCGAACTTGCAGTAATTGCAGACAGCTGAATGTTCTCCTTCCTTCCTTCCTTCCTTCCTTCCTTCCTTCCTTCCTTCCTTCCTTCCTTCCTTCCTTCCTTCCTTCCTTCCTTCCTTCCTTCCTTCCTTTTTTTAATTTGATTTATATGCCACCTTCTCCGGAGACTCAGGGCGGCTTACAACGCCTTAAGCAATAGCCTGCATACTTTTGTATATTTATACAAAGTCAGCTTATTGCCCCCACAAACTGGGTCCTCAATTTACCCACCTTAGAAAGGATGGAAGGCTGAGTCAACCTTGAGCCTGGTGAGATTCAAACTTACAGTAATTGCAGACAGCTGGAGTTAAATTACAATGCATTAGTCTGCTGAGCTATCCAGGCTCCTGGATAGGAGCAGCTTCCTCTTGTTGACCTCCAGTGGAACTGGCTCAACACTGTCTTTCACATAATCTGCCAGAGCAGGCTTCTCTTCTTCGACTGTCTGCTTCACTTGCAGAAGTCCTCTGCCGCCTGCTTTTCTGGGCAAATAGAGCCTGTCGACTAAGCAGTGTGTAGTGTATGGTCATCAGTTTTCTTGTTTTCCTATCCAGGCTGTCCAGCTCTGCCTGTGTCCAGTTTACTATCCCAGCAGTATATCTGATGACGGGTATGGCCCAGGTATTTATAGCCATGATAGTGTTACCGCCATTCAATTTGCTTTTTAGAAGTTTCCTGACCACATTTTTTATTCTTTGCTGACCACATTTTTCACTTGCCCATGCTTGAGAATGTCGAGCTGCAGTATGCCCAGATATTTGTAGGCTTCAGTTTGGTGGCACTTGATGGTTTGTCTATTGGGCATTTCAATTCCATCATCATCATCATCATCATCATTAAATCTGTAGTGAGATTCACAGCCTTTGAGGCTGGTTAATAGCTCAGCAGCTCGAGTCCTAACCAAGGACTAGGAACTGTTAAGGTATCGTCGGAGGATGTAAGCTGTTCCGAGTAAAGTGGTTTTTTGTAGAGTCAAAATGTTCAAGTCCAGTAAATTTAGAATTTCTAAATAGCAGGGTAGCCCATTGGGTATTGCTCCAAGGGCTCCAATTACAATCGGGACAACAAACAATTTCTTTTTCCACAGTCGCTCAACTTCAATTTGCAGGTCCCGGTACTTTGTGATTTTTTCTTGCTGCTTATCTTCAATCCATGCATCACCAGGTATTGCAATGTCAATGAACCATACTTTTTTTCTTTTCAACTACTGTTATGTCAGGTGTGTTGTTGTTGTTGTTGTTGTTGTTGTTATGACTCAACAGCTGTAACTGGGAGAGGGACTTTGGAGTCCTAGTAGATGATCACTTAAATATGAGCCAGCAGTGTGTGGCACCAGCCAAAAAAAGCCAGCATAATCCTAGGCTGCTTTAACAGAGGGATGGAATCAAGACCATATGAAGTGTTAATACCACTTTATAAGGCCTTGGTGAGGCCACATTTGGAACACTGCATCCAGTTTTGGTCACCACAATATAAAAAAGGATGTGGAGACTCTAGAAAGAGTGCAGAGAAGAGCAACAGAGATGATTAGGGGACTGGAGGCTAAAACATACGAAGAACGGTTGCAGGAACTGGGTATGTTTAGTTTAATGAAAAAAAGCAGTGGGATGACATGATAGCAGTCTTCTAATATTTGAGGGGCTTTCACAGAGAGGAGGGGATCAACTTATTTTTGAGAGAGAGAGGTGAGAGAGAGTGGTGTGTGAGAGATAGGAGAGAGAGAGACACAGAGGGACAGAGAGAGAGAGACAGTGATATGGAAAGAGAGGGGAGAGGGAGAGAGGTGAGAGAGAGGTGGGTGAGAGAGAAAGAGGGAGAGTAATATGGAAAGAGGGAGACAGACAGAGACACACACAGAGAGAGTGATATGGAGAGAGAGAGAGAGAGGTGAGAGAGAGATGGGTGAGAGAGAGGTGTGTGTGTGTGAGAGAGTGATATGGAGAGAGAGGGAGAGAGAGTTGAAAGAGAGAGAGAGTGATATGGAGAGATGGAGAGACAGAGATACAGAGACAGAGACACAGAGACAGAGAGAGTAATATGGGGAGAGAGAAAGGGAGAGGGGGGGAGAGAGGTGAGAGACAGAGAGACAGAGCCGATAATATGGAGAGACGGAGAGACAAAGAGAGAGACAGACAAAGAGTGATGTGGAAGAGAGAGGGACACACACAGAGAGAGAGAGAGAGAGAGAGAGAGAGAGAGAGAGAGAGAGAGAGATGGAGAGGGAGAGGGAGAGGGAGAGATGAGAGAGGTGTGTGAGAGAGGAGAGCGAAAGAGCGAGAGAGAGACTGATATGGAGAGAGAGAGACAGAGGGAGAGAGAGAGGTGTGTGTGAGAGAGTGATATGGAGAGAGAGAGAGAGAGGCAGAGAGAGAGAAGACAGAGAGAGAGACAGAGAGAAGAGAGAGAGGGGGGGAGAAAGAGAGAAGAGAGAGAGAAAGAGAGAGAGAAGAAAGAAGAGATAAGAGAGAGAGAGAGGGAGAGAAATAGATTCTGGGGTTTATATATAAATGTATTGGTTCAGAAAATGGAATTTGTGTGCATCCTATTTTCCACACTCATGTCACCTGGTTAGGGCACTTAATCTCCTGAGCTCAGGTAGAAAGGATTGTCATAGTTTTGAAAAATAAATAACGACTGCCATCTATTGGTGATAAAATATCATGCTTCTTCCACCAATTTCAAAAGGAAGACATGTATCAGGAAGAGCCAACTTACTAAATATGGCCTCCTTAATACTACCGTAGATAAAAGCAATCGTACTATTCCTTGTAATATATAGGCAGTTGTAGACCAGGGGTGGGGGTGGGGGAACCAAGGAGTAATGGCAGTATTTCTTTCTGTTTTCCATGTTGGAGGAGCAAACATTTCTGCTGAGCAATTAAATGGTGAGCATTGATTTGATTAACAGCAAATGATACACTTTGATGTCCCAGTATTGAGTGAAAGTGGACAAACTCCCCATTGTTTTTGATCCAAGCAAGGTAAGATTTGGATATACTCAGAAGAGATGCACCAGGATGATGACGAGCTGATGGATGGAGGAGCTTTGAGGAAGAGATATTGGGCATGTTTACAGGGGAATAGAAGGTATCGTAAATAAACAAGCTGAGTTTTCTTGGATACATGTGCTCAATCGAAAAGGATAGCCATATGAATTTGGGGGTTCTTGTTAGTCTCTGAGCTTGGTGGCTTTATTACCCATCTAGATAATGTCATCAATGCTAGCCTAAAATAACACTGATTATGTTACCTAGTTGGGTAATGAAGCATCTGCAAGAAAACTACCAAGCTCAGAGAGCACCAAGGTCCACACAGTCCTTCTCCTCCTCTTCTTCCTCCCCTCTTCCTCCCCAGAAACCTCCCTTCCTTCTAGCATTGATGATGTTACCTATTTGGGTCATGAAATATCTGCAAGACACAAAGCTCAGGGACCACCAAGGTCTCAACAATCCTTCTCCTTCTCCTTCTCCTTCTCCTTCTCCTCCTTCTCCTTCTCCTTCTCCTTCTCCTCCTCCTCCTCCTCCTCCTCCTCCTCCTCCTCCTCCTCCTCCTCCTCCTCCTCCTCCTCCTCCTCCTCCTCCTTCTCCTTCTCCTTCTCCTTCTCCTCTCTGCAAATCCTACTCCATTCCAGCCCTGATGATGTGACCTAGTTGGGTCATGAAACAACCAAGCTCAGAGAGCACCAAGGACCCTCAAATCCTTCTCCTTCTCCTTCTCCTTCTCCTTCTCCTTCTCCTTCTCCTTCTCCTTCTCCTTCTCCTTCTCCTTCTCCTTCTCCTTCTCCTTCTCCTTCTCCTTCTCCTTCTCCTTCTCCTTCTCCTCTCTGCAAATCCTACTCCATTCCAGCCCTGATGATGTGACCTAGTTGGGTCATGAAACAACCAAGCTCAGAGAGAACCAAGGACCCTCAAATCCTTCTCCTTCTCCTTCTCCTTCTCCTTCTCCTTCTCCTTCTCCTTCTCCTTCTCCTTCTCCTTCTCCTTCTCCTTCTCCTTCTCCTTCTCCTTCTCCTTCTCCTTCTCCTTCTCCTTCTCTTCTCCTCTTCTTCTCCTTCAACTGCTTAGTAAAAAGAAAGCCAGTATTACACAGAGATTTGAGCTTCCTACCGACAAAATATCTGAATAATGTATGAATGTTTGATCCCCTTTAAGCAACAATGCCTTCGCAGTAACATGGTACATTTTTAAAAGAGATCATGTCCTGCACTGAGTATCGTCTTCAGCTATCAAAAGGCCTAAAGAGCATTTCTGACACGAATGGAATAAATATTTGATGTGTGTTCTTTATTTTGGGCTGTAAGCAAAGGGCTCACTTCATTTTCCTTCTGCTGAAATCTAAAGATAAAGATAAAGGTTTCCCTGACCAGTCGTGTCTGACTCTAAGGCACCCGACTCTTGGTGACTCTAGGTCACTTCTGTTTCTGGGCTGAGGAACCCAGAGTGGTCCAAAGACATTTTCCGTGGTCATGTGGTTAGCATAACTATACACTGAGGCACACGGAATGCTGTTATCTTCCCACCGAAATGGTACTTATTTATCTACTTGCATTTACATGCTTTCTAACTGCTGGATGGGCAGGAGCTGGAGCAAATAAAGGGAACTCACCCCGTCGCGTAGTGCTCGGGTCTCGAACCCAAACTGTCAGCTTTCCAGTTGACAAGTTGAGTGTGTCAGGATCGCCATCTCACGCCTGTGCTTCTGCGATCGTTCAGTACCAGACTGCCATGAACTCTGGGGAGGAGGGTGAAAGGAATGGGGAGTACTAAAAGGGAAAGGGAAAGTAATAAAAGTGAAGGTATCTCTCCCAGACAATAAATCAAGGTCACTTTGCTATGAGAAAAATGCAGTTGACACTCAGAGTGACCATTTCAAAAACATCTTCTTGGAAGTTGATTGGATAATAGTGGTGGCCAGAAATAAAAAAATATCTAAACAGGGAATAGATTTCACTTGGGGATTTGGTGCGCGAATCTCAGTTCTGGCTTTGTTTTATTGTATTCTACTTGACCTTTAGTAAAATATACCTTTGTTACTGAATGGAGCTAAGGATTGTTCTTACTTAAAGGTTCAAACTGAGGCATCTTTAACCACTGAGCACCCTCTATGCTGAACTCTCACAGAAGGTATTTTCCTTCTCTCATCTCACTTCCCCCATCCTGAAGACTAATCTTTGAGAATCATTTCTTTCTCATCTATATCACTTCCATTCATTTCCCCTGTTAAACATTTGGGAAGAAATTGTGAAGAAGATCTTATTCGGAGACAGACAGGTGTAGCCTTCAGAGTGAAAGGCCAAGGACAAATATACGAGAGAGATGTCACAGAACCGGCAGAATTGGAGACATAAATCAATAGCACGAATGAAGTAAGGAGAGCATAGCAGCACATCAGGGAGCAGAGCAGAAAATCTAAAAGAAACACACCATCCTATTGCTGGTCCAGCCTCAGAGCTCAGCTTGTGCGACGCTAGAATGGAAATGCTTCACTGCAAAAGGATCATTAGGGGGCATCAAACCTTACAGATGGATTTTAGAAGGTCTAATTTATCATTTCCAGGAGAATATCTGGAGCTCAGGGCTGAAATCAGGGGGCCTTGGTGCTCTCTGAGGTTAGGGGTTTTCTTTTTTCTTTTTTTTAATTTGATTTATATGCCGCCCTTCTCCGGAGACTCAGGGCGGCTTACAATGCGTTAAGCAACAGCCTTCATACTTTTGTATATTTATACAAAGTCAGCTTATTGCCCCCACAAACTGGCTCCTCAATTGACCTACCTTAGAAAGGATGGAAGGCTGAGTCAACCTTGAGCCTGGGGAGATTCGAATTTACAGTAATTGCAGGCAGCTGAATGTTCTCCTTCCTTCCTTCCTTCCTTCCTTCCTTCCTTCCTTCCTTCCTTCCTTCCTTCCTTCCTTCCTTCCTTCCTTCCTTCCTTCCTTCCTTCCTTCCTTCCTTCCTTCCTTTTTTAAATTTGATTTATATGCCGCCCTTCTCCTGAGACTCAGGGCAGCTTACAATGCATTAAGCAATAGCCTTCATACTTTTGTATATTTATACAAAGTCAACTTATTGCCCCCACAATCTGGGTCCTCAATTGACCTACCTTAGAAAGGATGGAAGGCTGAGTCAACCTTGAGCCTGGTGAGATTCGAACTCAGTAATTGCAGACAGCTGGAGTTAAGTTACAATTCATTAGCCTGCTGAGCTATCCAGGCTCCCTCCATCTTGCAGATGTTTTGTTACCAATGCTTGCAAGAAAACCGCCAAGCTCAGAGAGCACCAAGGACCCCAAAGTTCTCCTCCTATCCACAAACGACACTCCCTTCTAGCAGGGATGATATGGGCTAGTTTGGGTAATGAAATCCAAACTCAGAAAGCATCAAGAACCCAAAACTACTCCTCCTCTTTTTCTTTTTCCTCCTCTTCCTCTTCTTCCTCCTCCTCCTCTCCACCAACCTTACTCCTTTCGAGCACTGATAACGTTACCTAGTTTGGGTAATGAAATATCTGCAAGAAAATGGCCAAGCTCAGAGATCACCAAGGACCCCTCCGTCAAGTTATCATTTATTGATCGATTAAACCAATTCATATAATTGCCTACTCAGATGTAGGTGACTCAAGGCAATTTACAGCAATTAAAAAAAAATTACAGTCCATCACATAATAAAACCATTAAAAAACCAACCTGTAAGAGATGACCAGGTAGAGCCTGAAAGTAGGGTCAAACAAGTCATTAGTTTGGAATCCTTACATAGCCACAAATGACCTGGATTGTCTTTTGTCTGGAACGATATAGGGTCTCCTGTTTGAGCAGGGGGTTGGACTAGAAGACCTCCAAGCTCCCTTCCAACTCTTGTCATGCTGCGTCCTGTAAAATATCTGGATTCGGCGTCTCTTCTCTTTTCCGCATTTCTTGCAGCGTCCAACATTCAACAAAATTCATTTATTTATTCTTTCAATTTGTGCACCAGCCAGCAGCCCAAATGACTCTGGGCTTTCTTAAAGATACATTTCGGCACTGCCTAATTAAAATGATTAAAGTGGCCTTTTTGCATCTGGGTAATTGCCTGGACATGTCTACATAATATTCTCAGCCACAGGATCTAAGTGGCTTCTTTCAAAATGTATTCTTTTTCTTTTCCCTTCCCAGTTTATCTCTCAGGCCTGGGTTTTTCCAATAGCCTCTTGTCCAAATACTCACCAGCTTTGACACGATAACTCTCTGAGGTCAGACAAAGAGGGTTATTTGCTGCCACCCAGCTGGAGTTTTAAAGCACTGGAAGAAAAGTAATAAATACACAAGGGAATATCACCACGGCATTTAAAAGAATTAAATTAAAATCTTGCAGTCTTAGTGGACAACCAGCTAAATATGAGGCAGTAGTTTGCAGCGGCAGCCCAAAAAAGTGGACACAATCCTAAATTGCATTAACAGAGGGATACAATCAAGATCAAGTGAGGTACTAATACCCCTCCATAAAGCCTTAGTAAGGCCACACCTAGAATACTGCATCCAGTTTTGGTCACCACACAATAAAAAAGATGTTGAGACTCTAGAAAAAGTGCAGAGGAGAGCAACCAGGATGATGAGGGGACTGGTATAGGGTCAGAAATGGTATATGGTCTTCTGCTTGGGCAGAGAGTTAGACTAGATTTTTTTTTTAAAAAAATGGATTTATATGCCGCCCTTCTCTGGAGACTCAGGGCGGCTTACAATGCGTTAAGCAATAGTCTTCATACTTTTGTATATTTTATACAAAGTCAGCTTATTGCCCCCACAAACTGGGTCCTCAATTGACCTACCTTAGAAAGGATGGAAGGCTGAGTCAATCTTGAGCCTGGTGAGATTCGAACTTACAGTAATTGCAGGCAGCTGAATGTTCTTCTTTCTTTCTTTCTTTCTTTCTTTCTTTCTTTCTTTCTTTCTTTCTTTCTTTCTTTCCTTCCTTCCTTCCTTCCTTCCTTCCTTCCTTCCTTCCTTTCTTCTTTCCTTCCTTCCTTTCTTCCTTCCTTCCTTCCTTTCTTTTTTTAATTTGATTTATATGCCGCCCTTCTCCGGAGACTCAGGGTGGCTCACAATGTGTTAAGCAATAGCCTTCATACTTTTGTATATTTATACAAAGTCAGCTTCTTGCCCCCACAAACTGGGTCCTCAATTTACCCACCTTAGAAAGGATGGAAGGCTGAGTCAACCTTGCGCCTGAGGAGATTCGAACTTACAGTAATTGCAGACAGCTGGAGTTAAGCATAATGCATTAGTCTGCTGAGCCACCAGGCCACCATATGACCTACAAGATCCCTTCCAACTCTGTTAATCTGTTAAAATAAAGCCAAATTTATTTTATTATCATTATTATTGTAGTTCATTTTAAGATCATGTGAAATGTTGCTTTACAATGCCTTGGTAAGGCCACATGGCAACTGGATGACTATTGCATCCAGTTTTGGTCACCAGGATATGAAAAAAGATGTTGAGACTCTAGAAAGAGTGCAGAGAAGAACAACTAAAAGGATTAGGGGACTGGACTCCAAATAAAAAAAGAGAAGTGGCAGGAAGTGAGTATGCCTGGACTAGTGAAAAGAAGGACTAAGGGAGACATGATAGCAGTGTTCCAATATCTCAGGGGCTGCCACAAAGAAGAGGGGGGTCAACCTATTCTTTTTAAAAAAAAATTTAATTTATATACCGCCCTTCTCTGGAAACTCAGGGCGGCTTACAATGCGTTAAGCAATAGCCTTCAAACTTTAGTATATTTATACAAAGTCAGTTTATTGCCCCCACAAACTGGGTCCTAATTTCACCTACCTTAGAAAGGATGGAAGGCTGAGTCAACCTTGAGCCTGGTGACATTCGAACTTACAGTAATTGCAGGCAGCTGAATGTTCTTCTTTCTTTCTTTCTTTCTTTCTTTCTTTCTTTCTTTCTTTCTTTCTTTCTTTCTTTCTTTCTTTCTTTCTTTCTTTCCTTCCTTCCTTCCTTCCTTCCTTCCTTCCTTCCTTCCTTCCTTCCTTCCTCTTTCTTTCTTTCCTATACAAAATATACAAAAGTATGAAGGCTATTGCTTAATGCATTGTAAGCCGCCCTGAGTCTTCGGAGAAGGGCGGCGTATAAATCAAATTAAAAAACAAATTATAACACAGAATCAAAAGCCGATACCTCCAGAGTTGACAAAGGAGGCAGAAAGATTTGTGATGTTTTATGATGTCTCAGGATTCTTCGCAATTTCCCTCATCAGTGAAGCAGGAATGTTTTTGTAGCAGCTGATGGAGTCTTGAATGCAAACAAGCAAAATTGACAAGATGTTAAACACAACAAGATGGATTCTTGAAACATTCAGCTAGTCTTCCTGCCCTGGGATATATCACAGCTAACGCCTCTATCACAACAGCCTTTTGTGTTCTGCTGTGTCAGGCAGTAGGTTAGAAATAATGGGGTCTACACATCCACACCGTACCTGACAAAACAATGGCAGCGTTTTGTCTTATTTTCTATTTGCGGGGCTGTCAAAAGGCTGTTCCACCTTTCTTGCATGCAAAACACCTGGAAATGTGTCAAAAGGGGGGAAAAATGGCTGAGATTCTCCATTTGTTTCGCGTTACTGGAGAAAATTCCAGCATTGAGGCCTCATTTGTGGAAATTGTAGGTGCTGTAGTTTGGTAACTTGTGAGTGACTCGGAGTGTGCAATTCTTAGAAAAGCTCACAACGCTTCTGATGTTGAACAGACGTTGCAATGAGGGGACCTTTGTGCTCTCTGACCCTCCTCCTCCTCCTCCTCTCCACAAACCTCACTTCCTTCTAGCACTGATGATGTAACTTACATGGGTAATGAAACATCTACAAGAAAACAATCAAGTTCAGAGAGCATCAAGGATCCCACAGTTCTCTCCTCCTTCTCCTCCTCCTCCTCCTCTTCTTCTTCTCCTTCTCCTTCTCCTCCTCCTCCTCCTCTTCTTCTTCTCCTTCTCCTTCTCCTCCTCCTCCTCTTCTCCTCCTCCTCCTCCTCCTCCTCCTCCTCCTCCTCCTCCTCCTCCTCCTCCTCCTCCTCCTCCTCCTCCTCCTCCTCCTCCTCCTCATCTCTGCAAGCCCCTCTTCCTTCTAGTACTGATGACGTAACCTAGGTGGGTAATGAAACATGCAAAAAAAATCAATGCCCTACTCCCAAAAGGGACTCATTTATTGGTTCGATTTATATGCCGCCCTTCTCCGGAGACTCAGGGCGGCTTACAATGCATTAAGCAACAGCCTTCATACTTTTGTATATACCTGCTTAGTAGGGCTTTCGGGCCCCCCCAAGCGGTATTCTTTTTTTAAAAATACAAAGTCAGTTTATTGCCCCCACAATCCGGGTCCTCATTTTACCTACCTTGAAAGGATAGAAGGCTGAGTCAACCTTGAGCCTGGTGAGATTGAAGTTGCAGTAATTGCAGGCAGCGGGCAGCTAAGTGCTACTTAACAGCACTTTAGTCTGTTGCACCACCAAGGACCCCACAGTCCTAGTCCTCCTCCTCCTCCTCTTCCTCTGCCTCATCCTCCCTGCCAACCCCACTGCCCTCTAGCACTGATGATGTAATGTAGCTGAGGGTGGCCTCAATGAATCTCAGGGAGCTGAGTGCTAACGACCAGATGACCGCTAAGGAATATGAATCTTTCCATTCCCCACCATTCAGCCAGAACTGAGAAAGCTTCTTGGATGGGAAGCAAAATGTCTTCAAGGAAAAAAAAAACCCCAGGAAAATCCAAGTTGCTTTGAAAAAAAACACCATTGGGACCACCATAACCTGGATAATTGAGAATCTCTATAGACTGTCTTCCCTGAGAAAAATCTCCCGGGTGTTCTCCTTGAAAAGATCTGACAAACTCATCTATTGAACTTCTAGCCTGTTCCCCTCCTTGGAGCGAGACCCTCCCCACTCCTCACATCCCTCCCCTTCTCCTTGCAGATCTTTTCTTCCTCTCAACAAAACTCAGCCACATACTCAGGTGTGCTTGGCCAACTTGGTGGCATCTGGTGGCATCTGGAGGTGGGTGGCAGAAAGACCAGCTCAAAGTAGCCAGCTTATTGTGGTGGGGTCCTGGCTTATGCTTGGATGTTATCAGCCTGCAAATTCACATCCTGACATCCTGGACATACAGTAGTGACCAAAATTGTGGAAAGCTTTTGGGAAAAGTGTATTTTTGAGGTTTAATGGCTAATAACACCTCTTTCTTTTTTTGGAGTTTCAAGATAATTCTATTCCACTGCTGGAATGGCCTGGGAATAGCCTAGATCTCCAATTGAAAATCTATGGAGCCGACTAAAGAAACTTGTTAGTCAGAAGCGACCCAACAATAAAACCCAGTTCATAGAAGCCATCATTCAATCTTGGTTTCACATTAGAACAGCTGCAGAACTAAAAGACTTGGTTCACTCCATGGGAAGACGTTGTAGGCCCTAATTCTTGCTAAAGGTTACCCAACGAAGTATTAACTGACATGGTGATCGTTTTTGTATATCTCGTTTTTTTTTCTATGTATTTCACTTTTCTTCTTTATACAGTCACTGCTGTTCTAATAGCAAATCCTTCACGAAAGTTATTGCATTACATTCTTGATTAAATTATCTTTCCATTGATATATAATTTCATGGTACTACTCCGAAAAAGAAAGAAAGAAAGAAAGAAAGAAAGAAAGAAAGAAAGAAAGAAAGAAAGAAAGAAAGAAAGAAAGAAAGAAAGAAAGAAAGAAAGAAAGAAAGAAGTGTTATTATCAAGTTTTAGAAAATACACTTTTCCTAAAAGGTTTCCACCATTTTGGCCACTACTGTAAACTGTTTCAACTTCTTCCTTCAAGTTGACGCTATTTTGTGCTATTTTGTCGGATGCTTATGACAGATTAATATTAAGGAGGAAAATTTAGCACTGACAGCAAAACTGCCCATTGTCAAGACCAAACATTTTCCCCCTTGTAACATTCCAGAGTATCAGAAAAAACAGGATGTGTCACTGGACTTGGGAGATAAGGAAAATTGTTTGGGTTTTTATTACTATTATAACTTTTTATTCTTTTATATCAAGAAACTTTGAAGTATGTATGCCAAGAGGAAGGTTTTTCTTTTTTTTAAAAAAAAAGTGTATTAGAATGTTTTAACTTTAAAAACATTTTTAAAGAAAAGCCTAATGTTTTGAAATGGATGAAAAAGGATATTTTTTCTCCTTTAAAGAATCTGAAAGAAGACAGTGAATTTTTATCAACGATTATGGCAATCGTTGATAAAAATTATTAAGTACAAGTCGAAGCATGTATTATTTCAAAGCAGTAATGGTTTAATTGATTGTTCTGTTCAAAGAGGAGAATACATGTATATTTATTTATTTGGATATCACTTCTGGATTTTGCGCTCGTGAGGTAGGGAAAATTGTTGAGACTCTCGCGGACAGTAGAAAGAACAAATAATTCAATATTAGATGATCCGAATCAGGCTGCTAACTGGGACATGAATAATGAAGTTAAAGCTTAAATATTTTGGACACAGAACATAAAGGAAGAGAGCATTCAAAAAAAAAAAGAAAACAAAAAACCTGATGCTGGGGAAAAAATAATAAAGACAATCAGATTGGAGGCCGGGAGAAGATAAGGTGATAAGAGATGCTATCACTGATGACAGAAGTGGGAGATGACCACAATCCAAATAAGCATTTATTGATGGGAGAACCTGCAGAAATAAAGGTTTTAAACCACAGAAGTCAGAAGTGTCAGAATAACTGAACATCAGTCTCAAACAATACAACAAGAGCCTGGTGGCGCAGTGAACTCACTGCTCTTAAAGTAGCACTTAGCTGCCAGCTGCCTGCAATTATTGCAAGTTTGAATCTCACCAGGCTCAAGGTTGACTCAGCCTTCCATCCTTTCGAGGGAGGTAAAATGAGGACCCGGATTGTGGGGGCAATAAGCTGACTTTGTATAAAAAAGAACACCGCTTAGGGGGAGCCAAAAGCCCTACTAAGCAGATATATACAAAAGTATGAAGGCTATTGCTTAACGCATTGTAAACCACCCTGAGACTCTGGAGAAGGGCGGCATATAAATCTAACTAATAAATAAATGAATAAATAAATGTATTGCTGCCAAAAAAAGCCAACAAATTCTAGGCTGCATCAAGAGAGAGATAGAATCAAGATCACGTGAAGTGTTAATACGACTTTATGATGCCTTGGTAAGGCCACACTTGGAATCCTGCATCCAGTTTTGGTCACCACGATGTAAAAAAGATGTGGAGACTCTAGAAAGAGTGCAGAGAAGAGGAAAAAGATGATGAGGGGACTGGAAGCTAAAACATAGGAAGAACAGTTGCAGAAACTTGGTATGTCTAGTTTAATGAAAGGAAGGACTAGGGGAGATATGATAGCAGTGTTCCAGTATTGGAGGGGCTGCCACAAAGAAGAGGGAGTCAAGCTATTCTCCAAATCACCTGAAGGTAAGACAAGGAGCAATGGGTGGAAATTAATCAAAGAGAGAAGCAACATAGAAATAGGGAGAAATTTCCTGACAATGAAAACCACAAACCAAACTTCTGGTTGTGGGTTCTCCATCAATGGAGGCTTTTATTCCTCCTCTATTCTCCAAAAGCAGGAGAGGGCAGGACAAGAAGCAATGGATAAAAATCTATCAAGGAGAGAAGCAACCTAGAAGTAAGATGAAATTTCCTGAATGTGAGAACAATTAACCAGCGGAATGGCTTGCCTTCAGAAGTTGTGGATGTTCTCTCACTGGAAGTTTTCAAGAAGAGATTGGACAGCTGTTCGTCTGATAGGATATAGGATCTCCTGTTTGAGCAAGGAGTTGGATCAGAAGACCTGGAAGATACAAACACTCTTATTCTGTAGTCTAAACAGGAATACAGTTTGATGTACATGGATTAAACCTGCAGTAGGTCCACTCCAACAGAAGATGGAGATGTAACCCATCTTGTGTATCAGCGAGAGATCTCTGCTTTTTCTTCTTTTCTGATTCAAGATACCTCCCCAGTAACTTTCTTCTCTTAAAGGGGTTTTTATTTTTCATTTATTTATTTTGTCAAGCATATATAAGATAACAGGTAAAAGTATAAATATAATTTGAATACATGAAAAGAGTAAGAGTAAAAAGGAATATTAAGACAGGGACAGTAGACACGCTGGTGCACTTATGCATGTCCCTTACAGACCTCTTAGGAATGGGGTGAGGTCAACAGTAGACAGTCTAAGGTTAAAGTTTTGGGGGTTTGGGGAAAAAACCACCGAGTCAGGTAGTGCGATCCAGGCATTGACCACTCTGTTGCCGTAGTCATATTTTCTGCAGTTGAGTTTGGAGCGGTTTACCTTAAGTTTGTAACTATTGTTTGCTCATGTATTGTTGTGGTTGAAGCTGAAGTAGTCATTGACCGGAAGGACATTGTGGCAGATAATTTTATGTGCTATGCTTAGGTCAGACTGAAGTCGGCGTAGCTCTAAATTGTCTAAACCCAAAATTTGGAGTCTGGTGGCATAAGGTATTTTATTGCGGTTAGAGGAATGGAGGACTCTTCTCGTAAAATATCTCTGGACTCTCTCGATTTTATTTATGTCTGATATGCAGTGCAGGTTCCAGACAGATGAGCTGTATTCAAGAGTTGGTCTAGCAAATGTTTTGTATGCTCAAGTTAGTAGTACAAAATTATCAGAGAAGAAGCAATGCAAAATTTAGTTAACAACTCTTAATGCCTTTTTGGCAAGGTTGTTACAGTGGGCTCAGGCACTTAGATCTTTAGAAATGAGTACTCCAAGGTGTACGATGAGTTGTACTCAATAAAGATGAGCTGTATTCAAAAATGTGAATTCAAGAATTCACGTTTAGACGCATGCTATAACATGAGGGTTGTACATAAATTTTTGGAAGTCCTTGGAAAGTGGTTGGCCTGGACAAATGAACCCTTTGGGAAGTATTAAAACTGTTTGTCTCCTAGAAAAGAAAAGCTCCTTCAAAATATTTCCCCAGAGGTCTAAACTTGTGTATTCCTGCACATATTTTTTACTTCACAGACTCTTCCAGCAGAAATCTTCTTGGTGCATGCACACAAGTGTGTAGACAACCAGGCAAAGTCTTTGAAGCAGAAGGAACAAGCTTTCGAGAGGATGTGGCTGTCTTAATACTCCAAGTGTTAGGCTTCCAAGGAACATCCCCAACAACAACAACAACAACAAAAACCTTCTGAGGCTTGAAGTTCCTCAAAGTTCCGTTTTATTAGAGATGCCGTATTGGCACATCTGGGAAAACCTGAATCTGAAAGCTTCCAGGTTTTCCACACCCGAAGGAACCACATGTCTATCACATGGCCCAATAAGAACACCGTCCAGAATGGAATGGAATGGAATGGAATGGAATGGAATGGAATGGAATGGAATGGAATGGAATGGAATGGAGTAGAGTAGAGTAGAGTAGAGTAGAGTAGAGTAGAATAGAATAGAATAGAATAGAATAGAATAGAATAGAATAGAATAGAATAGAATAGAATAGAATAGAATAGAATAGAATAGAATAGAATAGAATAGAATAGAATAGAATAGAATAGAATAGAATTCTTTATTGGCCAAGTGTGATTGGACACACAAGGACTTTGCCTTTGGTGCATATGCTCTCAATGTACATAAAGAAGAGTAGAGTAGAGTAGAATAACAGTTGGAAGGGACCTTGGAGGTCTTCTAGTCCAACCCCCTGCTTAGGCAGGAAACCCTACACTATTTCAGACAAATGGTTATTCAATCTCTTCTTAAAAACTTCCAGTGTTGGAGCATTTACAACTTCTGGAGGCTAGTTGTTCCACTGATCAATTGTTCTCACTGTCAGGAAATCTTTCCTTAGTTCTAAATTGCTTCTCTCCTTGATTAGTTTTCATCCTTTACTTCTTGTCCTGCCTTCAGGTGCTTTGGAGAAGAGGTTGATCTCCTCTTTTTTGTGGCATCCCTTCAAATATTGAAAGGCTGCTATCATATCACCCCCTCATCCTTATCTTTGTTAGATTACACATACTCAAGTTCCTCCAACCTTTCATCAAATATTTTAGCCTCCAACCCCCAATCATCTTCGTTATTCTGCAATGTTCAGTTTCCTTTGGAAGTGTTTTGAACAAATTAGGGCTCAGGAAGCCTACTCTCTCTCTCTCTCTCTTCTTATCACAGTTACCAGATATTTGACAGTTACTTCGTTTATTCGAGATGCAGACCAAAGGTCACCGTTGAATCATATTTCTTCCTAACGAAGACTGTGTTACCTGACTCAGCAAGGTTGTCCTTAGCTCAGCAATTTTGGCCATGGGAAATATCTTCCCCGTAATTCATAACGAATGTACTGCGGTTTTCAGTAGAATGTCGCCTGGAGAGCTGTGAAGATAATTGCTCCCAGTGATATTAAAAGGAAAAAGGATCCATCAGGAGAGCATGAAATGGAACAAGCTACTGAGTTAATTTCTTCTGGAGAAGAGGCTGAATATTCCTGAGATTAAATGCACTTTCATATTCCCAGGGGCATTGCTTCCTGGAATTAGAATTTTGAATCACTTGGCTGATTTTCCAGAGTGGAAATTCTTGGCTGTTGTACATAAAAATAAATAAATACTGGGTTTATATAGAAGAGGGAAGGTTGGGGTCTTGTGGTCCAGGAGCCCTTCAAATACTAATCTCATGGAGGGGCAACGGAATCAGGATGTCTTCGGTTTAATGCAGACAAACCTCATTTCTGATTCTTTTGTCTTCGCCGCTGTGCTGATTTTCTTTTGTCCCGAGTTCACTGGAGTCTTGACTGCATCAAAAGAGCATCGTGTTTGGATTGATTGGGATGTATCTTTGGTGGGATATTTGACCAGCCTTTGGTTGAGTGGCAGACTGTGAAGTTGAAAAAGTAGCAAAGAATGCAAAAGGGAGGAGGAGGAAGAGGAGGAGGAGGAGGAGGAGGAGTGGGGGAGGGGGGAGGAGGAGGAGAAGAAGAAAAGGAGGAGGAGGAGGAGGAGGAGGTGCATTTTTATCACATGGTAGTTAAAAACATAGGGAATGATCACACAGAACCACTCCTCTGGTACCCCAGTTGAGAAACCAAGTGTATCCCAAATGAGGAACCCCAGATGAGGAATCTATAATATTTGTCAGGAACAAAAGATCAGGTCCATACATGAAGTTCCAAATAAACTAATTTATTGCTAATCATATTTATGCACAACTAACAGCAGCTTCTTGGGTCAATGGAATTCAAGGGCAGTTGGGCACTTGTGGCTATGTAAGAATTCTAGGCCGCTTTTGACTCCACTTCTAGGTTCTATCATTCCATCCCCTACAAATATCAATTTTCCCAGAGGATACTTTTGTAGAATACAGATTTGCGTATTGAGCTGATGTGACTATCCTTATATATTACCTTTGTTTCTTTGCTTCTGCATGATCTTAATCTGGTTGGACTCGAGGTGATTTACCGTACAAATTGATTATGTGCCATTAAGCCTTGGAGACCACGTAAACTGACAGGTTTTCTCTGTGAAGAGTTGATCAATTGATTATGTACCACCAAGTCCTTTTTGACTTCTAGCCATCACATAGATCGATTTTCGTATGTCCACAAACAGTTCATACATAAGAACAAGAATGCAAATCAACAAAGAAAGGAAAAGACAGTGCTCAACCAAAATGGACGATCAGGCTGGGAAACAAGACCTGTAAGCAAGCTAGAACAGATGAAAGAAAAGGAGGAGGAAGAGGAGGGGGAGGAGGATGAGGAGAGGAAGAAGAAGAAGAAGAAGAAGAAGAAGAAGAAGAAGAAGAAGAAGAAGAAGAAGAAGAAGAAGAAGAAGAAGAAGAAGAAGAAGAAGAAGAAGAAGAAGAAGAAGAAGAAGAAGAAGAAGAAGAAGAAGAAGAAGAAGAAGAAGAAGATAATGATGGAGGAGGAGGAGGAGGAGGAGGAGGGGTGGTGGTGGTGGTGGTGGTGGTTTTGCTTCTCGTCCAAGAAGCTTCATTGGTTGGGACTGGATGGTGGGGAGATTGCATTTCTTTGCAGTCATCTGGTTGTTAGCACTATTTCTGAGAGCTGTTGAGGCCACTTGGGGGTTCATCTGTGCCTTCAGAGTCACTTGAACCAGAGTACAAAATGGTTGTGGAATCTTCTTGGAACTGCTAAAGGACTCTGTTACAGACAGGAGACATCGCCTGTCTCCTGCTTTCTAATCCTTTTAACAGTTTATCCAGGTTTTTTCTCCCTATAAAGTGATTTATTATAAACAGGGGTGAGAATTATGGCATTGTAGGAACACTCTCAAAGTCTAGGACAACTGAAAAACAGTCTTTACATCAGCCTGGATGATTTATAGGTGTGTGGGCTTCTCTTCCTACCATTTTCAGCAAGGACAAATGGGGCTGAGTCATTTGGGGAGTTGAAGTTTTCACATCTGGATGGATCTCATGTTGAGGATCATGGGTTGAATTTCAAGGAGGAGGAGGAGGAGGAGGAGGAGGAGGAGGAGGAGGAGGAGGAGGAGGAGAGAAGAAGAAGAAGAAGAAGAAGAAGAAGAAGAAGAAGAAGAAGAAGAAGAAGAAGAAGAAGAAGAAGAAGAAGAAGAAGAAGAAGAAGAAGAAGAAGAAGAAGAAGAAGAAGAAGAATCTGGTCCCAAATCATATAGGGTTCTGAAAGTGAGAACCAGCACCTTGGCTGTGGCCCAGCTTCCCAAAAGATCTCGCTGAAGCAGGCACTAAGCTTCAAAATTCAACCGGATGGCAGAATCTCTTCTCCACATGTTCACCTGTCCATCAGAAGGGACTTCAAGAAATACCTGATCAAGAAATATCATCTAGAAAGAAAGAAGATTAAAGAAACCCTGGAAATAATAAAGCAGCAAATTTATGACATCATTTTTTTCAGTTGGTGACCCCCATCGCTATTGTGACAACATAGTAGACAGTGTTGGATTGCCTCTTCAGATGAAATAATCAGCCTGTATTTGTACTTATTGAGGGTATGAAAGTATTTTTTTCCTCCACTCAACTTTTAAGAAGTTGCAAATTAGCATTCTGTAAATTGTCATCTAATGGAATGGAAAATAAACAGGGTCCAAGTTGCTCAACAACAGCTAGAATCCAGGACCAAAGTGGACCTTGAAAATATTGGCTTTTCTGGTCAACATCGATCCAAACTGGAACATGCCCAACTGATAAAGCTGTAGACTTGAAACCATGGAATGAAAATGATTCTCAGTTGGCAGTGGTAGAACAGGAGGAGACCAGATTCACCTTAATTTGTGATCTAATTCTTTTTTTCATTCTTCTAAGAAGCTCTGAAAAAAGGAACAGAGAAGAGCAACAAAGATGATTAGGGGGTTGAAGGCTAAAACATATGAAGAACACTTGCAGGGCCTGGTGGCTCAGCAGGCTAAAGCATTGTGATTAAGATCAGCTGTCTGCAATTACTGTAAATTCAAATCTCACCAGGCTCAAGGTGGACTCAGCCTTCCATCCTTTCTAAGGTAGGTCAATTGAGGACCCAGTTTGTGGGGGCAATAAGCTGACTTTGTATAAATATACAAAAGTATGAAGGCTATTGCTTAACGCCTTGTAAGCCGCTGGAGAAGGGCGGCATATAAATCAAATTTAGAAAAGGAAGGAAGGAAGGAAGGAAGGAAGGAAGGAAGGAAGGAAGGAAGGAAGGAAGGAAGGAAGGAAGGAAGGAAGGAAGGAGATAGAACATTCAGCTGCCTGCACTTACTGTAAGTTCGAATCTCACCAGGTTCAAGGTTGACTCAGCCTTCCATCCTTTCTAAGGTAGGTAAATTGAGGACCCAGTTTGTGGGGGCAATAAGATGACTTTGTATAAAATATACAAAAGTATGAAGGCTATTGCTTAACGCATTGTAAGCCGCCCTGAGTCTCCGGAGAAGGGCGGCATATAAATCAAATTAAAAAAAAAACAATCTTGGGTAGTCTAGTGAAAAGAAAAACTCGGGCAGACGTGATAACAGTCACCCAATAATTGAGGGGATCAATATTTGAGGGTCTCCCAATATTTGAGGGGCTGCCCAAAGAAGGAGGGGGTTAAGCTATTCTCCAAAGCCCCTGAAGGCAGGACAAGAAACAATGGGTGGAAACTAATCAAGGAGAGAAGGAACCTAAGGAGAAATTTCCTGACAGTGAGAACAATCAACCAGTGCCATGGCTTGCCTTCGGAAGTTGTGAATGCTCCATCACTGGAAGTTTTTCCAAAAAAAGATTGGACAACTATTGTCTGAAATGGTATAGGCCAGTGATGGTTAACCTTTTTGTTGTTGAGTGCTCAAAGCGCACACGTGCGAACCCCCAAAATTCAATGTGAAGGGGCCCCGCTCATGCCCCCCCGTTTGTGCCCCCTGCCCATGCACTCCCCTGCACCCCATTTTGGCTTCCAGATTGGTGCAGGAAACTTTGCGGGCACCCCCGTGTCCCGTTTTGGCTTCCAGGTTGGTACAGGAGGCCTTTTAGGCCCAAAACGGAGTGCAGAGGAGACGCGCACCAACCCCCAAAATGCCATGTCAGCGCCCCCCATGTGCATGCACCCCACTGCCTGCACATTCGCGAGTGTGTCCCCTGTGTGCACCCCCCCCCCCATGCATGCATGGCAGAGACCCAAAGACCAGCTGGCCGGCAGGACGGGTGTGCGCATATGTGGTGGAGCTGGTCTGGGGTGACGGCTGGCATGTCTTTAGAGAGGCCTCTGCGTGCCACCTCTGGCACCCATGCCATAGGTTCACCATCACAGGTATAGGCTCTGCTGCCTGAGCAGGGGGCTGGACTAGAGGACCTCCAAGGTCCCTTCCTACTCTGTTATTCTGAGAATGTGTGGTCCACACCACACGTCACCCTGATGAGGGACGTGCTTTCCTGAACAAATCCAGAACCTCACAGGAGAGTGTTTAGCCGTTTTTTTTTTTCTTTCTTTCTTTCTTTCTTTCTTTCTTTCTTTCTTTCTTTCTTTCTTTCTTTCTTTCTTTCTTTCTTTCTTTCTTTCTTTCTTCCTTCCTTCCTTCCTTCCTTCCTTCCTTTCTTTCTTTCTTTCTTTCTTTCTTTCTTTCTTTCTTTCTTTCTTAGCTTGAGGGAAGCCGTCCAGAACACGTCACGTTTCTTTGGAGAGCTGCCAGCGTATTTCAGATGGCGAGGCAACATATGCCTGTCAAGGTGACTATGCAGTAATTAAGCTGCTCTTCTTAATTGGGCCATCTGTTCTCGATCACTCATTAGGCTTCCACACAGAGACCAATGAACCAGCTTTAGACTTCGCCTGGCCATGCAAACTCCAAGAGTTTGTGTCGCGGTTCAGCAAACATTACATAAGACACACAACTGCATGACTCCGGGCGGCACAGATGGTTGAGGGAACGTTTCCTCCTTTATCAGTCGATGCCCTCTAGAAATATTGCAAATGCAACCGTCCCATCCCTTTGGGAGACCCCCATGGTTGGGATGGGCTTCCCGTGATTCCAGAACGAAGACGCCATTTCTGCTTTTTTCATGTTGCCAAGAAGTTTGAGATAAAAATAATTAAAACTCTACTCAGGATAGAATAGAGCTGAAAGGGGACCTTGGAGGTCTTTTAGTCCAGCCCCCTGCTCAAACAGGAGATCCTATATGTTATGTCCTTATAAGGACATCCGCCTGGGATTGGCTGAAGATCCTTTCGGCGGGAGTTTTGAATCCCTGTCAGTGGGCGGTGCGTCTGCCGGAGCAAATATAAGGAGAGCTCCGGCAGCGCACAGTCAGTTCAGTTCTCGTTAATAAACGTTGTTTCTTGAACTCAGCTGGTCACTCTTCTTTCCTGCGCCGATCTAACACTGGCGACGAAGGACTAGAGAAGAATCCCCGCGTGGCACGATCGCCTTAACGAGCTGAAGTCACTCGACGCGGCCTGAGAGATGGCAACGCCGCAAGTGCCGTTCGCCTCGTTGGCTCCTTTCAACCCCAGCCGGGAGAAATGGAGCTCCTATATGATCCGTTTCCGCCAGTTCCTCCGGGGAAACGGCTACAACAACATCGACGACGAGAGGAAGAGGGCTCTCTTCCTCGCTCACTGCGGCACCGACGTCTTGGAGCTCGCCGTCAACCTCGTCGCACCCAGAGACATTGAAGTCATGTCCTGGGTGGATCTGCAGACTGCCCTGCAAGACCACTATGCACCAACGGGCACCCCCATTTCAAATCGCTTCACTTTCTGCCAACGGAACCAGAAGGAAGGCGAATCCCTCAAAGACTTTGTTGCGGCATTGCGCCAAATCGCATCAAATTGCGAATTTGAAAACGTTGACAATGCCTTACGCGACGGGATCGTCTTCGGGATGAGAGATGCCAACCTCCAAAAGAAGTTCCTGAGCAGAAAAAGACTGTCCCTGAAGGACGTCCTTGAGGAGGCTACGGCTGCTGAAACTTCAGAGACCGCCGCCGCTGCCATGCTCCAGTCCCGAGGGATCCATAAGATCCACAAACCGTCATCTGAATCGTCCGATGACTCTGCCACGCCAACCGACTCGGAGGGGGAGTCGACCGTTTTGAAAGTTTCCCGCCCATCTAGGCGGGAAATTCAAAAAGATGGCCGCCGCGCCGCTCAGTGCGGCAGTTGCAAGGGACGCCATCCGCGCCAATCCTGCTGCTGGCGTGATGCAACCTGCAGACGCTGCCTCAAGAAGGGGCACATTGCCGAGGCATGCAGAGCCTCTGATCCGGTTCCGGAATCGATCAAGCCCCGCACTCAAGAAAATCGCCGCGATTCCCAGAGGTCATCCAAACGGTCCTCAACTCAACAAAACCGCGACGACCGCAACAACTCTCATGGCGGCGCTGTGAACCAAACCACAATCGGCCTCACCAGCAACAACAGTGCCACAAAATTCCATGTGACACTGTTGGCAGAAGGCTTGCCGTGCACGATGGAAGTCGATTCCGGCTCCGTGTACTCAATTATTGACTGGCACCAGGCGAAGCGGCTGAAGCCGGCACTCCGCAAGCACCACCTTGAACCCCTCCACTCCAAGCTGGTGGATTTTGGCGGGAATCCCATCGGCGTCCTCGGGAGAACCAGCCTTCAGATCGCCTTCAAGCAGTTCCAAGGCCAGCTCCCAATAACCGTCGTGGAGCACAGCCGCCCGACCCTGCTGGGCGTGGAGTGGTTCCAGCCGTTGGGGCTTTCTATTGGAGGCATCCACCAGATTAGCTCAGGCGAACTCGACTCACTCATCGGAGAGTTCCAAGAAGTCTTCGATGGTAAGTTAGGGACCTTTACAGGGAAACCCATCTCCTTCAATCTGGATAAGGGGGTTACCCCTATTCGGCTTAAGCCCCGCCGGGTTCCATTTGCCTTGCGGGCTAAAGTAGATGCTCAGCTAGATAAGCTGATCGCCCAAGGCATCCTGGAACCCATCGATCATGCTTCATGGGAGACTCCCATTGTGACCCCCATGAAGCAGGATGGATCTGTGCGCATCTGCGCCGACTACAAAGTGACCATCAATAAGGCGTTGCCGCAGAGCGCATACCCTGTGCCGGTGGTGCAACACTTGCTGCACTCACTCGGCAAGGGCCAAATTTTTGCAAAACTGGACCTGGCCCAGGCTTACCAGCAACTGCCAGTTGATCGGGAAACGGCGGAGGCTCAGACAATTGTCACCCATAGAGGCGCGTTTAAGTGCAACCGCCTCCAGTTTGGGGTCAGTGCAGCCCCAGGCATTTTCCAATCCATGATGGAACGCCTTCTCCAAGGCGTTCCAGGGGTGGTGCCTTACTTCGACGATGTACTGATCTCTGGAGACTCAAAGGCTCAACTCTTTGACCGACTGAGACTCGTTCTCCAGCGGTTTAGAGAGAAGGGCCTAAGGGTCAGGAGGGACAAGTGCATCATCGGGGTATAGGAAGTCGAGTTCCTGGGCTATCTCATAGATAGTTCTGGCATCCACCCCACCAAATCAAAAGTTAAAGCTATCCATGAAGCTCCCAGCCCCAAAAACAAAGCGGAGCTTCAGGCTTTCCTTGGATTGCTTAACTTCTACGCAATTTTCCTCCAGCAGAAAGCCACGGTTGCTGAGCCGCTCCACCGCTTGCTGGCAAAGGCGGCTTCCTGGAGGTGGGGACGCGAGAAAGAGTCTGCATTCAGAGCCGTTAAGGAGCTTCTGACCTCTGACAGCGTGCTCATTCAATACAATGAGACGCTGCCCATCAGACTGACTTGTGACGCTTCACCCTACGGTGTCGGCGCTGTGCTCAGCCACGAACTGCCTACCGGCTGTACAGCCCCCATCGCCTACTTCTCAAAGACTATGTCCAGTGCGGAGCGCAACTATAGCCAACTGGACAAAGAGGCGTTGGCTATTGTTGCAGGGGTGAAGCGCTTCCACAAATATCTGTATGGACGGCGTTTCACCATTGTCACCGATCACAAGCCGCTTTTGGGCCTCCTCGCAGGCGACAAGCAGACCCCAGCCTTCATGTCCCCACGAATGACGCGTTGGGCCATCTTCCTCGCCGGCTACTCCTACAGCCTCGTCCATCAGCCCGGCAAAGCCATCGCGAACGCCGACGCGCTCAGCAGATGCCCATCCGCCGACGCTGTGGATGATCCAGCCCCCACGCTCGAGCTGCTGCACATTGACAATGACAGCAACAGTCCAGTAACATCTGCCGACGTTGCGACGCACACGCGGGCTGACCCCATCCTTCGCCAAGTCCATTCCTGGGTCCTAAGAGGCTGGCCGGCCCGAATTGACAGCGACGACTTCAGCCCGTTCAGCCGCAAACAAGGGGAGCTGTCCACCATGCGCGGCTGTTTACTATGGGGAGATCGGGTGCTGATTCCCGGCGCGCTGCAACGACGGACTCTTGCCGCTCTGCATAAAGGACACCCGGGCATTGTCCGGATGAAAGCCCTGGCACGGAGCTACGTCTGGTGGCCAACACTGGACAAAGACATTGAACAATGGGTCGCCAGGTGTAGCCCGTGCCAAGAAGTCAGACCTGCACCGCCTCAGTCTGACCCGACGCCCTGGGAAACCCCCAGCTCCCCCTGGTCGCGCATTCACATAGACTTTGCTGGCCCCATTCACGGGCACCATCTCCTCATCGTGGTGGATGCCTACTCAAAATGGCTGGAAGTTGTTCCCATGGCATCAACCACGACAGAAGCCACGATCCGGGCACTCCGGCGCCTTTTCGCAACCCATGGACTTCCAGATGTTTTAGTCTCCGACAACGGACCTCAACTTACGTCCGTGCCCATGGAGACTTTTCTTGCAGGGTTGGGCATCCGCCATGCCCTCTCTGCCCCTTACAGACCGGCCGGAAATGGACAGGCTGAGAGGATGGTGAGGCTCACCAAGGAGTCACTCGCCAAGATGGGACCGGGGGATTGGCAGGAGCGCATTGACACATTCTTGCTCACACAGCACATCACACCCCACTCTGCCACCCGGAAATGCCCTGCCGAATTGTTAATGGGCAGGCGGCTCCGGTCACCCCTGGACAGACTGCACCCGCAATATACTTCAGAGGTTCCTGCATCAGCCAGCCGTCAACTTCGCCAGTTTTCCGTTGGCGATGCCGTGTTCGCTTTAAATTTCCACGGCTCGCCTAAATGGCTTAAAGCTACAGTACACAGCACAACCTGTCCCAAATCCTATCGCGTTGAGCTGGAAGATGGACAGATCGTGAGACGTCATCTCGACCAGCTCCGCAAAAGGTGGAGGGAAGTAAGTGAAAACCATCCTGACGAGGTAGGCCTAAACCACCCCGACGAGGTAGGCCTAAATCACCCCTACGAGGTAGGCCTAAACCTCCCCAACGGAGCAGGCCAAAACCACCCTGGCGAGGTAGGACTACCCCACCCAGACGAGGGAGGCCGCCAACATGCGGGAAGAACAAGCACCCTTACACCGAGCTTAACGACAAACCCGGCCAGCCAAGACATTCCGGGAAGCTACCAAGAACAAGTAGACCGGGGACAACCCAGCAGGGGAAGCCAACATCAACCCTGCGAAGTAGGCAACCGGCAGTCCAGAGACGGGGACCTCCAGCCAACACCACAGGAGGCCCTACAACAACCCGCCGACCGCGCAGAAGACCAACCCTGCGAGGAGGGCCACCACCACCCCGGCAGGGTAGGCCAACACCAACCCAGCATGGGCGAGCAGCCCAGCGCGCAGAAGAACTCGCAACCACCACCCCCAGGCCAGCCGCGCAGAGAGGGCCTACACCACCCCTGCAAGGTAGGCCTACACCACCCCGACAGAGCCGACCCGTCACCAATGTCGTCCGCCTGTCACCCCGGGAGTAAGCCGGACTCAACCAAGGGACCCGGGGGCTTAACCCGACCACCACCGCCGAACTCGCACCCTGACCCAGACCGGCGCGACCCTATCCCAGCGGGGAACCGAGAGAGACCCAGGGACCTACCGAGGCTCAGGAGTTCCGGACCGATCGACAGCAGGGATCCACACCGGCGGCTCCAGGATCCGTGCAGGAACGAGGCAGACCAGCATCCACCGCAGGCGGAGATCTGCGACCTGGCCGGAGGTTCGGGAACAGAGCCCGCGTCCTCTACAGCCAGATCCAGTCCGGCACCGGAGCGGAAGCCCTGAGCAGAGCGGACACCCTCCGTCCACGAGAGTGCCCATCCGAACTGTGAACTGCGCAGGTCTATGCGGGCACGTAGACGTCCTGTTTATCTCAGTGATTATTTCCCTGATAGACTGACTAAGAACTAGGGGGGAGGAGTGTTATGTCCTTATAAGGACATCCGCCTGGGATTGGCTGAAGATCCTTTCGGCGGGAGTTTTGAATCCCTGTCAGTGGGCGGTGCGTCTGCCGGAGCAAATATAAGGAGAGCTCCGGCAGCGCACAGTCAGTTCAGTTCTCGTTAATAAACGTTGTTTCTTGAACTCAGCTGGTCACTCTTCTTTCCTGCGCCGATCTAACACTATACCATTTCAAATAATTGACTGTCCAGTCTCTTCTTAAAAACCTCCAGTGGTGAAGCACCCACAACTTCTGGAGGCAACTTCTGTTCCACTAGTTAATTGCCCTCACTATTAGGAAGTTTCTCCTTAATTTCAGGTTACTTCTCTCCTTGATGAGTTTCGAACCATTGTTTCTTGTTTTACCTTCTGGTGCTTTGGAAAATATGTTGACCTCTTCTTTGTGGCAGTTCCTCAGATATTGGAAGATTGCTATCATCTCCCTCCAGTCCTTCTTTTCTCTAGACTTCTTGTTGTTGTTAGTTGCAAAGTTGTGTCTGTTCCATCGTGACCCCATGGAAAACTTTCCTCCAGGCCTCTCTGTCCTCTACCATCCCCCGGAGTCCATTTAAGCTCACACCGACTGCTTTAGTGACTCCATCTGGCCACCTCATTCTCTGCTGTCCCCTTCTTTTGCTCTCAATCTTTCCTAGCATTAGGCTCTTCTCCAGGGAGTTCTTCCTTCTCATTAGGTGGCCAAAGTATTTAAGCTTCATCTTCAGGATCTGGACTTCTAAAAAGCAGTCAGGATTGATTTCCTCTAGGACTGACCAGTTGGATCGCCTTGCAGTCCAATGGACTCGCAGGAGTCTTCTCCAGCACCAGAGTTCGAAGGCCTCCATTCTTTGACTTCTCTAGACTAGACATACCCAAATCTTGCAACCGTTCTTCGTATGTTTCAGTCTCGAGGCCTTTAATCATCTTCGCTGCTCTTCTTTGCACTTTTTCCAAAGTCTCAACATCTTTTTTTGAAATGGGACAATGAATGTCATAAAAAGGTTGTAATGGGATGAGGAATCATGACTTCAAACAACTGCTAAATGAATGGTCACATTTTAAGGACTACGTGCATCGTTCCTTCATTTTAATCTTGGTTAATCATTTTCTTTTTCTTTTTAAGCACAACCTTCTCCATACTTTTCCCCATAGTTATCCTTTCTTATGTACGCCTTTAAGAAATGAATGTGATTTTATAAGATGTTCTGGATAATTTATTTATTTATATCCCACCTTTATTAACTTTATAACTAACTCAGGGTGGTGAACATACCTAATCTTCCTTCCTCCTCCTGTTTTCCCCAGGTGACTTAGGTTGAGAGTGGTTGTCCTACCTTTCATGCCAGGACTAGAACTCGCAGTCTCCTGGTTATTGGCTCAAAGTCATCCAGACAGCTTTATTTTATTTTATTTATTTATTTTAATTAGATTTATATGCCGCCCTTCTCTGGAGATCCAGGGAGGCTTACAAGACGTTAAGCAATAGCCTTCATACTTTTGTATATTTTTTATACAAAGTCAGCTTATTGCCCCCACAAACTGGGTCCTCAATTTACCTACCTTAGAAAGGATGGAAGGCTGAGTCAACCTTGAGCCTCGAACTGGTGTGATTGCAGACAACTGGATGTTAATAACAAGCTACTCAGCCAGTTGAGCTATCTGAGGCTCACATATGAGGCTCATAAGGCAGGACTAGAACTCACTGTCTCCTGGTGATTGGGCCAAAGCCACCCAGCCCGCTTTCATGCCTAAAGCGGGACTAGAACTCACAGTCTCCTATCGATTGGTCCAAAATCACCCAGCCAGCTTTCATGCCTAAAGCAGGACTTGAACTTACCACCTCCCAATTTCTAGCCTGGTGCCTTAATCACTAGACAAATATAATTATATAATAGATATAATTCTTGGATCGGAAAGATCCTGCTACCCTTCTGTCAATGCTGCCCATCCTGTTGGCATCAAACCCATTGGCATCCTTTCCTCTCAATGCACATGCTGAAATAGGGGTTGCAGGCATCCCTGCTCACTTGAATCAAACATGGGGGTGGAGCAGAAGGCAGGTGAAATGCTCATTTCATGCATGGCACATAGGTGAAGCCAATGTGGGCCTCCTTCAGCAGAAGATTCCAATATTTGAGGGGTTGCCACAAAGAAGAGGGGGTCAACCTCTTTTCCAGGGCACCAGAAGGCAAGACAAGAAGCAATGGGTGGAAACTAATCAGTTTCCAAGTTAGCAACACAGTTGTAGCGTGAAATTAGCTTCCCCTTTTCCAAAGCACCAGAAGGCAAGGCAAGAAATAAAGGATGGGAACGAATCAAAGAGAGAAGCAACTTGGAACTAAGGAGAAACTTCCTAACAGAGAGGACAATTAACCAGTGGAACTGCTTGCCTCCAGAAGTTGTGGGTGCTCCAACACTGGAAGTTTTTAAGAAGAGATTGGATAGAGTCTCCTACTCAAGCAGGGGTTGGACTAGAAGACCTCCAACTTCTCTTCCAACTCTGTTGTTATTCTGCTATTCTGTCTTTCTGTTATTCTGCTATTTTATCCTTCTGTTATTCTGTTACAGAATATCTGGGCAGAATGGAGGTACGGTTGGTTGAAGGGCAACAGTTGTATGATGATGATGTCCTTCGCACAATTCAATTGCGTCATGATGTCCTTTGCGACAACGACACCACAACGCAGGTGACGCCAACGGTTCCTCCTACCAGCCTTCCTGTTCTCTCCTTTGAGCAAAAGCGATGAAAAGTTCACGCTTTATCATAACATTTTTTTGCTACGTTTCCACTTTCGAACTCCCTAAACTGTGAAGATGTCAAACTTGCAAATAATGACCAAAAAAAGGTAAGTTCATTAATGATAGACAGAATGGGGAGAATACAAGGAGGCGGCGAGCAATGGAAGCCAATTAACCTCTGTAGTAGGTCTTCAGTGAACTTCTTTCCAAAAGACCATCAAGAAGTAAGATTTATTCTGAAAAAAAATCTGTTTCAGCACTTTTTACCCACTCCAGGAATTATTTTCCTGATTTCTCTCATCCACTTTCTCTGTCAGTCTCTTCTTTGTCCTCTTTATCCTTTTTCAATTTTAATTACAGGCGGTCCTTGACTTACAGCCATTCATTTAGTGGTTGTTCTAAGTTACGACAGCCCTGGAAAAAAGGAATAAATCCATGTGAAAGGATAGGTTAACAAACGATAGAAAGAAAACATGGAAACAAAAAGGTATACAATTCCAGGAAAATCACCATTCAGTAGGATCATATGACTCCCTGATTCAGAACCTGGGAAAGGAATAGAGAAGAGAGAGTAGAGTAGAGTAGAGTAGAGCAGAGCAGAGCAGAGCAGAGCAGAGCAGAGCAGAGCAGAGCAGAGCAGAGCAGAACAGAACAGAACAGAACAGAACAGAATAGAATAGAATAGAATAGAATAGAATAGAATAGAAAATATGGAATGGAATGGAATGGAATGGAATGGAATGGAATGGAATGGAATGGAATGAAGTAGGGTAGGGTAGGGTAGGGTAGGGTAGGGTAGGGTAGGGTAGGGTAGAGTAGAGTAGAGTAGAATAGAATAGAATAGAATAGAATAGAATAGAATAGAATAGAATAGAATAGAATAGAATAGAATAGAATAGAATAGAATAGAAAATATGGAATGGAATGGAATGGAATGGAATGAAGTAGGGTAGGGTAGGGTAGGGTAGGGTAGGGTAGGGTAGGGTAGGGTAGGGTAGGGTAGGGTAGGGTAGAGTAGAGTAGAATAGAATAGAATAGAATAGAATAGAATAGAATAGAATAGAATAGAATAGAATAGAATAGAATAGAATAGAATAGAATAGAATAGAATAGAATAGAATAGAATAGAATAGAATAGAATAGAAAATATGGAATGGAATGGAATGGAATGGAATGGAATGGAATGGAATGGAATGGAATGGAATGGAATGGAATGGAATGAAGTAGGGTAGGGTAGGGTAGGGTAGGGTAGGGTAGGGTAGAGTAGAGTAGAATAGAATAGAATAGAATAGAATAGAATAGAATAGAATAGAATAGAATAGAATAGAATAGAATAGAATAGAATAGAATAGAATAGAATAGAATAGAATAGAATAGAATAGAAAATATGGAATGGAATGGAATGGAATGAAGTAGGGTAGGGTAGGGTAGGGTAGGGTAGGGTAGGGTAGGGTAGGGTAGGGTAGGGTAGGGTAGGGTAGGGTAGGGTAGGGTAGGGTAGGGTAGGGTAGAATAGAATAGAATAGAATAGAATAGAATAGAATAGAATAGAATAGAATAGAATAGAATAGAATAGAATAGAATAGAATAGAATAGAATAGAATAGAATAGAATAGAATAGAATAGAATAGAATAGAATAGAATAGAACAGAACAGAACAGAATAGAATAGAATTCTTTATTGGCCAAGTGTGATTGGACACACAAGGAATTTGCCTTTGGTGCATATGCTCTCAATGTACATAAAGAAAAATAAAATACATTCATCAAGAATCATAGGCTACAACACTTAGTGATAGTCATAAGTTACTAATAAGCAATCAAATCACACTAGAAAACAATTGAAACAATATAAATTGTAAAGATACAAGGAACATGGATATAGTCATAAGTGGGAGGAGATAGGTACTAGGAAGGATGAGAAGAATAATAGTAATACAGACTTAGTAAATAATTTGACAGTGTTGTGGGAATTAGTTGTTTAGCAGAGTGATGGCATGTGGGAAAAAACCTGTCACATTCATCATGAATCATAAGGTACAACACTTAATGATAGTCATAGGGAATAAATAAGCAATCAAATCATATTAGGAAACAGTCAGTATAAATCGTAGGGATAGCAGCAACAAGCTTACAGTCATACAGTCGTAAGTGGGAGGAGATGGGTGATAGGAACGATAAGAAGATTAATAGTAGTGCAGACTTAGTAACTAGTTTGACAGTGTTGAGGGAATTATTTGTTTAGCAGAGTGATGGTGTTCGGAAAAAAACTGTCCTTGTGTCTAGTTGTTCAGGTGTGCAGTAGCATCGTTTCGAGGGTAGGAGTTGAAACAGTTTATGTCCAGGATGCGAGGGGTCTGTAGATAATTTCACAGCCTTCTTTTTGACTCCACCAAATGGTCCACCAAATCTCAGGGGGGAGAGCTACTTGAAAGGACAGAGACAGAGAAGGCATGTTCTGGTGTCCCATCAGAAGACCTTGTTTTTGTGACCCTATCAAAGCTTACCAGTTGGACATAAATAATTGAAGAGAAATAGCTAGCAAGTAACCCAACTGGAAGATTTTTTGGGGTGAGAACCAACAGCTTGAATTACACCCAAAAGCTTACAAATGACCAGTCAATGTAGGAGATGGACACCAGGAGAGCTACCGTGGATATACACAAGTCACAAGTGTGCCAGGCATAAACAGTGAAATCCACCTTTGAAGAGTTCAAATCGCTATTTTATTGCTCAAGCCTATAAGAGGAAAAGGAAGAGCAATGTCCGGCTGTGAAAACTGGACCATAAGGAAGGCTGAGCATCAAAGAATTGAGGCCTTTGAACTCTGGTGCTGGAGAAGACTCCTGCGAGTCCCATGGACTGCAAGACAATCAAACTGGCCAGTCCTAGAGGAAGTCAACCCCGACTGCTCTTTAGAAGGCCAGATCCTGAAGATGAAACTCAAATACTTTGGCCATCTAATGAGAAGGAAGGATTCACTGGAGAAGAGCCTAATGCTGGGAAAGATTGAGGGCAAAAGAAGAAGGGGATGACAGACAATGAGGTGGCTGGATGGAGTCACTGAGCAGTCGGTGTGAGCTTAAATGGACTCCAGAGGATGGTAGAGGACTGGAAGGCCTGGAGGAATGTTGTCCATGTCAGAGCGACAATCAGCCCCATTATCTTGCTTAGGATAATTGCCCTCAATTAGAGGTGGAATCATGGCGTTCTCCTTGTGTATATTTTGAAAAATAAACCGAAATACATTTTCTAATTGAACTCATATTTATTGTAAAGAAAATAAAACATCTCACTGATCTAAATTAGTTCCATTTTGGCAAAGATCCCCAGCCTGACCTCTCTGGCTGGAGAACAAAGAAAAGTTTTTGAGAAGAAGAGAAAGGAATGTAGACATGCGCAGTAGATCAGAGATAAGAATTTGGCAAGCTACGGTAAGTCTGAAAGTTCAGAAATAAAATCTCTGCTGGTAAATACAACAACACAGTGACAGTCCATGGGGTCACGATGGGTCAGACATGACTTCACAACTAAAAACAACAATAAGAGGAATCTTCTCAGGCTGACAGTTTGTATGTATGTCAGACTAAATAAGGTTTTAACATTGTTCAAGTAAGGTGAGATTTTACCCTTTTGTGACCATGTAGAAGATTCAAACAAATTCCCTATTTGACTCCTTCCCTTCCCTCAGTCCATCTCTTTCTGACAAGTGTGATCAAAATGTTGTCTCTGTAGCATGTCCAGGTCTGTTTCTTGCTTGAAAGGGATCTGGATAAAGTCCATCATCCAGAGAAATTTGGTGACTCTCGGAAAAACAAAAGGCATCGGTTTGGTTTTTAAAACTTGGAACTACCTAGATGTTTGAATCTTGCTTTACGAAGGACTCATTTTCTCAGATCAAAAACCACCTGAGTAAAAAGCGAAAATCGCAGCTATTCAGTTGTACCTTCTTCCTATGCATTTGGGAGCAATAGATCTGTTTTTCGTGCAGATTCAGAGATAAAAGCACCATTTTTGTAAATGGGCTTTCAATAGAAGTGTCGTGTACAGTTTGAGTACTGAGGGCAGGTCAAGCATCTTACAAGCATGCAGACATGCATAGTCTGGAAAATGATTCAAAACCATTCTTTAAAAGGAATGAATTGTTTTCATTATTTTAAGATATTTCTCAGGCTCTTTTCAGCTACCGTTCTCAGCCCTTTCAAAAATTCTAACAAAAGAAGACAGGAAAATGGAAAAAAAAAACAACCCTAAAAAAACGGCCTGGAAGAAAGTAAACAAACAACTTCTAACAGTTTTTCTTTCAAATGAGGGCAAAAAAGAAAATAAACTTTGTTAAGGATATTGTTGTGTTACCCAACCTGCAAAGTGTAGAGCACAGAAAAACGGTGCTGAGAGCAATGAATAAAATACAGACAAACTGCTTTATCAAGGTCTTTACCTTACTTTGTAGTGAAAAACAATTGCATAGTCTTCAAATCAGTCCAGAGTTACAGAAGTCTTCTTACCATACAACAAAGTAGGTAATAAACAGTAAGTTCACGCTGATAACAAATCACGATGGTAGGAGATCCATCCACGATGAGAGCACCTCCATACACGATGGCAAAGTTCCAACAACGACTATAATTCAGCTCCCTTTGTATATACATTTTAAACTAGTGATTATCTAATTAGGATAGGTGGAGCCAGCAGCACAATGACTCAACAGTACACTTTGGATAATTGGAGTCAGCAGTCAGTCAGCAGTTATTACAATGACTCAGCAGTACAATTACTCAGCATTACATCTTAAAGACATAGAATACATTTTCATGTGTTCATATATTGCCTGGACAACTTGTTAGGCTTATACCATATCCTAACAAACTTATTGCCAGTTCTACTTGTCTGGGCAATAAATTCCAGGGACAGGAGACCTAGGATTTCTAAGATATTAAAACATATGAGTTTTCCCAAAAACCTTTTTTTATTGCAACAGCTGTGAATTACATTCATTCACAGCTGAGTCCCAATTAGTTCCAAAAAGTCCTTCGGGAGAAGTCCTTCGCGATTATCACCAACCTTGATCTCTCCTGACACTCTGCCAAAGACCTACTTGGCAAAGCCACACGGAGTCCAGAATAAAACAGAGATGCCGACTGGAAACAGAATTAACAACGTTGCTTTCCTGCAAAGGGCCCACGTGCCTTTGCTCCTCTTTTAAGCCTTATGGGAGGGCCCAATCATCTCCAAGCCCTACTCCCTTTTTTAAAACTATTCTTGCCTTCTGGCAGCTCTGCGCACGCACTGGGAACAGGTTTAGCTTGCTAAAGTAGGGGTTGGATCACAAGACCTTCTATCCTTGATTCCCTTTAAGAGATATAAACTTTGACTCACAGAATTTTTCAACCAGTATGGATGGCTGGGAAATTCCGACAGTTGAAGTCCACACATCTGTAAAAATTACCAGGGTTTAGAAACAATATTTAGAGAAATTTTGCATAACATTTTGGCTTCCAACGTTCCATCGTTTTAATTACTGGCTGCCTAAGAAGGAAACGATCAATGGAGGGATGTCTTAACCGTTGGACACTGTTTGATGAAAATGACACGCCCAGACTGGTTTTAAAACCTGCCAAAATCGTTCTGTGGTGCAAAAATATTCCAGCAGACGGACATACTGTAAGGTGGTATTCAATTCCAGGAATCCATCCATTCTGCCAACTGATACCTGTGTCCATACGAGAATGATAAGTTTGTAAGCATTTGGACAACTCTGATTTTATCGAGTTCTCTTGGTCTCCGAGAAAGCCAATTTGCAGCCTGTTAGCCAATGGCTATTAGTTGAAGATGTTCTTTCTTGCTTCAGGGAGAACAAATTCTGGCACTTGAAACCCTGCTACAGAAAGTAAAGAATGGAATACAATTTCCAAACTTAAATAGCAAGTATCAGATGGGTTTTTTTGGAAAATTGACAGGATCAACTGGACTCAATTCTGGAACTCACAGGTCCGTGTAAAAGGCAGCATATGGAGAAGAGCTGTGTGGCCTCTCTCCAGATGAGCTGTCAATCTCCCCACTGAGGGTGAAGGCTCATCCTTCAAGCTTGTGGGTTGGCTTCCAAACATTTCATTACCAGGCTAGGTAACATCTTTAGCAGAGTTTGGGGGGTGTCAGTATCAGTGGTCTTGTGATGGGTCAGGTGTAGGTGAGGATCTTGTGATGGCTCAGCTGTGGATGTGTCAAGTGATGGTCTTGTGCTGGGTCTTATGATGGGTGAGGTGTGAGTCAACAGTGATGGTCTTGTGATGGGTCTTGTGATAAGGAGGTTACACCAGGTGAGGGTCATTGCGAGGAGAACTGCTGGTTGGATGGAGGGCTTCCATGGAGTGGTTGACAGTTGGTTGTTTGTGTGGTCGATTTGGATTCTCAGGGGTTCGTAGCAGGGGTGAAATCCAAATTTTTTTACTACTGTTTCTGTGGGCGTGGCTTGGTGGGTGTGGCTTGATGGGTGTGGCAGGGCAAGGATACTGCAAAATCTCCATTCCCACTCCACTCCAAGGGAAGGATACTGCAAAATCCCACGTCTCCATAGAGCCTCAGAAGAACCACTGGGGGCTCCAGCCTTCCCAACGCCCCCACCGAAGCAACGGATGACTCATCTCAATGACTTCAGGGGGCCTCCAGCCGAGCCTCCCATTTTCCCAAGATGGCTGCCTCCTCTGGAGTCTTCAGGACCAGTGGTGGGCCCCTCCAGGTGATCCTCGTCTTCTTCGGCCCCATCCTGCAGCCTTCATCCCCCAACCTTCCCGGTAAGTGTTCCAGTACTGGGAGGGCTTCCAGAGGAATCTTCAGAGCTCCACAGGCCCAGGCCCGGATCCTCCTCCTCCTCCTCCTCCTCCTCACTCCTCCTCCTCCCAAGCTCCACTCCCTTCTAGCACTGACAATGAGTCCTAAGTGGGTCATAAAATGTCTACAGCAGAGCCACCAAATTCATAAAAGAATCCAGTTGGACCTTGAACTACAAATATTCTCTTCGTTTACTAAGGATGATCAACCTGAACCTTGCAAATTATATAGATCTTCCCCAACTGACCCTCTCATGTGGATTCTGCCGACATTTGGACCCACTGCCCTTTAAAAACCAGGAGGGGAAAGTGTCATTCATTTATTCACATCTGTGCATTTATTTATTCATTCATTCATTCATTCAAATTATATTGGACACCCACTTTCCGGTGAAAAGAGCTTTTGTGTCTCTTTGAGCATTTCAAACAGCTCCTTTGTTTTGTGTGTTCTTTTGCAATCCGTAAGAAAATAACATGACAAGCCCAAGTGACATTTTCCAAAATGACAGAGAAGCCCACTTAAAGAAGGAGACAGAACAGTCCGGGATAAATTGAAAGGGTAGAAAAAGTTTTTGAATAATGCCTCTTTTTTCTCTTATATCCTTGTTCCTGATGCTCAGCGGGTGCTGGAACGCCTGCTTTTCTCAATAAAAATTATGTGATGTTCTTGGATCGTTGCTTTGATGTTTTGAAGGGCAGGCATTTTGTCTAATGAAAGAAAAGAAGGAACTTTTTGAATAATATATAGAATCATTCTATAGAATATATAGAATCATTCTATAGAATATATAAAGGGACGCGGTGGCTCAGGGGCTGAGCTTGTCAATCAAAAGGTCAGCAGTTCAGCAGTTCGAATCCCAAGTGCCGCATAATGGGGAGAGCTCCCGTTCCGTGTCCCAGCTTCTGCCAACCTAGCAGTTCAAAAGCATGTAAAAAATGCAAGTAGAAAAAATAGGGACCACCTTTGGTGGGAAGGTAACAGTGTTCCGTGTTCCTTTGGCGTTGAGTCATGCCGGCCACATGACCACGGAGACGTCTTCGGACAGCGCTGGCTCTTCGGCTTTGAAATGGAAATGAGTAGGCCCCTAGAGTTGGGAACGACTAGCACATATGGGCGAGGGGAACCTTTACCTTTACCTATATAATATATAGAATATTTATTTGTTTGTTTGTTTGTTTGTTTGTTTGTTTGTTTATTTATTTGGACTTATATGCCGCCCTATCTCCACAGGACTCAGGGCAGCTCACAACAATAAACAAAGCAAACAAATCATTAAAAACAAAGTCCATGATAAAATTGACAAAATCCAATAAAACCCCACTAAGTTCTATTAAAAACCCCATAAGTCTAGGGCAGCTAGATGAAATAGCCACGTTTTCAGCCCACGGCGGAAGGAGCGAAGGTTGGGGGCCACTCGGAGCTCCAGAGGGAGTTGATTCCAAAGGGTGAGTACCCCTACAGAGAAAGCTCTCTCCCTGGGGGTCGCCAGCTGACACTGTCTGGCCGACGGCACCCTGAGTAGGTCTCCCTGTGAGACCACACTGGGTGATGGGAAGCTGTTGCTGACTGCAGATGGCCCACCAAGTATCCTGGGCCTAAGCCATATAGGGCTTTATAGGTGATCACCAGCAACTTGAATCTCATCCAGAGGGCAACCAGCAACCAATGCAAGTCGCACAGGAGAGGTGTAATATGGGAGTGTTGGGGCAGTCCCATCACTACCCATGCGGTCGCATTCTGCACCAGCTGAAGCCTCCAAATGGTCTTCAAGGGCAGCCCCATGTAGAGAGCATTGCAGTAGTCAATACGGGAGATGACCAGTGCATGAGTGACTGTGCGTAGGGCATCTCGGTCCAAATAAGGGTGCAACTGGTGCACCAGGTGAACCTGAGCAAATGCCCCCCTGATCACGGTCAAAACATGATCTTCCAAATTTAACCATGAATCCAGGAGGACGCCCAGGTTATGCGCCCTGTCTACAGGGGGTAACACTTCACCCCCTATAACCAGAGATGGAATATCTTGTACGAACAGAGATGCCGGTACTCACAGCCACTCGGTCTTGGCAGGGTTGAGCCGAAGCCTGTTTCTCCCCATCCAGGTCCGTATCGCTTCCAGGCACCAGGACATCAGGTCGAGGACATCACTGGGCTGGTTCGAGGTGGATATGAAAATCTGGGTATCATCAGCATACTGATGATACCTCACCCCAAAACCACGGATGACTTCCCTCAGCGGAATCATATAGATGTTGAACAGGAGAGAGCATTGACCCTTGGGGCACCGCACAAGTGAGGGGCCTCGGGGTCGACCTCTGCCCCGCCGCCAACACCGCCTGTGAATGCCCTGAGAGGTAGGAGGAGAACCACCATAGAACAGTGCCCCCCACCCCCAACCCCTCGAGGCATCGCAGCAGGATACCATGGTCATTAATATTGAAGGCCGCCGAGAGATCTAATAGGACCAAGACAGAGGAATATCCCTTGTCCCACGCCCTCCAGAGATCATCCATCAGTGCAACCAATGCCATCTCCATGCTGTATCTGGGCCTGAAACCCGATTGGTACAGATCAAGGTATTCTGCTTCCTCCAGGGCCATCGGGAACTGGTGTGCCACCACGCTCTCAAGACCCTTTTCAATAAAGCGAAGGTTGGAGACAGGATGAAAATTGTTCAAAATGGTTGAATCCAAGGCAGGTTTCTTGAGGTGGGGCCTCACCCCCGCCTCCTTCAAGGCGGTGGGGAAGCTACCTTCAACCAAGGATGCAGTAATCCCTGCCCAGATCCAGTCACACGTAACCTCCCGGGCTGCATAAACAAGCCGGGAGGGACATGGGTCCAGCAAACCCATGGTAGCACTCAGCTTCCCCATGATCCTGCCCACTTCCTCAGGGGTCACAGGATTGAACTCCTCCCAGATGATGACCTGTCATCTCTCGCCCCATCTGACCCTGCCCAATCAGAGTCCCGACTCTGAGCGATCTTGTCCAGCAGATGCTGACTATACTCCTTGGCCCGACTCCACAAAGGATCATCCCCCATTCCCTGATTCAGAAGGGAGCGTGACACCCTAAACAGGGTGGCCGGGTGACTATCAGCAGATGCGATGAGGGCGGAGAAGTGAAAACGCTTCGCCGCCTCCATCTCCACTAGGTAAGACCGTGTGAGGGATCTTAACTGTGCACGGTCAGAATATACATTGAATAACATAGAATAATATGTATAACATAGAGCCTGGAATAGCTCAGCAGACTAATGCACTGTAATTTAACTCCAGCTGACTGCAGTTAGTAAGTTCGAATCTCATCAGGCTCAAGGTTGACTCAGCCTTCCATCCTTTCTAAGGGAGGTCAACTGAGGACTCAGTTTGTGGGGGCAATAAGCTGACTTTGTATAAATATACAAAAGGATGAAGGCTATTGCTTAACGCATTGTAAGCCGCCCTGAGTCTCCAGAGAAGGGTGGCATATAAATCAAATTTAATAATAATAATAATAATAATAATAATAATAATAATAATAATAATAATAATAATAATAATAATACAAAAAACCACCTTACTCGGAACAGCTTACATCCTCCAACGATATCTTAACAGTTCCTAGTCCTTGGTTAGGACTCGAGCTGCTGAGCCATTAACCAGCCTCAAAGACTGTGAATCTCACTACAGATTAACCAATAATAATAATAATAATAACAAGATGGAGACCCTAAACTTTTTGCCGTTGCATGCCAAAAGCGGGGGGAGCGCAGCGAGGTCGTCCACATGTGTGCCCACACCCATAATTCAATGCGTTCCACCCCTGTACAAACGCCCCCCCCTTTTTAGCACATGATGGCACAGTGGGCCCAGTAGGCCCATTTTTCACCCTCCCCAGGCTCCTGAGGCTTTGTAGGAGCCTGGGGAAGGGAAAAACTTCCTTCCCCACTCCCCCAGAGGCCAGAAACAGCCCATTTCCCAACTTCTGGTAGGACCGAAAGGCCCAAAAATCAGGTGGCCGGCACACACATGCACGCTGGAGCTGAGCTATGGCAACACTTGTGTGCCCACTGATACGGCTCCGTGTGCCACCTGTGGCACCTGTGCCATAGGTTCGCCATCACGGCTATATACCATTCCGGACACCTGGCTATCCAATCTCTTCTGGAAAACCACCAGTGATGAAGCATCCACAGCTTCAAGAGGCAGGCTGTTCCACTGGTTAATTATTCTCACTGGTAGGAAGTTTTGCCTTATAAAAAAATATTTTTATTAAAAAAAGGTAAATAGCTTTTTTAAAAATGTAAATTGAAAAATTAAACATAAAAAAATAAAAACATTGAAATAAAAAATAAAAATAAAACAAGATAAAATCTAAAACAAAATAAAATATATGAAATAAAATATGATATAAAAATGAAATAAACATTGAAATTAGATATAAAATCAAATGGAAAATCAAATGGAAAACATATTTGAAGGAACTTTTTCCCTTTTCTCCTACCCAAAAGTTACATCTGCAAACAATCAAGTGTTGTACCTTATGATTCTTGATGAACGTATCTTTTCTTCTATGTACACTGAGAACGTATGCACAAAAGACAAATTCTTTGTGTTTCCAATCATGCTTGACCAATAAAGAATTCTATTCTATTCTATTCTATTCTATTCTATTCTATTCTATTCTATTCTATTCTATTCTATTCTATTCTATTCTATTCCATTCCATTCCATTCCATTCCATTCCATTCCATTCCGTATTTTATTATTCTATTCTATTCTATTCTATTCTATTCTATTCTATTCTATTCTATTCTATTCTATTCTATTCTATTCTATTCTATTCTATTCTATTCTATTCCATTCCATTCCATTCCATTCCATTCCATTCCATTCCATTCCGTATTTTATTATTCTATTCTATTCTATTCTATTCTATTCTATTCTATTCTATTCTATTCTATTCTATTCTATTCTATTCTATTCTATTCTATTCTATTCTATTCTATCCTATTCCATTCCATTCCATTCCATTCCATTCCATTCCATTCCATTCCATTCCATTCCATTCCATATTCTATTCTATTCTATTCTATTCTATTCTATTCTATTCTATTCTATTCTATTCTATTCTATTCTATTCTATTCTATTCTATTCTATTCTATTCTATTCTATTCCATTCCATTCCATTCCATTCTCAGGACAGGGCCTCTATTCGAAATGCCGACGGGTTTAAAACTGGACCTGAGTTCTCTATCCATTCTATTTGCACAGTTTGCCTCTACATGTACATAGTACATCCTATGCTCCCTTTGTGTTATGCGCACCTTTTGAAAAACAAGCTTTTCTATAATGAGCTGAACTTATAATGCGTATGCCGTCCCTTCTATCTATGCGCTTGGGAAAACATTTTTAATCTGGAACGCTCATTCTAAGGTTCTTTTCTTCTTCTTTTTTTGGAGTTATCCACTACAGGATCCCAGAAAGGATGCATGAACTGACAGTTGTGGAAGGAACTGAAAATAGCATGGTTGTATAAAGTTTGCTCGGTGACGAGTATCTGATGTACCCCCAAGGAATTCGAGTTATGTAAGAATCCCATATGTGCACATTTGTCAATGTGCTTAATTTATATGCCCTGAACGGTCCAGGTTTTCCTATGGCAGAATTTGGGGATCTGATTCACTCTCTCTCTATCGGGCAGGGCCCTCGGTCTGATTCATCCGGGGGACAGAATGACAAGGCTCTAATTATGGAGTTTGGAATGGCTGCTGATGAAGTAGCAGAATTCCACACGGTCTTTTTTGGCTTACGCGCAGAAGTGAATTGTATGCATCACCGTAGATTAATGAGTCTGCTGGGGTGCATGTCAGATGGATAAGAGGCTATGAAGCTATGGAAATATTCACGCAATAGGAAGGTCTAGGATGCTAATCTTGTTAGTAACAACCTTGATAATCTCTATCTATCACTCTATCATCTCTCTCTCTCTCTGTCTCTCTCTCTCTCTGTGTCTCTCTCTGTGTCTATGTCTGTCTCTCTCTCTCTATCTTTCTCTCTCTCTGTGTCTGCCTTTCTGTCTGTCTCTCATTCTCTCTGTCTCTCTCTCTCTCTCTCTCTCTGTCTCTCTCTCTTTCTGTCTGCCTCTCTGTCTGTCTGTCTCTCTCTCTCTCTCTCTCTCTCTGTCTTTCTGTTTCTCTCTGTCTCTGTCTGTCTGTCTCTCTATCTGTCTGTCTCTCTGTGTGTCTGTCTGTCTCTCTCTCTCTGTCTCTCTCTCTCTGTGTGTCTCTGTCTCTGTCTCTGTCTCTCTTATCTATGTAAATCCAACTTAGAAGTAAGGAGAAGTATCTTGACAGTTAGAACTATTGTCTAAAATGGTTAGGGTCTCCAGCTTGAGCAGGGATTTGGACCAGAAGACCTCTGAGGTTTCTTCCAACTCTGTTAATCATTCTGTATTCTGTGTCTGTCTGTCTGTCTGTCTGTCTGTCTGTCTGTCTATCTATCTATCTATCTATCTATCTATCTATCTATCTATCTATCTATCCATCCAACTATCCATCCATCCATCCATCCATCCATCCATCCATCCATCCATCCATCCATCCATCCATCCATCCATCCATCCATCCATATCTATCTATCTATCTATCTATCTATCATCTATCTATCTATCTATCTATCTATCTATCTATCTATCTATCTATCTATCTATCTATCTATCTATCTATCTATCATCTAATCAATATTATCTATCCTAACAAACAAACAAGCAACTTCATCGGTTACTTGATATATTATATAAATATATTGTGCAAATCCAAACAAAACAAAACAAAACAAAAAACCTGTGATCATTCAATAACCAGGTTATATGGATCCCTTGGATAAAAACAATAACCCTGATGAGAGCAGTTACTGAAATGCCGCCCCCGTCTCTTACCTCCAGCCGTTAATGGATGTAGAAACCTGACATAAGTTTGACTCTTTGTCTTCCTACCTGGATTTGAAGAACAACCACAACTTAATACTTTTACTCAGGCACATAATACTGCCAGGTAAAAGAAGGGGAGAAGTTAAAACAGGATTAGCAATGTATGAAGAATGTTCCCCACATTAGCGTCAAAGTACAAGGATGGGAAGATTATCCATTTGGAGCAGAGGTGGCTTTCAGATATTCTTACCACAGGTTTGCCACATGCATGTATGCTCGCTTCACACATGCTCCTGCATATGTACCGGCCTGCCACCCATGCGCTTTTGTTAGGAAATGATAATTACCTAACTTGTTGGGTTGGCAATATATAAAACATCAATATATTTTTAAGACTGTATTGCATCCTGATTAGTTAGCTCTGTAGCCAATGTCCTTAAGAGGGAGCTTGAAACATGGTTAGTTTCTCTTTGCTTATTTTTGGTGACCATTATTGATTGTTACTGATCTTTACTGCTTTTTGCTGTATTTGCTACTGTTTGCAACGGTTTATTGTGTATGACTACGACGACTGGTAAGAAGACTTTGTTATTGGAATATCCCTGGACTGTTGTTTTATTATCTACTGCTTTATCTGTGTATGACCTGGACTGTTTATTAGTCTGTGCCTTATTGCTATTTCCTAAAAGTAAACACAACTCAGTGTATCTCTGTGTTGGCTGTGATTATTTGCAACTGCTCTCAGTCGCTTTCATGTGCACAACTTGCTACTCTAGGGTTGCTCTGTGAATTCTTTAACAGCTTTGCTCAC